>VMYD01000090.1:3600000-4161650 GCA_007663325.1 Eucalyptus pauciflora
TGATTGTGATGGTTCGCTGGACAAGCATTGGAAAACCTGCAAAAACAGAGTATACCGAAGGAAGAACAAAGCAAGAGTTGTCGTGCGTGGCTGGTCCAAGTCACGGCAGGCCGTGAGGGGGCCTCACGGGAGACCGGAACAGTGGCAGATGAGCGAGCAGAGGCACGTGACTCGGGCGTGGGTGAGGAAGCAAGCGTTCGGGCCCGCGAGTCACTGGCGCTACTTTCGGTTCGGAACCTACGGGCGTCGCCTGGTTGCTGGGTTGAAAGGCGGTAGCTGCTGATGTCAAGGCAACGACGTCGGGCGTCGTGGCTACTAGAGTCGAGTCGCACGGCGCTACTGACGCCGAGTCACGTGGCGGTTGCGGCTTCTGGCGAGACGGAGTAGAGGCCGGCAGAGTTGGGTAGCGTTGATAGAGCCGAGCGGAGTGGCGCAGGAGCTTGGGTCGTGGTGTCGCAATCGAGGCTGGTCTATGGTGACTGGCAGGGGCGGAGGCTGACGGTGCAGGAGTGAAGGCAGCGTCTCGATCGGATTAAGGGCGGTAGCACGCGGTGGTGGCTCAGTCGGTGGGACAGGGGCGTCGGGGCTTTGGATGCCGTGGACATGGCGCCGACGGGGGCGAGGGACCCTCGGTGAAGACGAAAGGGTCCCCCGATTAGGGTTTCGCCCCTTTCTTCTTTTCTTTTTTTTTCTCTCTCTTACCTCACTCACTTTTCACTTTTGCTTTTTTGTGTACTTTTCACCGACGGAAAAGAAAACCCCTTTTTACTTTGCGCACCATGTCTTTTATAAGCCAAAAATGTATCTTCGGGAGACATCTTTTTTTTCCTTTCTTGTTTGCACATGATACCTCTAAATATATCGCTGAAATATTTTTCGCATATTCCATAAAAAAATTCCCCTTTTTGCGCAAAATGCATCCCCCTGTGTATATTACCTAAATATCTTAACGGAATATAACAAAAAAAAAAATTTTCCTAAACTATATGCCACGTGATTTTTATTTTTTATCAACCCCAAAAATTTAGGTGTCAACAGCTGCCTCTCTTTGAAGGTGAGCTCGCAGAGGTTGCCTTCAAAGATAAATTAAGACCTAAATTTTGATCAATGAATGATTTTTTTGTTGGAACATGAAGTCCATTTTTTAATGCAATTTGTATGATGCATGGAAATGCTAATGCAAATGATCAATGAACTAACCTGGAATAACTTACCTTCAAGGAAGATAGAGTAATTCGAGGTGGTTGGTGTTACATGTTCAGGACCCGTACTATTCTACGGTCGCCTAGAATAGTAACATGACTTTATGGAGAGACTGCTTTCCCAGGACCCGTACCATTCTACGGTCGCCTAAACAGGGGTTCACTATCCAGGACCCGTACCATTCTACGGTCGCCTGAATAAGGAATAGGTGTTGTCGAGGACCCATACCATTCTACGGTCGCCTCGACGGAAAATTGATTTTTCAGGGCCCGTACAATTCTACGGTCGCCTGAATGGGGGAAATTGCTTTTCCAGGACCTGTACCATTCTACGGTCGCCTGTTAGAGCAATAAATGTTGTTTAGGATCCGTACCATTCTACGGTCGCCTAAACGGAGATTTTGCTTGGCTAGGACTCGAACCATTCTTCGGTTGCCCAGCGTTGTGACACAAATCATTTGACCAGGACCCGAACCGTACTTCGGTCGCCTTAATCAGATTGAATCTGGAGAAAAATCTTGGAGTACAACTCAATCGAATATCGATGAAAAGGACTCTAAGCTACGAAAGCACGCTAGGTCAATAAAAGAAAACCAGGCTATAGAAGCACGCCGGCTCGATAAAAGGGAACTCGAGCTACGAAAGCACACTAGGTCAATATAAATGGACATCGGGCTACGAAAGCACGCCAAGTCAATAAAGGGACATCGGGCTACGGAAGCACGCCGAGTCAATGACTCTAGGCTATGAAAGCACGCCAGGTCAAGAACTGGACAGCTTGACCAAGTCAAGTGTCAATGCACTTGAGAAAGAATACCTGCACAATGACAAGTATTTAGAGTATGGGTAGAGATATACTTACCTGGTGATATCTCTGATTCTTAGGGATATGTCTTTTGGAATTTAAATATCCCATGGAGGTCTTTCACCTCATGGTGGAGGTTTTTCATCTCCTAATATCATGAGACATTCTGAAAAGAACTTGAATTACTTGTCAAACATTCATCAAAGAGATAGACAATCCGAGCTACTCTAGAATGCACATTTCAAAGTTCAGTGGAGCTTCCATCCATTCAATCAAGGTTCATGCATAATGACATTTGCATCACCCAAATTTCCACTGGAGAGAATCATCATTCAAGACAATTTTCAAGACATGGATTTTCTAATAATACTAAATGAGAGACTTTCAGTTAGAAAGGACTTTCACTCCCTCTCATTCAAAGGTTATTTTATGTGAATCACTCAATCTCACTATCATCATACCAACAAGGGTCCAAGTATTCTCGCAAGCGGTATGACCTTACCAATCTGAGAGGTCTTCAATAGGGACCGTAATGTGGGCTTAGTCAACGGCTTAACAAATGGGACTCTTTGAGTCAATTCAATTGAAAGAACAATCATGTGATCATCTCCGGGTTTACAAGTCAAGAACCCTACCACATGAGAAAGAAATAATCTTGCTCGCACTTCTTCGAGCGATGCTTATAAACATATGAACTCCTATGTTAATTCAAGTGCCATAATCTGAAGAAACTTTGTAAGGGACGTAACGTAGGCTGGGTTCATGGGTTGAGAAATGAAAGGATTATTAGGCTCAAAATGTGTGTAAATGATGAGAGTTGGTGATCATCTTGTCATTGCCACCATTTTTCTTTTTCATCATTGAGAATTGTCTTCATGAAGTGCCCCATTGATTGTAAAAACTAAGCATTTGAGTTCTTTGAATATTGCTCCATTGGGATTCAATTCTTGCAATTGACAGTCGCCTTATCTTGACTCTTTTTTTCATCTATGGGTATTGGCTTTGCTTTTACCAGGCATATCGTTTTTTCATGCCCCTAGTTCTTATTCATTTTTTTTCACTCTTTTTTTCATGGGAATTGGCCTTACTTTTACCATGCACACTGCTTTTTCATGCCTCTTAGTTCTATTTTGAATTGAATTCATGCGTCAAACAATTACACTTCGAATGACACTCAAACTTTCAAGGGTCTCCATCTGCCTTTTACCTTGCCCTAGTATGGGGGATGATCACCAACTAGGTTTAAAGAAATGAAATTGCAGGTTCAAGTATGCTATGCAAAGGATATAAGTGTATAAGATAAAGAAAGAAATACTCTTCTTCATATTATGGCACTTAAATTACCACATGAGTTTAATGTAATAGCAAGACTTGAAGATTGATGCAAGTGAGAGTAAGAAAATTTCTATTCATTTTCCTCACCTTATGGTACTGTCTTACACTCCAATTTGCCCCAATGTGGGGTGGTTCTTGACAGGGATAATTTGAAAAGAATTTTCATAAGTGTATGAAGCTCAAAATGGTTAAGCAATGGATCAACTACTGTGTTTGGGATAGAGAAATGAATTGCCCCTCATCATTTTGGTCATCGTACCTTTTGCGAGAGAACTCTTTACCTTGCAAATATGGAACTTTCTACACTCATCTCACAAGTGTATAAGTAAAGGACTGTGTATAGGATAGGGCTTGCCTTTCATCATCCTGATATGTCTCATTCAACATTCTTAAGCATTGATGTCACTCCATTGAGTTAATTATCTTGACAAATCTCCACATGAAATTGGTGAGGTAAATCAATATGAAAATTCTCTTTTCAAAAGAATCTAGCAACTTTAAGCATGAAAAGCTTTTGTGACTTCAAAATAAACAATTTATCACACTCCAAACATGGTTTTAAGCATTCATTCAGGGAATTGCTCCACAAAGAGATTGCATCGGCAATGGATGTCCTTAGATTGCCTCTATTAATCAAAAGTGAAAATCCGCTTTTGCCCCTGCACAAGAGAACGTGCATGAATAGGATACTATGCAACATTAAAGTAAATTCAAATTGCATATCCATTTTGGTTCGGATCGAGATTTTATCCTAGTCAGGTCACTACCAAAGTCTGCCATGCCCCCTAATCTGTCATCTGATGCGCCATTTTCAGACTGGGACAAGAAAGTAATGCTCTGAAACATGAAGTAAATGAGTCAGAAAATTAAACAGGGCTAACCTAATGCATGCTTTTAGAAATGGCTTGAAAAATGATTTTTTTTTTTTTAGGAATATTTTGGATGAGGAAGCATGAAAAAGCCCAGTCCTCATAATTTCTCCATAGATAATATTTTCTTTTCATTGTTGGAGATCGTCACCGGGCTGGTTTGGTGTGCCTCATCATGTCCTCAAAATTGAAAATAAAATTGTAATTTCATTGAATAGAATCAAATGAATTACATTATTGGAATGGAAAATGCAAACAAGCCAAACCCTAAAAGGGAAAGCAATAATTGAAATTTCAAAAAGCAGGAAATTCTAAACAAAACTTGAAATCCTAGAAAATAAAAACTTCTTCACTCAGTAACAGCATTTGTGCCTCCATCATGGTTAGGCAGAGGATTTTTCATATTACTGCCGAAAGAGAACGCCTTTGTATCCAAGAGGTCTTGGACTTTATGCTTCAAAACATAGCAATCATCAGTGGAGTGACCAACTTCTCCCATGTGATAGTCACACTTTTCGGAGGAATTATATGCAGGATAATGCTCGGGATTCGGTCGCTTCAGCTCAGTAGAGAGTAATCCATTCTTTTGGAGAATAGGCAAAACTTTGGATAGGGGTCTAGGAAGAGGTGTAAACTGTCTCCTAACATTACGTCGTTGGCCTGAGAATTTATGTCCTCCACCTTGTTGCTCAGTAGAAATCTTAATTACCGGAACACGATTGGATGTATCGCGATTCGGTTGAAAGTAGGCCATATTAATCTCAGCTTCAGGGTCCTCCTCCTTCTTGGTAGAAAATCTCTTGTTAGACGGCTCAGTAAACCACCCTTCTCTTAGTCCCATCTTGATTTGTTCACCCACCAGAATAAGTTGGTTGAAGTTCTCAACATATGTGTTGGCCATTTGATTACGGAACTCAGACGGGAGAGTCTTGACGAATAACTTCATCAATTCCTTGTTGGTAGGCTCGGAGTGATTTGAGCTGCCAGATTTCGCCATCTCACGGCATACTCTTTGAATGACTCGCTCCTCTTCTTCTCCATCCTCTCAAGATCTTCTGGGGAAGGTGTAATGTCCATGTTGAACTTATATTACTTGAGGAACGCATCAGCCACTTCATTCCAGGTGTCATGAAGGTTCACATTTTTCATTACATACCAGCTCAGTGCGGGCCTAGTCAAACTTGCATGAAATGATTGAATCATGAGGGGCTCATTCTTGACGTATTGGGTCATGCGTATGTGGTACATCTGCAAATGGGCTTTTAGGCAGGAAGTACCATTGTATTTCTCAAAATCAGGCATTTTAAACTTCTTAGGCATCTTGACCTTCTCATACACGGGCAGGTCGAACGGGAGTGAATTCTGTGACTCTTGCAGTTGCTAGACTTTCTCCTCGAGTATGACAAAACGTTCATCTTGCCTCGCCTTAGGGACATTGTCAGGCTTTGTCTTTTCAGCAGTGACTAAACAGTAGGTCATCTTCGAGATCAGGCATGTCGTCATCACCAAGTTGAGCCTTGTTTGCTTGATTCGGGACTACTATCCCGGGGAGAGCAGGTGCAGGAATCGGATTCGCTCGGGGGGATTGGATTTGAGTTGTGAGCAGCTGCATAGAGGTGGTTAACTATTGAAGTTGTTCTTCCATAATGGAGATGCGATCACGCATTTCAACTTGATCGGCCATCCAAGCTCTTAGTCATGTGATGATAGGCGAACGTGGAGGATCCGTTATCACCTAAATTGAAATAAATGAAAATATGTAAGCACAGTGTGTGAATAGAGAGCCAATCCATGACAATGATATGATCAATTTTTCATTTTTTCATGAAAAGTGAGATCAAATGTCATAGGCATGAATTACAGACAAATTATCCAAAGGCTTTTGTTATTTTCCAAATGATTCATTGCATGACAATTTCCTCATTTCATTTCTAATTGACAAATGAATTAAATCAATGATTGACCTAAATTGTCATGGATGGGCCAAAAGTATGACAAAGTAAGTAAATTGCATTAGTATAAGGATAGAAGACTTACTTCACCAAGATAAATCGACGGCAATCATATAGACATGCGCATGGTAAGTGGCTCGATTTCTAATCTATAAGTCTTATCAAGGTGGAGCCATAAGGATGATCAGACTAGCCACGGGCTTGTGGACTATGTCGGGTCCTCATGACTCCGGCTTGGTCAAAGAGCCGACCCGGGTCACAGGCATGCGGACCGAGGTGGGTACTCTTGACACCATGAAAGAAATTTCGGGATTGAGATGGGCAACTCGTACCGCGAGCATACGATCAAAGTGGTATCCATCTCAACACCATCCTAAATGATCCTATGCGGCCCAGGTCCGACGGCAAGTTGTGTGTGCAAAAGTGTAGTGTAAGATGCAAGGCATGCACAACAGTTTAAATGAAACAGCACTTCAATAACTTGAATTTAAAACATTCATCCTCAACTCCAACCTGCAAGACAAGGGTTAACAATCACTACTCCCCTTATACCTCCCAATCTGCAAAAACATTTAACACATAAATGTTAGGGACATACCTAGAATCCTTGCAGCCAAACAAAAACATTTTTCAAAAAAAAGAAAATTGGCCTAAGTCCACTAAGTGTTTTAACTCAAGTCCCCAACGGAGTCGCCAAGCTATCACGACCAATTTTTTTCCGGGTGTAAACCGCCTAAGGTTTGGCTAATGGATTTTTAAGCCTAGACTTAACTCGGGCTCTCCCAAGCCCATACCAATTCGCGACTTAGGTTCAAGTTCTTAACATGCAAATGATTCTCAATTCGGAGTCGCCACTAATCTATTTTTGGTGGGTCGATTAGAAACCCAAGTAAAGCAACGGGAGGTTTACTTTACTCCTATGAACTAGAGACTATGGGTACGGGGACTTGGTTACACTAGATTTCTCTAATGCCCTTTCGGTACCATTCTTTTATTTAAAAAAAATGTTTGGCAAGCAGCTTGAATTGATTTTAAATCTATTTCCCTAACATGTGAGGAAGATGGTGCGCAATCCACCAATTTAACACCTAGATAAACAATAAATAAATTGCAAAAAAAAACTTACCTCAAAGCAACGAAAGCATCTGCAATGTTAAATTAAAATCCACATCAACAATCCTAGATATGGTTTCTAATTAACACGCAATTTCATTTTTTTTTTATTTTCACTTAATTAACTAAAATAATGCAATATGCAATGCAATATTAACTAAATGACCTAATTCTAATGACAACTAAATGACCTAATTCTAATGACATGTAATTTCTAATTAAATGGGCCTAGCAAAAATATTAAATGGCATGCATCTCAATGAATCTAACCCTAATGACGTGCATATGATATTTTTTCTTTTTCCTAAAAGAATGCATTCTATCCTAAATAATGAAACTAATTCAACTTATGACATTTTTTTGTATTTTTTATGAAATTCGGAATTAAATAAAATGTGGAAATTACTTAATTAGATTAAGATCCTATTCAATTTGTAATAGGAATTAGGTTGAGCTAAATGCTAATTTAAACTAAAATATTATGTTAACCCAAATTATCTTTAAATGCAATCTATTTAAGAAAATGCCTAAACTTATAATAAATTAAGAAAAATATTATCAAAAATTAAACTAGGTGCAATTTAACCCTAATATGCAATGACGTGCAAAATATGCCCCTTAATTCTACATCACATATGCGTGATGATTTTTTTGCTTTTCCTTTTTTTCAAAATTAAAATTTAACGTGCAATTCAAATAACAATGAAACTAGCATCCTAAATGAATTGATTTGATTTGATTTTTTTTTATTATAAAAATTCGTAATTAAAAATTGCTAAAAATAAAAATCTACGTAAAGTGAGATATTATCTATTTTAAATTGGGAAATTGACCAATTTGAATCCTATCTTAACTTAGAAATTTATCTCGACATACAATTTAATTCAAAAATATATTATCTAACCTAGACGCAATCTAAACATGCATTCTAATATAATCAGAAAGGAATCTAACTATTCTATCATGCAACTATATCTAGGAAATCAATTCTAATCTACATGATATGCAAATGCAATTTTTTTTTGTATTTTTGGGATAAATAAAGCAATTAAAAGATAAGCACCGAGCCATTCAGAATCGTCAAAGATATCATATATCGTTCAGATCAAGGAATAATATCTAAATCAAACTTGATTTTCTCGCTAATAAAATCGATAAATTGATCTTAAGCCTTAAAGATGAAAATATCAATTTTATTCCCGCTTGATTAATTATTACATCTAAAGCCTTATAGATGAAATAAAAAATCAAAGTGCGGTTGCGAATTAGACAAATAACCCTAATAGGCCTATCATTCAAATATGCACAAGTATATTAGGTAATAAAATATCCGCACCTAATTTAAATAAAATAATTACCTAATTCCGTAGATAATATTGCCAAATTTGAATCGAATGAAATAGCTAAACGGGTAACTAGCGCTGTGCGGTGGTGCTCACATGGCTTCTCAGCACGGTTTAGGGCTTGAAGGTGACAGCTATTGATGGATTGCTTGGGACTACCGAATTTGTCCAGATGCTCTGCTTTAGTTTCACTTGGGCCAAAGAATCAAATTTGCTCCCTTTGGTCTCCACGGTTCCCAGACTTTGACTTGCTAAAGCCCATGATCACATTATTTATTTGTGTTCTCAATTGAAGGAGCAGCAGCAGCACGTCAGGAATGATCGTAGCGTTCTAGGATGCCACGGTTAGATGTTGCTGGAAAACCTGCGAATAGAGACTATGAGCGCTAGTTTGCTGGTGTTGATGAACACTAGGAGATCTTGATTGTGATGGTTCGCTGGACGAGCACCAGAAAACCTGCAAAAACAGAGTATACCGAAGGAAGAACAAAGCAGGAGTTGTCGCGCGTGGCTGGTCCAAGTCACGGCAGGCCATGAGGGGCCTCGCGGGAGACCGGAACAACGGCAAATGAGCGAGCAGGGGCGTGTGACTCGGGCGTAGGCGAGGAAGCAGGCGTTCGGGCCTGCGGGTCGCTGGCGCTACGTCCGATTCGAAACCTATGGGCGTCGCCTGGTTGCTGGGTCGAAGGGTGGTAACCGGTGGTGTCAAGGCAACGGCGTTAGGCGTCGCGATTACTAGAGTCGGGTCACACGGCGCCGCTGACGCCGAGTCACGCGGCGATTGCAGCTTCTGGCAAGATGGAGTAGAGGCCGGCGGAGTTGGGTAGCGTTGATAGAGGCGAGCGGAGTGGTACAGGAGCTTGGGTCGCAGCGTCGCAATCGGGGCTAGTCTGCGGCGACTGGCAGGGGCGGAGGCTGACGGTGCAGGAGTGAAGGCGGCAGCGCAATCAGATCAGGGGCGATAGCGCGTGGTGGTGGCTCAGTCGACGAGACAGGGGCGTTGGGGCTTCGGACGCCGGGGACACGGTGCCGGTGTGGCGCCGATGGGGGTGAGGGACCCTCGGGGAAGACGAAGGGATCCCCCGATTAGGGTTTCGCCCCTTTCTTCTTTTTCTTTTTTTTTTTCTCTCTCTTACCTCACTCACTTTTCACTTTTGCTTTTTTGTGTACTTTTCACCGACGGAAAAGAAAACCCCTTTTTACTTTGCGCACCATGTCTTTTATAAGCCAAAAAAGTATATTCGCGAGACATCTTTTTTTTCCTTTCTTATTTGCGCATGATACCTCTAAATATATCGCTAAAATATTTTTCGCATATTCCATCAAAAAATTCCCTTTTTTGCGCAAAATGCATCCCCGTGTATATTACATAAATATCTTAACGGAATATAACAAAAAGTAAAAATTTCCTAAACTATATGCCATGTGATTTTTATTTTTTATCAACCCCAAAAATTTAGGTGTCAACAAGTACAGTATGACATATCATCCTCAGACGGATGGCCAATCTGAGAGGACAATTCAAACCCTCGAGGACATGCTGAGAGCTTGTGTATTAGACTTCAAAGGAAGTTGGGAAGATCAGTTACAATTGGTGGAATTTGCCCACAACAACAGTTTCCAATAGAGCATTCAGATGGCTCCTTTTGAAGCATTGTATGGCAGAATGTGCAGGACACCAGTATGTTGAGATGAAGTTGGGGAGAGAAAGATCATAGGCCCTGAGTTATTCCAGCAGTCAGTGGATGCCGTTGCAGTGATCAGAGGTAGATTAAAGACCGCTCAGAGCAGACAGAAAAGCTACGCAGATAAGCGTCGAAGGTTTTTGGAATTCCAAGTTGGTGATCACATTTTTTTGAAGGTGTCACCAATGATGGGAACTTCGCACTTTGGCAAGAAAGGCAAACTGAGTCCGAGGTACGTAGGTCCATTTGAAATTCTAAAGAGAATTGGGACCCTAGCGTATTGTCTTGTGTTACCGCCGAGACTAGTGCAAGTGCACGACGTCTTTCACGTGTCGATGTTAAGGAAGTATGAGCCTGACCTGACCCACGTGCTTAATTTCGAGGAATTGGACGTGGACGACCGAGTATTGTACCTTGAAAGCCCGGTTCAGATCGTGAATCGCAAAGAGCAAGTTATGCATTCAAAGACCATCCCGTTGGTCAAAGTGGTCTGGCAACACCACGGTACTGAAGGAGCAACTTGGGAGACTGAAGAATCGATAAGACGTTTGTACCCCCACCTTTTTGCTTAAGTATTATAATGGTTGAAATTTCGAGGATGAAATTTTTTATAAGAGGAGAAGAGTTGTGACATCCTGGATTTTTGCGCTTCCGCTTTCAATTAAATTAATCGCGTATTTCATTGACGCGCCTATAGGACTGTTCTCAGAACTAATCACTCTCGAGATAACTAGATTATTTGGGAAAGCCATTATGGAATTTTAATGCAATAGACTTGAGAATTCGATCAGGAATCGGCTATTCGACCGTGCTCATTTGCCGAGTTCATTACAGCACAGTAAAGATCGATTAGAAATCAGAGATAGGTCGATTTGACTGAGATATGTGGTTAAACGTGGGTGATTCCACTAAATTGCAAAATTCTCGTCAATCGATACTAGATTGATTTTTGTATTGTTTTGATACCCTGTGTCCGTATTTGAATCATTGAGATTTTCACGACAACCGAGAGTTGCTAATGCGTCGAATGGGTTCATTGTGGCTCGAAGAAAATCGACCACGTGTCATTTGCACTAAAAATTTCTGAAATCTACCGGTGGCCTAGGTCACGCTAAAATCGCGTCGGATTGAAATTAACCGCAAATTTGAATCCGATTTCAGAAATTGAAAAACCTGTCATGTCACAGGTCATTTTAGGAATGTCGATTCATCTTTCGAGGAATTTTCGGTGAGTTCGGAATTTTTACGGAAAATCGTTTCGGACGATTCGGAAAATGAACGGAAATTCAAATTGGCCAATTTGAATGGACTTTTGGCATCTAGTGTAATTGAATTAGTGATAAGAAATTTCGTGGGCTTTTTTCTCAACGAATCGGACCTCAATTGGAGAAGTTTGTTAAGAAAATCGGATTCTGAGAAAAAAAATGAATTAAAATTCGGAATTGAAGGAAATGGTCGTTTTTGTTGCTCGAGATTTGTTGTTTGAGGGAAATTTCATGCAAGAAAGCAAGTGAGGATAAAGTACTTCAACATTGGGATTTTTGGAAACCAAATTGAACCAAACAAGACCAAGTGAGACCAAGAAATTTGGATTATATGATTTTCTTTTGAATTTTTCCTTTTATTTTTCTATTTCTCTTTCCCCCGGCGCACTTTTCCCCCCATCTCTCCTTTTTCCTCTCTCTCTCTCTCTCTCTCTCCCTCGTGCGAATCCCTTTCCCCGCCGACGTCCCCTTTTCTCTTCTGCCGTGTTTCATTTCCACTCCCCCATCTTGACTTTTTAGTCAAGTTCATCCTTTTCTTCTGCTTTTGACCGACACACCCCCTCAACCGCTCTCTGTTCAATCTCTCTCTCGCGTTGTCGCCCCCATTTCATCCGAGCTATGTTGTCGTCTACTAAAGCAATCCACACGAATTCGAGTTGATTAAACCGCTCAATCTTCGCCCAGCTCGCATCTTCGTTCAATAGCCTGTTGAAGCCGCAAATCCAGCCCTTCTCTCCACGCAAAATCAGCCATGCGAAGCAGCCATTAGCCGTGGAAAATCCAGCTGCCCCGTGAGCCTTGCGGGCCAATTTTCGGGCCCGAATTGTGCCTAGTTGGTGTCGCCGATTTGGAGCTTTTCATTCCTCGTCACATCCCCGTCAAATTGATCCAAATGGATCGTAAATCATATTAGTTTAATTCACTAATCCTCGCTTAGTAGGTTAATGATGCTTAGGGGTTGATTAGATTTAATTAAGTTTAATTAGGTGGATAGATTATATTAGAATAATTAATTTAGTGCTTTACCGATGCATGTTAGGTGGTTAGTTGTAGCAATTAATGAGTAAATAGACTCTAGTATTTATTTAATGAACCTCGAAATTTTTCCGAGCTCATCTCGGCTTCCAATTAGGCTATAAAGGGCCTAAGTTGGATTTATTGCATTTATTTAATATTTTTCATAATTCTTTAAGTATGTATTTATTTTCCGGAAATTAGACCGGGATGGCTGATGACGGGAAAATTACGTTGATTGCAACGATGTGATCTATTTATTTAATTGAGCCTTAATTTGTGCTGATTGTACATGATTTGTTTTTTTGGAATTTATTCTTAAATTCATTTAATTTCAGTAATTGATTGGAAAATAACCAAGCGTCGGTTTACAATGCCAAAAATATTTTGGTGGACTATATGAAATGGTGGGAATTGTGGAAGTGAAATTATGGCATTTTGGCTAAGGCCAACCTTGTACCCACACACGGCTAATTTATCGGGTATGATAAAAAGTGAGAAAGAATGTTGTATTACGTCGGCTTGATGACTAAGTGTGTCATCTCGAAGAAAGATGTTATGAGTTGTTGGCTCGTTGAGTTGGTACATCACCTTAGAGAATGCACGTGGGCTTAGTGACCAAGTACGTCATCTTGGAGAATGCACGTGGGCTCCATCTTGGAGAATGCACGTGGGCTCGGTGACTAGGTATGTCATCTTGGAGAAGGCATGTGGGCTCGATGACTAGATATATCATCTTGAAGAATGCATGGTATTGATTAAAATGATCGGAGAATGGTCTAATTAACATATAATCGACTAGGTCGATTGATCGATAAGTCAATCTGAGTGAATGATCAATGTGTTGATATGACTTGATGAGTTTATGAATTATGCTGACTTGTAGGGAGGAGACTAAGGGTGCGTTTGGGAACCACTTCCCAAAGCCCCTTGGAGGTCTAAAGATCCTTGGGCAAATGCCAGCCCGTTTGGCAAAAAATTTTGAGCCCCATTTCGCAAATGCCAGGCTTTGTGAAGCCGAAAGCCCAAGGCAGGTGAAGGGGTGCCTTGGGCTTTCAGCTTTCTCGGCATACAAGTGATACTGTTCACTTTTTTTTATTTTCTTCCAAAACTGTCCTCACCTATTCTTCATTTTTCCGGTTCTGCCCTCGTCATTGTACTGTTCATCTTCTTCTCCGTTGAAGGCCGACGACGTGTTCCTCGAAGCTGTGAGCGGCCGCCGACGGCTCGGCATGGTCGCGGTGGCCCAGGCGACCGTCGCCGGGGAGTGGTGGAACCGCCGCCCTCTCTGTGTCGCGGCGATCGCCGTGAGTCGCGGCGAGGTTTGGGTCGCCGACCTCGCCGGAGGTCGCGCGACCTCGCCGCGACCCAGATCTGGGGGCGGCGAGGTCTCGTGACCCTGCCGCGACCCAGATCTGGGGCCGCGAGGTCGCGGGGACCTCGACCTCTGGCGACCTCCGCGCGACCCAGATTTGGGTCGCCGCGAGGTCCTGCGACCTTTGGCGGACCTCCGGCTGGGTCGGGCGACCCTCGCCGGAGGTCGCCCGACCCCAAGGTCGCCGGCGAAATTTTATTTTTTTGATAATTTTTTTTATTAATCACTAAAATTGTTTTTTATTTTATTTTTTTGATATTTTTTATTAATCACTAAAGTTGCTTTTTTGATATTTTTTGATATTTTTTATTAATCACTAAAGTTGTTTTTTTTTTTTGATATTTTTTTAATCACTAAAGTTGTTTTTTTTTTTTTGGTAAAGGTTAATCACAAAAGTTGTTTGTAAATGTAATTCCCCCAAACACCATTTTACTCAAAGGTACTTACAAAGGGCTTTCAAACTATAATTTACGAAACACAGTTTGCATTTTGGAAAACACCTTTAACTCAAAGGTCTTTGCATTTCCCTAAAGGCTTTCCCCAAAAGTCTTCCCAAACGCACCCTAAGGCCAAGGTAAGTCCTCTAACTCGTGATTGTGCTTAGACAGCCCTTAGGACGTATTGGCTTCCTAATCGAGTCATAAGGGGTAGAACTCCCTTTGTATAACCATTTTCAGGTCCGTAGATAGTGTTGGTGAAGGACCAGGAGCCGGAGTTCGTGAGGTGAAGCCTGAAGAATCGGTGACCATGTCCAACTAGCTAGTTGTAGAACAATTCTCTTTTGTAGGGAGCCGATTCCTCTTGTAAACCTTGTGTATAAACCTATGTGTTTATAAAAATGTATTTTGTGAAAAATTGGTCCTACTTTCCTATCTCATTGTTTTATTCTCTGAAGATTATTTATATGCTTCCGCATGCGTATTAAAATGAATAGGTCGGTGATGCGTTCTAGGATGTCGCTATTTAATTGACCAAGTAAGAGATGGGTGTGTGCCCGAGGATTAGGCATGACAATTAGCCTTTTAGGGATTGGCAAAGTGACAAAAGTTGAGACCTTGAAATTGTGCCTCCCAGGCTTCACTAAACTACCGGAAATGGATTCTCTCAAGCAGCTAAGGAAGCTTGATCTTCAATGTCCAGACCTACAACATCTCCCACGACTACCCAAAAGTTTGAAAAAACTAACCCTCCGAGACTGCAAATCCTTAAAGACATTGCCGAAGCTTAAGTATCTCAAGTCTCTATCCGGATTGGAGCTTCTGTTATGTTCTGTAATGGAAATTGAAGGACTTCAAAATCTCTCATCCTTGGTAGCCTTGCTTATTTCTCACTGTGAGCTGGTAAAGCTAGACGGCCTCGAATGCTTGACATCCCTGAGAACATGGACCATCTCATACTGTGAATCCCTTCAAGGACTGCCAGATTTATTGAACTTGAAGAAGCTGAGAACATGTCATATCCAACATTGCAAGAACATAACTCAAAAGGACAGCCTCTAGTAGTCGAGCTCCCTAGAAAGGCCAGATATTTGTGAAGGCTCTAAATGAGGACTTGAAAGAGATCCATTTCATGCTTCCTCGAGCAAGTCTGAAGTTTCTGAGGCCAATGTTCATTCTAAAGGTCATGCGTCTTTTCAATTTAATGATGATCCATAAGTTTCACTTGCCATGTTGGACTTCCTTGTAACTGGAATGGCTTCTTCTCCGATATTTCCATTTTTCTTTTCCCTTCTTTAGAGAATGCAATAGTTTTCCTTTATGAAGTTATTCTCAACAATGCCCAGCAATTGCTTGGTATACCACTTTACACTTCGACTTCATTGTACCGTTTACACAAATATGTGAATGAGTGCATGAATCAGCATTTCTGAATTACCTAATCATTCCGGTCATTGTTGTTCTTAATTTCTTCCATCTAACTGACTGATTATCCTTAGTAAGATGATATGCCCATTTATTCAATATACATGGAGTATCGCTAGCAGGAGTATTGTAACGGAAGAAATAACTGGATGTGATCTCTGTTCATTTCTTTTTCCCAACGATGATGTATAGAATAGTCATATCAAAATGCAATGCAGAAAGGCCAAATATATGCTCATACACCTCTACATAGACAATACTGAGGGAAAAATCACCATGGCATGCACTTTTTATGTCGGAATTATTTATGTGATTAATGAGAGGCACCCGATAACCCTGATGATCTAGATGATTATAGGATGAAAAATTCAAAAAGAATGATGAATTGATGTTACTGAACATCATCTGGCATTAGTTGTTTTTTCCCCTTGAATAAATTTTACATGCTATGTAGTTTATCTACTTGAATGAATATCATTCGACTAGTTTTAGTGTTTTCTGGGTACTCTGAAATATCTCTGTGAACTAATGTCTCGGGCTGAGCAGCCAACTTAGGCTGAGCAGCAGGTAAAAATGCTCTTTCATGAATAACCCTGATTATTATAGCACATTCCAGGACGGTCCTGCCTTTTACAACCAAATAAAATGCATCTCTTTGTTGCCAGGCCTGATCAGACAGAAGATTCAGAAGCTGTGAAGAGACCTACATACATCACTACAGGACCCACTTATTATAGTTTCCTTCTTGGCAAGTCCGTGGTAGTAAAGACCAGGCTGAGGAATCTTATGTCACATGGGTAGAGGAGAAAGGCGTGACTTCACTCAAGTACATGTTTCTGAATCTTCTTTTTTCAACATAGTTGATCTTTACTTGCGTCTCTGCATGATTCAGGCATCTGCTTTTGATATTTACGTCCTGCTTCATTCGATGATCCACGCCGAAGAATGTAACATCTCTAGATTTCGTTTTGCTTTCTAGATACATTCCATAGAAGTGTTTCCCTTGCATTTCTACTAGCTATTTCTACGATTCATTTTGTTGAAATCTACAAGATCTCAGCACCCACTCTGTCGTCATCTTATGATCTCTTAATTCCTAGATTTCTGGGAATGTACATTGTTGGATATTTTAGCAGTTTTGAAATAATTTAGAAATTATCATCGTCATGAAAGTCATCATTTTTGTAATGGCTTTCTAACGGCCATATAACGGCTTTTTAATTACCATATAATAGTCATCTAACGGCTTTATAACTCTTGATTTATTAATTCATAAACTCTTCATTATTTTATAACGGTCATCTTTTTAATTACCAATTGATTTATGAAGATCTCCTAATGGCTCTCTCTTTTTCTTGTTTAAAATATAAATTAAACCTCAAACCACAATCTTTAAAGATACAATATGTTCTCATATATTTTCTTTTCTTTTTGTTGGGTTATACACAAAAGTTGTTCTGTTTCCTTCTAATATTTAGTGCGGAGTATAGAGGAAGGTCTGTTATATCTTGGGAGGATAGCCGCTGAAGCCTTACACACCGAGTTTCATACTCCGAGGGGCGGAATTATCGTTAAGGGCAGTGCTTGCATGCCTCAGACATTTTTTTTATTTTCTAATCTTTTGTAATGTATTTCCAATAATTATTATTATTTTATGTATCATAATATTTTCTAACAATCTTAAGGATAATTCCCTTAGGGATTCCAAGGGCTTGCTTAATGGAGTTTGAGGTGGCCAATTTGATTCTCCTATCGAGGATATAGGAATGTGCTCATCTCGCTTAGAGGATTCTGAAGGTGTTGGTCGTTGAGACCAGCAGGAAGCATCATACATCATCCCCGTATTTGGTCTTGCTGATGGTCTTCCACAGGTAGACTGAGTCGTGCTGTTGCAGTCAACATTTCATCTTGACCCACAATTAGTCCTTAAATCGAGAACAAAAGCTTTCTTCCACAGTTCGAATCTATTTGAATTAGAAACAGAACATGGTTGCTCTAATCAACTATGGTAAAGAGTACGTTCATCTAATTCTCTCGTTTCTTTGCAAAAACCTGTTGAAAATCATATGTGCGGGACAATTGTCTTGGCATTTCTTGATTTTGTTGGTTTCTGGTTTTCTGGTGAAACTGTGTTGGATGATTGGAGAATTATTTCGGCTTTGCATTTCATGTTGGACTTTCAATTAAAGTCGGAGCGAGAGCTCGTTCTGTGTGATTGTGGTAGTGTTAAATTCCACTTGTAAAGCCGGTGGCATCAAAATAATACTAATAATAATAATAATAATAATAATAATAATAATAATAATAATAAATTAATTAATTAATTAATTAATTAATTGGTGCTTTCATCAATCTGATGATGGTTTAAGATAGCGTAGCGCTTTCGATCTCATGTCCTTAGCTTGGGTGACTAGCTATGATGGCATGTGAATCTCGTCCTTTCTTTGAGAGGAAGACCAGAATTTGTGGGTACACGGCATTGGCCTGAAATGCACAGAGCCGGTTCATGTCGGAATTCTACTGATGGGATACATGCTCGAATGTGGACCTTTTCAGGGAAAGTCAAGAGTGTGATATTGCCAGATAAATTTTCTTGACTGATGGAGCAATTTACTCATACTATGTTTTGGCACATGGCGGTATTTGGTTGTGTTGTGACGGGCAACGCAGCGTGCCTAATAATCTTGTCGAGCAAAAGTCTGATGGCTAATCTTGTGGTCCTTTAGATTTCAAGCGGAAAAACTTATTGCTATTTTGAATCATCAAGGGCAATAGTTGTCATTGGCTATCACACACCACATCAACAGGTGAGTTCTAGCATGACAAGCTCTGAATATCTTCCCGGTGGTTTGTTATCAGGTGTGATGTATCCGCTTTAATTGAGCTGATTTTGACCATTACACCTTACCATTAAACATGTACCCAATGTGAATTTTAGTTAGTGTTGTCTTGTTAATGTTTAGGAATAGTGACCCATTGCTTACTAGTGTTCGTCCATTTGAGTTTGATACTCTTGACTTTGATCAATACATATTCTCGTGCTGAAATGTGCTAGAATTAGAATTACGCATGCTGGTTGTAATTTCTCTTCTCCATTTTGGCCGTGATAAAGGTGGAATTTGATATACTTTTGGTCATAAATGTTTACATGCCTTTGTGATATGATAGATTCTGAAATCACATTAATTCTTTGCTAAGTAACTGGGGAATTGTGTTTTGAACATGCTTGAATTTGCTGAATGCAGCTTGGACTTGCTGGTTGCTTTGGTTCATCCGTAGATGAGAGATATTGTATCTTGTTTTATTTTATTTGAGACTTGTAAGGGTATTTTGTGAACATTTCTGTTGTGCTGGTTTGAGATGAATTCATGCTTTAATTCTGTATATAAAAACCTCGGTTGAAATGTATGATGTGTGCTTGATGGAATTCCTGAACAATATCAGTATGTGTATATGTTTAAACTGGATCAAGATTCTCTCCGTTGCTCAATTCGTTTGTTCGTTTTAGTCATTTAAGCTTCACTCAGGCTTTGTTTTATTTTTTCTTCATGAATATGTGTGGATCTTAGTCTTGCTAGTGTGTTCTTTGTGGGGCCTCAGATGTGGCACCCCAAAACCACTGAGGTTCCACAGATACCTATCGCTCTACCTATTGCATACCGGTTACTTGTCTTTGATAAAAAGGGAGTTTTAAAGAAGGGCCGAGGTTCAAAGGCATTTTTTTTTTTAAAAGAGTTTAGCGCAGCTCATAGCGAAATTAGAGACGAGTCTCACCATCCCTCTTCTCTCTTAGCGATGATACAATGCACACCAACTACACATTGAAGGAAAACATAAAGTCAAGCCACTTTTATTTACATTTTCAGGATGGACATATTGGGTCGGTATAAACAAAAAGCCAAGACTTTTCACTAAACTTGGCTACAACTCAAAAAAGATATCATCGACCCCCTATATCGATCGTGTAAACCCCTCCATCTACAAGTGTCGGCTATCTCCAAAAAGTGTCAGCTCCCTCTCCTCACGTGGGCCATCACACCCAATCCGGTGGTGGCGGCAACATCCCCAGCATCACGCCGTCACGTCGAACATGGACGGACAGGAACTCCTGAATGATCGGGCCCCCAGCCAGGCCCACGTCATACATCACCAGCACTCAAACCCGTATGAACACCAACCCAGGGATGGTGACGCATATGTGCTCCATGCACTCGACCTCCACGTCGGAGGGAATGCCGTAAAAAGTACCGCGCGAGACTTGAGGGATAGATATCTCTCTAATTTGAAATGTTAGTTCCCAAAGGGATGAGTACAAACACTCAGCAGGTAAAAGATCCATTAAACTACTCAATGCATCAAACAGAGCAATCATGGTATCATAGAGTACATATAGTTCATACATATCATTCATGTCTCACCTTTCGGTCATGCATATTTCATCAAAACAGCCATGTGTAAACATAAGTCACAATATCATGTGCATAAACCACCAATGCACTAGTACATATATCATGCAGTCATGCATACATGTCATCATACCATGTGCACATACCACTATACACTTAAACATGTTACATCATACGGTCATGCATACATGTCACCATACCATGTGCACATATCACCATGCACTTAAACATGTTACATCATACAGTCATGTATACATGTCACCATACCATGTGCACATATCACCATGCACTTAAACATGTTACATCATACAGTCATGCATACATGTCACCACATTATGCATGATTCAATTTCAACTCATGTTTTTCAATTGGATCTCCACATTTTCTTTCCTGGGACCAGTAATTGCATCCCACATTTTATCGCTCGCACCCAACCTGGCATAGCGAGGAACCTCCGGCACACACCTCCGGGTATCTCGAAACTCCCGAGGACATCTGGCACACACCTCCGGGCATCCGGAACACACACTCCAGGCATCCCGACACTCCCAGGGCATCGTCGGCTCACACCTCCGACGGTATCCTCATTACAATACATATTCTCAAGTATCTCATTTTCAATTTCACATTTGATGTAACAATGCCAATGATTGAAATCAGCCTTTTTGAAATCATGTAATATGCATTGGGAAAAGTATCATTTGATGAAATGGTTTTAAAAAGAAATCTTTCTTTGAGTTCATGAAAATTCATCAATCCTTTGATGTCATATGAAATGTATGAATATCATCACATCATTGCACGAGTAATAATTCAAAATATCATGATTTCACATAACAATTTCAATAACTAGTAAAATAGCACAATTTCCAGCTAAAACAGAATACATGCGGAACATGAAAATTTCGGAAAAATTAGTAAACGATGGAAGTAAATTCTGAAAATTTACCATATTGTAGATAAGATCTAGGAACACATATTTTGTGAAGACCATCCTATCAAAAAAGGCTTCACAGAATACGTATGGTCCACATATCACAAGAAAATGATTTTTTTTTAGCCTTACTCATGCACAGTTTTCGAAACATTTTCGATTAAATACCTAAATGACCTTCAAAAATTATGAAATTCAAACATGTGATATTTAAGACATAAAGGCAGATACTGCATGAAGAACACTACACCAAAAGATCCTTACATAAATCAATAAAAACCACGCATCACAGCACTACTAATTCTGTCCGTTCATCTTGCACAGTCTTTGAAACATTTTTGGTTAAATACCCGAATGACCTTCAAAAATTACGAAATTTAACTATGTTGTATGCAAGACATAGGTAAAGATACTTCATGCAGAACACTTTTCCAAAAAAAACTCATACAGAATGGTATAGACCACGCATTGCAACATCACCAAGTCCGAATACATCAGATTGCACCGTTTTAAAAACATTTTCGATTAAATAGGAAAATGACCTTAAAAAATTATGAAATTTAAATATGTTGTATACAAGTGATAGAGGAAGATATTTCATGAAGATATCGAAGTCAGATTCGCTCTAGATAATTAATTACAAACGGTTAAAACTTCTGTTCCTAGTACCGAAATTTCTAGATCTAACCATCTCCGAAAAACCATGATTTCACCTACCTATTCTTGTTTGTTTTCTCTAAAGTTTTGATATGTTAAACCTAAGGATGTCCTTTACAACTTTTATTAAGAAACCGAAGTGAAATTTTAACAAGAAGATTACCTTACTATCCATGCATTTATCAAAGGTCGGTGTTAAATTTCCAGATCTTACCTTCTTCAAAGAACGACGGTTTCACCTACTTGTGATTGTTTGTTTTGTCTCAAATTTGAGTATGTTATACTAAAAAGAGTGCTCTACAACTTTCATTTAGAGGTCGAAGCCAAATTTCAAGTAGAACATAACATGCAAGTCCCTAGAACATCCTAGGTCAAGCTGTTTTCTCAAGAACAGCCCACTAAACTAGAATATTACACTCATCACCTCAATATTTCACATTCCATACCTCCGAAAATCATCACAAGCCAAACACATACACCAAACACAACATGCAAGAGTAGACCACGGATCCCACTTGCCTCTAGACCGAGCAAACGGCGAGCACACGGCGGCGACGGACGGCGACGCACGGCCTCTGCTTCTTCCTTCTTCCCTTCTTCCCTTCTTCCTTCTCTTTCTCTCCTCTCTTTCTCTCAGTCGAACTCTCCTTTCCCTCTCTCCACCGTGCGACCACCTCCCTCTCTCTCTTGCTTAAACCGGTCACTTTCCCCCTTAATTTTTCTTCCCCTCCATCATTACCCATCATTACATTGCATGGGTGACACTTGGCCACCACCATGGGACAAATGGGGGAGGCATGCAACCGGACTCCCCCCCCCCTTCTTCCTTCGCACGACAGCCCTTTATGGGCTTATGGGCCAGCCCTCTTGGCCCATCTTAGGCCCAACACTCTTAGGCCTAAGACCCAAGCTTAATTAAATCCAAAATTAGCCCTTTTTAAAAACCAACTAAATCCCTATTTAAACAAAGTACTAAATTGCAAAATTAGATGGCTATACACTTGAAATCATGAATTCACGAGTTCCAATTTATAATACATAAGGCCAAAGATAGAACTTTCTTTCACAAAAAATTATCCATTAAAAGCTTGGCCATAAATTCTCATAGCGAATCATGGATCAAAAGGTTATAAAAATACCATAATGGCTCATCCATCGCCTATCCATGACTCATGGCATACTTAGGGGTTTTCATGAAATTCTAGGATATCACATCAGATGATTTGCTTTAGTGAGGAACTGCATATATTTATTTCTTTGGAGCAAAATATGAACATGAGAGGAAAAAATTCATAAAGTTTCTGGAATCGAGTGTGAAAATGGTGATGACTAAATGTGGTATGAGCAAATGGCAATATTGCATCACCCGTTAGGTGTGGTTTTCGTGATGTTCTAAGCCATTGATATCAATTTTTTGTAAATCATGCACGTTCATTGTTATGATGGTGTTATCTATTGGTTACTACTTGCTACACGCTAAAAGCCTAACACTCATGTTGCAAATGAAGAGGTTTTCTCTTGCCCCATTTGTGCTCCGAGGAGATGTTTAGGGTTTTTCCCAATAGCATGTGTGTTATTAATTTCTTATTTTCCACTGAGAAAATAATACATGCATTTGGAGATAACGTATGTGATTGGCATTGTCTTGCTTTATTACACGAACATGAACATGCACATTTATATGTTTGATGTGATGTTAATTGTATTACTTGTTATGACATGGTGAATGTTTTTTTTATGATATGGACTCTAGCCATTGGTTGTTCTGCTCTTCATATTGATATTCTCATTGTTAGGGATGCCTCGGAGATTGATTTACAGTTTGACAATTTGATATGAAGACATGGCTAAAGGCTACATGTTCCCTACTGTATGGGATGCCTCACAGTGATATAATTAAGGCATTTTACATGGTGGATTTCCCATTGTATTAGAAGTATACAATAATGTTAATAGAATCTTGGATTCAGATGAGACAAAATCCGCTATAGATTATGTGTTCAACTTCAAAGAGATACTGTAGTTTGAAAATCACACAAACGAAATTGTGGGGAAAATGAAAATCCTGCTAAACCAAAATTCGACTTAGTTGAAGTAGATGATTTGATGACATAATTTTGTGGTCATTTTCCAGGCCAATATTATGGCCAATATGAAAGAATGTGTAGTAGACTAAGGTGCTACTAGGCATGTATGTGCAAATATCCTTCTACACTTTAATAGGAAGGAGAAGATAAGAAAATATTTATTTTGGTATTTTGAGAACTACTATAGTTCTTGAAGAAAGGGAATATTCTTCTCAAACTTATATCAGAAAATGAGGCTAAGTAGTTGAGAAACTCTTAGCAGATATTCCTTTGGGAATAAATTGACACCTTATGTGTCTAAGTATTGTGATTGCCAAGTGGCAATAGCCATTGTGATGAAAAAAATTTCAATTGTAAAAATAGACACATCTGATTAAGGGATGATGTGGTAAAACAACTGCTTAATGATGGAATTATGTCCATTAATTATATAAAGTCAGAAATGGATTTTGGCCAATCCTCTGACTATTCATCAAGGGGAATGGGACAAACCAATTGAAGAAAATCAACAGTGATAGTAACCCAACCTATGTGATTGGCGATCACATGAATTAGGTTCATATGGGTAATAACAAGTCATTTGTTGATCTAGTGCACTGTTAAAAATTATTGTCCATCCTAAGATTAAAGTAGTGCAAAATTGCAAGGAAAAAGAGGTTGAGCTAAGCTCTTAATGAAATTTCATAGCCATTATTGGTGATGTATTAAATTGCAGAATACACTTGATGGAATCACCTATATAAGTGTGGAGTGGGGCTACTCCTATGAGAATTTTTGGTGAAAATCTCTAAAGCACTTATGAATAAACCAAGCACGTGCATGGCCTATTAGTGCAAAACCATATTGAACAACAAATTTTGTGGGAGTATAATGTGATTGGTGAAAATTATAATTCACAAAAAAAAAATCTTGGTTCATAAAAGTTTCAAATTTCACCAATGATTTCGTAAATTATATTTCATTCTTTCTAGGGTTTGTTCATAGCCTAACAAGCACCAATTCCGATGCATTACTCTCCAATAACCCAGCATTATCCTATTTTTCTTGTCAAAATTTTCTGAAATATGTGGAGGATTGTTGGATATTTCAGCAATTTTGAAATATTTAGAAATTATTATTGTCATGAAAGTCATCATTTTTGTAACGGCTTTGTAACAGCCATATAATTATTTTTTAATTACCATATAACGGTTGTCTAACGGCTTTATAACTCTCGATTTATTACTTCATAAACTCTTCATTATTTTATAACGGTCATCTTTTTAATTACCAATTGATTTATGGCGATCTCCTAACGGCTCTCTCTTTTTCTTGTTTAAAATATAAATTAAACCTCAAACCACAATCTTTAAAGATACAATATGTTCTCATATCTTTCCTTTTCTTTTTGTTGGGTTATACACAAAAGTTGTTCGGTTTCCTTCTAATATTCAGTGTGGAGTATAGAGAAAGGTCTGTTGTATCTTGGGAAGATAGCCGCTGAAGCCTTACGCACTGAGTTTCGTACTCCGACGGGCGGAATTATCCTTAAGCACAATGTTTGCACGCCTAAAACATTTCTTTTTATTTTCTAATCTTTTATAATGTATTTTCAATAATTATTATTATTTTATGTATCCTGATATTTTCTAACAACCATAATATGGTTGTGTGGTGTCAAGTCAACTTAAACAAACTCTTCTGGACAAGAGGATTGAAAGAAGAAAAAGGCAAACAGATTTCCTGAGAATTGACCGCCACAAGTTAGTGGCATTCAAACATGAGGCTCCCCGATGTTTCTATGAGCTACAACAATGAAGAAAGCCATGGATTGACAAGAACGGTATAGATGATTTGTGACCCGACGAACTTAGATTCAGAAGGCTAGCTGGTCGTCTTACGTCTGCGAAAACAACAAATGCTATGCCAAGTACCTTTTGTTAGACCTAAATCTAAACAACATATAGGAATATGAAGCCCGGTAGAGTGTTTCCGAACTTTTCCTCTTCCCATTATATGCCCTTCAAAATTTGTACCACTTGATATCCCGGAAATTGCATCCTTCGAGATCTACATAGAAGACCCCTCTTCCTGTACATTCCAGTTCATGTCATCACCAATATTCAAATTCAAAAGTATCTTTTGACTTCACAGTTTTCAATGCCACAAGCATCTCTCTTTAGAAAAAGTAACCACCAACATTTTCCGACGATGGAAAATTATTCAAGCAGTTATGTTCGATTTATGTTTTCATGAAAATTGAATACTGGCATGGTGAAATATGTCGTGAATTAAAGAACCGATCTTTTTGTTTCCTTCCAATTTTTTATTGTATTTTTATGCGATTAATTTCTTTCCCTCATTGCTGCTTTATACTCCCATGTATATTATTCTCTCGTTGGTTTGCTTTCCATGCTCTTCATTATAACGTGCCGAGAAAAACGATGTCCTATTAATATCTTGATTTCTTTTTATCGACCTTTTCTCAAGTTATTATTACAATTTGTACACATGTTGATTGACATTTTGAACCATGTTATCGTGATTTATTCAATCTGTAACATTCATCCTTCATGTTTGTAGTTTCGTATTGATATTTTTACAATATGAATCTTCCTTGATTTTGATGACTATTATGTTAGATTTTATTGACAATTACGTAATTTGAATCTAGTATTAAACGATGGTGATGGACGTTAACGAATTTGAATATTTTGAGGGATAAGTGCTGCAAAGAGACTTAGGTTTTGATCGTTGCTCTATGAAAGACTTTTAAGGTTTTATTTTGATCAATTAAGGACTTAAAATTTAGAAAAAGCCACAATCACTGTTGGTGGAATATAGACATTGGAAATGACACGTGGCAAATGAATGAATATTCCATGTGAGAGTCACATTAGATATCCTATACTTAAGTTCCATATACAACTCCAACCAAAAAAAAAAAAAAATTACATATACAATGACTCAATACGTTGTGGGCCTTTTTTAAAGCCGTAAGTCCTCAAATGACCAAAATAAATCTTAAATCCTCAATCAATCAACAACCAAAAGATTAAGTCATGTTTCTGCACTTATCCTGAATATATCAAGACCGTTTATTTGAGAAACCATAATATTTAGTGCACATTTATAGAAGTTTAAAATGGGCCTCTTTCTTCTGAAAAGGCTAAAAATAAAAAAATAAAAACAGATAGAAGTATCTGTTCTCCTTACAGTCACCATTAGAAAAGCTCACAAATTGCATGCGACAAAAATATGAAAATGATAGAAATTTACATAAAGTTCCAATATTCTTTCAAACTTTCTAATCATACAGGTAGGACTTTTCCTCTCAAATATACGACTTTTAACATGCATGATAGATGTTATTGTAGAAGAATTTGGATTTCATATCATTGAATTTTAAAAGTGATTCATTTGCACTTACTTTTCTACGTCTACATATGCTTCTGAATATTTCAAAATTATCTTATATTAAATCTGTTCAATTGCATTAAATTGCCAAGATTGTTGATTTGTTATGCCAATTTATCATATTCCCATTTTTGATCAACTTGTTCCCATGCTCTGTTTCTTCTTTCATAGTACTCACTAGATTTGATCTAATTGATTCATGTTCGATCATAAATGTTGTTATTTTGTGCATCGGTTCCATTCGAAGTATATGGTAATACATATTACATAGTATGTGAACATAGTGTTTTACTTTATTTCTACAAAATAACTCTCACACGCTTCTTGGGCTTGCAGAAAAGATTCCGCCATTGTATAATTATGTGTTAAATATTAAACCATGTTCTTAAAGTATTAGTTTTCGTTTTATTGATAAGAATTATTCCTCTTTATTTTTGTTAAATTTCAAGTTTCAACAAATATTACTTTATATAGTAAGATCGATGATTCTCTTTGTTCATTTTTTTTTAAATCTCTATTTTAATAAGATATATCGTTTTAATGGTATTATCTTTTATTTTTACTTTATACTGTATTGTTCCCATCAATATAAAGAAGAGTACTAAGTACATTTTGTTCAACTAATTAAATAAGCCACAATATTCACCTGTTAGAGTTACAACATTCATCCACTGAACTTTTTAAATTGTTTTTTTTTTCCAAATCTGCGTTTTCCCAAAAAGAATTTTTTTTCGACAAAAGAAAAAGAATATTTTTCAGTTAATCTATGTATTAAGGTAATTTGACTTTTAATTTTTCTAACTAATTATTCTAAAGAATTTTTTTTTTGTCAGTCCTACGCTAATCCTACTCTAACACTCACTCTCAGACTTTTGCCATGTTTTCTTGCAAGGTGTGGGAGTCGAAACCCACTTCTGAAATGAATTCGTCCCCACCCCAATCCCCCCTGAGAATGTGGAGATTTGAACCCCCAACCTCCCCCTTCCAAGATGGAAGATTGGCCACTGGGGCGAACCCCCTGTGGTTATTATTCTAAAGATTGACGTTGGATGTTTTATAAGGATATATGCATTTCTATTTGTGAGAATTTAATGGAACCACTGCCAATTGTTGTGAGAATTTGATGGAATGACTGTCAACTATTCTAAAAGTTTAAGTAGTTACGTGATTCAATAATTAATTATTCTATCACTTCTCATCACGCTTAGTCTAATCTTTTTGCCATGGAGAGTCAAACTCAGAACCTCCAGCTTTAATACTAAATGAAATTTTGTGAGATTATTGACGACTGTTCTAAAAGTTTAAGTTACTAGATTGAATTGCATTTTAATATTTAAAATTTCAAATGTCAATTTGTGATGAATAGAGTAATACGGATATCTATAGCAAAATTTTAGTTTATTCCGCAAGGATGATGGATTTTTCAACTGTCGAGTCACCTTCAAGACAAATAATTTTGAGAAAAATTCAGATGAGCGTTTTCCAAATTCATGTGCTTTTTGCCACATTTGCTTTTATAGGCTACTACAAATGCATATTTTAATGTTTCTCTGCTTTAAAGTTCATCCACTTTGTGCGTTTTATTTCAGTGCAAAAAATGGAAGGGTTGTCATCTTAAAAGCCATTTAAGACTGCATTCCAAGGCGTTTTAATAAGATGATCAGACACGAACTTTTCATTTATAAAAGAATGGAAAACCTTGGAAAAAGTGACCCTCGTGCTTCTTCTCGAGTATTATATAAAAGCATTCCCATCTCCAATTCTCTGTTCATTGCTCTTGTAATTATTGCATGATATTCTCTTCTTGAGGAACTCTTTTCCAACCTTCGAAAACTCGAAATTGAACCTACGCAGGCAATCTCTCCATCCTGAAGAGAGTAAGAGTTGACAATAGTGATGACCTTTGTTAAAGAAGTAATTGTATATGCATGTGTGTGTGAACTAATGTCAAGGCATGCTAAATTTGTTAGAATTCCACGTTATCACTTGTTAATCTCTTCTGGGTTTACTGTATCGTATAAGCTTTTTGAGACTTATCTCTTCTTTGTTAACTCTACCATTCGCCCGTGGAGGATTTTGCGTCTTAGGTTAGCTCAATACAAATGGTGGGTTGGATTGGAACCAAAATGATTTGATCCAAATTGATTCATTTAACATGTATTGACCAATTTATATGCAATATAGTTCTAGTGATCCATTCCCGATCCGACCCCGACCAATCTGCAATACCAAAACACATCTATATCTATTCAAACTTGTGAAAACTCATACCCACCACTCATTTAACCAATTGATAAAAGCTAAGCACAATTTGTCTGACAAATTAGTCGGGAATGAAGACTACTTGAATAAGCTGAGAAGAATGTTGGATACTGACTTTAGTGACGTGTGGATGATTTTCATCTCCGGTACTCCAGGCATTGACAAGACAACCCTCTCAAAGTCTCTCTACGATGATATCTGCCACCTCTTTGATCGTTGCAGTTTTCTCGGCGATATTCAAGAAACTTCTGCAAAAAAGGGTCTCGTAGCTCTGCAAAATCAGTTGTTTTCTGACATTATCAGAAGGGACTTGGCAAACTTCTACTCGGTTGGGGAAGGAGTTAGCTTCCTCAAAGATAGATTCAGGACACTGTAAGTCCTCATCCTTCTGGATGACGTGCATGAGAAGACTCAGCTCAAAGATTGGTTGGAAGTATGGTTCGGTTCAGGGAGTAGGATCATTATCACAACCAAATATAAATCAGTTCTCAGTGGGCATGGAGTAACAGAAATTTATGATGTCACAGAGATGAATCATGGTGATGCTCTAAAGCTTCTTTGTAGACGCACCTTTACAAAGGATTGTCCAAAACGTGACTGTGTTGATCTCTCTAAAAGAATTGTGTCCGCTACTGGACAACTTCCATTAGCTCTTGAGCTCGCGGGTTCACACTTGTCTATGCTTCGGAAACAAAAATAAGTATGGGAAACTCTACTGCAAAAGTTAGAAAAACTTCCTGACAATGATGTCCAGAAGAAGTGGAAGATTCATTATGAACTATTAAGCAGTTCTTAACGGCACATTTTTCCTGTCATAGCCTGTTTTCTGGTCAGAGAGGATAAAATAATGGCTTCTTACATGTTGGGATATAATATGCAGAATTACCAAGATCTTGCAATTTACGTCAATGCAAAATCACCCCAGAGAAATTAAACGAGAAAAATAAGGACACCAGAAATTTACGTGGTTCGGTCCGAGTATTGGTACCTACGTCCACGGGGAGAGCCAGCATCAAATAATCCACTAAAATCGGAGAATCAGAGTTTACAATCGCTCAATCGCTCAAGTATTTCACACACCTAGATTTAACTACAAACCCTAAGTGTTTATAAATAACAACTCAATTGGGTATAAACTCACGGACTGCGCGCTCAAGTTGCATGCCAAAAAGAAATCTCCAGCTTCTCTTCGGCGGACATGCGGCTTCTTACTGCTTCGCGCGGCTCCAGGATCCTCACGACTACGTAGGTTTTTTTCGGCAGTCAACGCACGAAGAGAAGACCTTTCCCTTTTATACGTGTGGGTGTGTGTGCATGTGGGCCCAAGGTCAAACTTTTGACCTTGGGCCCCACCAATTAACAAATCTTCAAAGTGCAGGGCTTCCGCGTGAAAGGAGACGTCTTCGGCAGATTAATTAAAAGAGAAAAAAATTCCTTTTTTAATTATTTCCTATTTTATAAATCCTTCGGAGACCGACGAAATTTCTTCTTGGCTTGGGAAATCTTTATCAACAAATTCGATTTATCCGAATTCAAACTCGAGACATTAATTTAACAATTATCCACCTTGGCTCGATGTTTGAAGCCAAGTTATAGTGTTCATCATTCATGCTGCTCTCCCAACGCCCCAACGGGCGCTCACTCTCCACAGACGCCAATAGAGCTCAAGTAGGGCTTGAGTTTCGCCAAAGGAACAGACTTAGTTATCATGTCTACCGAGTTATCTACTGTAGAAATCTTTTTAACAATAACATTACCCTTAGCTAAAACATCTTGGATGAAGTGGTACCTAATGTTGATATGCTTCATTCGCTCGTGATAAACTGGATTATACGCCAAATATATCACACATTGGTTATCACAGTGTATATCCACACTTTTCTGTTCTAACCCAAAGTCTGAGAGCAAACTTTGTAACCATATCGCCTTTTTCGCTACAAAGGTTAGTGCCATGTACTCTGCCTCAGTCGAAGACAAGGCAATGTGATTCTGTAAGGACGCTTTCCAACTAACTACACCACCCGCTAGCGTAAACACGTATCCTACTAAAGACCTGCAATCATCCAAGTCACCGACATGATCCGAATCCACAAAACCAGTGGTCTCACTACCATTACTATCCCTCTGGTATACTATACACACGTCTGTTGTCCCCTTCAAATATCTGAGAATCTACTTCACAGCTTCCCAATGAGCTTTACCAAGACGCTTCATATAGCAACTAACCATGCTCAGGCCTAGTACACACTATAGCATATATAATACTACCCACGGCATTAGAATAAGGAACACGGGACATATGCTCCTCCTCCTCCTCAGTCTACGGTGATAATTTATCTGAAAGTTTAAAGTGTTTCGCTAAAGGTGTACTTACAGATTTTGCTGACTGCATATTAAAACGTGCCACGATCTTCTTAATATATTTCTTTTGAGACAAATGTAAAACTCCTACAGTCCTGTCACGCAAAATCTCCATACCCAAAATTTTCTTTGCAGCACCTAAATCTTTCATCTCAAATTCAACATTTAACTGCCTCTTTAGCACATCAATATCAGACATATTCTTAGCTGCTATCAGCATATCATCAACATATAAGAGTAGATAAATCAAAGAACCATTCTCAAATCTCTTATAGTAAACGCAGTTATCCATCTGACTTTTTGAGTAGTCTTGACTAGCCATGAAAGTATCAAAACGTTTATACCACTGCCTAGGAGATTGTTTCAGCCCATACAAATATTTTTTCAAGAAGCAAACATGATTTTCCTTACCCGGAATAGCAAATCCCTCTGGTTGCCTCATGTAAATCTGCTCCTCTAACTCACCATGAAGAAATGTAGTCTTTACATCTAGCTGCTCTAACTCGAGATCCTACGAAACAACTAAAGCAAGTAAAACACGAATAGAAATATGTCTTACCACAAGAGAGAACACCTCATTGCAGTCAATGCCCTCACGCTGTGTATACCCCTTCGTTACAAGTCTCACCTTATACCTTACTGCCTTGACACCGGGAATGCCCTCTTTCCGTTTAAAGACCCATTTACTTCCGACAATCTTTTGGTTCTTGGATACTTTGACCAGCTCCCATGTCTGATTTCGATGGAGAGATTCCATCTCTTTACTCATAGCCCCTAGCCACTACGACGACTCCGAACTAACCATTGCTTCAGAGTAAGACGAAGGCTCATCTGTCTCCACCTCATCACTTACAGTCAATGCATAAGCAATATCTGTACAACCATAACATACCGATGGTTTAATTTGCCTTCTTTGTCTATCTGTGGCTATAGTCTGCTGCGGCTTTGCTGGTTGTTCACTATCACCAACTTCAGGAACTGTGGCTTCATCTGCAGTCTCAACTTCTGTTACCTTTGAGGTCTCTGGAGTCTCCACCTCACTACTGACACTATGATCTATCTTCTCTGCTGGTTGTGTCTCAGAACTCCTCCTTTGAAGCATTGCAGTCTCGTCGAAGATCACATCTCTGGTGATTAGAAAATCGGGTGATCTGGGATTGGTGCACCATAGCTGGTAGCCTTTCACCCCATGTGCATAACCCAGAAATATGCACTTCTTCGCCCTTGGCTCAAGCTTACCATCACTCGCATGAGCATACGCAAGACATCCAAATATACGTAATCTGGAGTAATCAACAGGTTTCCCCGACCATACTTCCTCAGAAGTCTTCCACTCGATAGCAGACGATGGAGATCAATTTACCAGGTAACATGCCATGTTTACTGCTTCGACCCAAAATTCCTTGCCAAATCCTGCATGCGAAAGTATGCATCGAGCTCGCTCAAGCAGAGTTCTGTTCTTCCGTTCTGCTACGCCATTCTGCCGTGGTGTCCCAGGTACTGTGCGATGTCTTACAATACATTCTTTCTCACAGAACTCGGTAAAATCTTTACCACAGAACTCCATGCCATTATCGGTTCTCAGGCACTTGATTTGCTTATCTGATTGCTTCTCAATCAATGCCTTAAATTTCTTAAACCGATCAAACACATCATATTTGTGCTTTAGAAAGTAAACCCATACCTTCCTCGAATAATTGTCAATAAATGTTAGCATATATCGGGCACCTCCTTTTGAAGGAACCGAAGATAGGCCCCAGACGTCTGAGTGAATATATTCAACTGGTCGTTTGGTCGAATGAATAGCTGTAGTAAACTTAACTTGATGTTGCTTCCCATAGATGCAGTGCTCACATAAGTCCAGCTTTCCTATCTTCTGACCCTTCAACAACCCCCTTTTTATTCAGCATCGTCATACATGCCTCACTCATGTGCCCCAAACACATATGCCATAATTGAGTCAAGTCATAATCTGACTCACCTAATGAAACTGCAGTGGTTCCGGTCACGGTCTCTCCTAGTAGATGATAGAGAATATTAACTTTCTTCCCCTTCATCACTGTCATGGCACCTCGAGTGATTTTTAGTACTCTACCTTCAGCGGTGTACCTACACCCGATGTCATCGAGTGTCCCCAGAGAAATAAGGTTCTTCTTGAGCTCTGGTACATGCCTCACGTCTGTCAATATGCGCACCACCCCATCGTGCATCCGGATTCGAATTGTCCCTATCCCCACAGCCTTACAGATTGCATTATTCCCCAAAAGAACCCTTCCACCATTTGCAATCTGGTAAGTAGTAAACCAGTTCTTATGAGGCGTCATATGATAAGAACACCCCGAATCTAGCACCCATTCGTCTCTTGACGAAGTAGCAGTAACACATAAAACAGCTTATGTATCACTAGTGCTCCCCTCGGCAACATTTGCCACACTGCTTATGGCATTCTGCTTATCAACTTTATTCCTCCGCTTTGGACAATCTCTCCTGATGTGCCCCTCCTCATGACACTCAAAGCACTTCAAGCATCCCTTGTGTTGGATAAATTCTCTTGAAGTATTTTGAAGTTGACAAAACATGTTTATCAGTCTAGTCTGAAGACTTACAGACTCTATTGACAAAGTCTGAAGATCGAAGTCTGAAGATCAAAGTCTGAAGATCAAAAGTCTGAAGATCAAAGTCTGAAGCTAGCAAGACTCAAGACTTATATTTCAAAGTCTACTCACATGGACAGTTTCCAGGACGACGTTTATTCTGATCTTATATGATCTTTATTCTAAACGACTAGTGGATATCTTTCTACTGGATTCAGCACTAAACGATCTTACTTTCATATAGAATATGTTTAGATTCTCTGAAGATTTCGTAACTTATATTTGGAAGGATCTACTTATGGAAACCGAGATCCTGATTGTATGGGCAAGCAGGATTGATGGGCTATCAACACTTACCTTAAAGAGCTCGAGATCTCTCTAATTGATTCTGTCCAACGGGTTGATTGGAAGAACTTCTTTGGAAGGTGCCAACGGTATTGAAGGCATGAAGAAGTATATAAGAGAGATGCTCTAGTTGTTGAAGGGTGCAGATAGAAGAATTCCAAAGTCTGAATCTCCTTTTCTATTTTGCGATATCATTCTTTGAGCGTTACATGTAATCAAAAGAGAGATCTTATTGTAGTGAGACCTTGAGGAAGTGTAGTAGAGTAATCTACACTGTGGACTCAAGAGCATGAGACTGTAATCACTCTTATTGATTTTTAGTGAAATCCAGCCAGAAGGGCTGTCCGTGCGGGAGAGTGGACGTAGGCTTGATCTAAGCCGAACCACTATAAATCTGGAGTTTTGATTCTCTATCCTTAATCCTTTATATTGTTAACTGTTTTCATTAGCTGCAATTGTTGTTTTTAAAATACTTATATCTCATTCGGTTTACATTGTTAAAATCGCTTTAAACACATATTCACCCCCCTCTATGTGCTAATTCTAGTTCTAACAATTGGTATCAGAGCTTGTGTACTTGTTTATAAGAAGTGTCTTTACTTCTAAGTAAAAGATCTATGGCTAGTATGTTGCCTACAGGGTTGGTTGAAGGTCAAAGTAATACCAGACCTCCATACTTTGATGGAAAAGATTACAGCATATGGAAAAATAAAATGAAGGCATTCCTAAGATTGAAAGATCCTTTGGAATGGGAAGTGGTTGATAAAGGAATAATTCCAACTGCTGCATCGAAATCAGAGAGAGGAAAAGAACCTGTTGTTTCTACTCTTTTGACCCAAGAAGAAATCACCAAGAGACAGACTCTCGACGCCAAAGCTATTTACTCTTTATATTGTGCTTTATCCCCTACTGAATATAATAGAATATCTTCTTGTGATACAGCAAAAGAAGTATGGGATAGGCTTCACATTACCTATGAAGGAACTGATCGTGTGAAAGAAACAAGGATCAACATTCTCTTGGGACAATATGAAGTCTTTAAGATGAGATCAGGAGAATCAATTACTGACATGTTTAGTCGCTTTACTGAAATTGTGAATGGTCTTGAATATCAGGGACATCCAATCTCAGGACATATGAATGTCAACAAACTCCTTCGAGAACTCTCAAAAGACTGGAATTATATAAAAACCTCAATAAGAGAGACACAGAGGATTGCTCCACTTTCTGTAGATGAGTTGGTTGGGACTCTTCAATCCTATGAAGTAGAACAGACCAACGAAGAGGAAGACTCAAAAGGTAAGAAATCTATTGCCTTAAAGTCTAATGACTATTATGATGTTACAGACTTTGAAGAAGATCTAGATGATGAAGAACTGTCGCTTATGATAAAGAGATTCAGAAAGTTGAACAGAAAAGGAAGGAAATTCAATTGGAAGAAACAGAATTCTCAAAGGTTTCAAAACAGGTCAACAGAGGAAGATGATACAAATAAAGAGGTGACTTGCTTTGAATGCAAGAAAAAGGGACATATCAGACCCAACTGTCCTCTGTTAAAGAAGAGAAAAGGGAAGACTGAGAAAAACAGGAAGGCACTCAAAGCAGAGACTTGAAGTGATACTGAATGTGAAGATAGTGACGATGATTATGCCAATATCTGTTTAATGGCAAAATCAGACTCAGACTCAGACCTTGATTCAGACACAGACTTAGACAGCGAACTCGAGGTTAGTAACTTGAAAATTCCTGTTAAAGTTTCTAAATATATTGATGAACTTTGTCTTAGTCTGAAAACCTCTCTTAAGAGGATCTCCGAATTGAAAAGGAAAATTCTACATTGAAACAACAGGATAAACTTATGAAAGAAAAGTTTGAAAAACTGGAAAAAGATTTTGCTGTGATGAAAGAAAACTCAGACAGTATTTCAAATGAAAATAATCTTTTAAAAAAAGATATCACTAATATATCAAAGATATTTTCAAATGGTTCTGAAAAGCTGGATAAGATTCTTTCGATACAAATACCATATTTTGACAAGTTAGGTCTTGGTATGACTTCTAAAACTATTCCACTGATTGATTTTCCGAAGGTAAAAGAAAGAATTAAACAAAGACCATCTAGAACTGTTTACAAGAATCATTTCCAGAAAGTCTTTGTAAAACCTGTTGGTAGAAATGCTCTGAGATGTTCCAAGTGTAAAAGCTTAGAACACTTTGAGAAAGAATGTCCTTTGGTTTGGACACCTGTTAAAAGGAGCTGGGTTAAGACTGTCTATTGTTCTAACACTTCTGGACCCAAGATGGTATGGGTACCCAAAAGAGCTTGATTTATGTTAATTGCAGGTTACTATCAAAAAGAAGATAAAATGGTATCTTGATAGTGGCTGCTCAAGACATATGACAGGAGACTCAAGCTGCTTCATAAAACTTATCCAGATAGACGGAGGAAAAGTTTCCTTTGGTGGTAAAAACAAAGGAAAGATTACTGGTCAAGGAACAGTGAAGATTGGAAGTTTGTCTATCAATAATGTTTCCTTAGTTGAATGATTAAATTACAACCTGCTTAGCATAAGTCAGTTGTGTGATTCTGGTTTCAAGATCAATTTTCAGGAAGAAACGTGCTCTGGAATCAGTAAAGACTTTACTCAATCTTTTACTGGTCGAAGACATGGAAATATCTATCTTCTGGATGTGAATCAAGAAAGATTACAGTGCTTAATATCAGTACAAGATGAAGCAAATCAATGGCACAAAAAGCTAGGCCATATCAATATGAAGCAAATCAACAAGATCTCTACAAAGAAACTTGTTCGAGGATTGCCTATTCTGAATTATTCAAAGTCTGATCTATGTACACCATGCGTACTGGGTAAACAGGTTAGAAACTCTTACAAATCAATAAATAAAGTTTCCATTAATCATGTATTGCAGCTTTTGCACATGGATTTGTTTGGACCTACCAGAACGAAAAGCATTGGTGGTAAAAGGTTCTGTCTGGTAATAGTGGATGACTATTCACGATTCACTTGGGTCTACTTTCTTACAAGTAAGTCAGAGACTTTCTCTCTCTTTTCAAAATTTGCTAAAAAGGTACAGAATGAGAAAGGTCACACTATCTCAAGCATTCGTACAGACCATGGAGGTGAGTTTGAAAATCAAGACTTTGCTAATTTTTGTGATGAATTTGGTTTTCAACATAAATTCTCTTCTCCATATACACCAGAACAGAATGGGGTTGTGGAAAGAAAGAATAGGTCTTTACAAGAAATGGCAAGAACACTTTTAATTGGAAATCAAGTTTCTTCAAGGTTTTGGGCAGAAGCTGTTTCAACTGCTTGCTATATTATAAACCGAGTGTTTTTAAGGCCAATTCTTGAGAAAACTCCTTATGAAATTTTTAAAGGGAAGAAACCAATAGTTTCTTATTTTCAAATATTCGGTTGCAAATGTTTTATTCTAAAAAATGCAAATGATCGTGTTGGTAAGTTTGAAGAAAAATCAGATGAATGATTATTTCTTGGATACTCTACTACAAGCAAAGCTTTTAGAGTGTTCAACAAAAAGACTCGGACTGTGGAAGAATCAATGAATGTCAAATTTCAAGACTCTCCACAAATTCAGCAGATACAGACTGAAGATTCAGAATCTGCTCCAGACATTGCTAGATCTAACTCCACTGAAGCAGTTACTAAATCAAAATCAGTACAACAAGCTACTGATGAAGAACCTACTCAAGAAGAAGATCAACAATCTATCAGACTGAACAGTAACTGGAAGCACAAGTCTAGTCATCATGAAGAACTCATTATTGGGAACATTAATGAGGGAATTCGAACAAGATCCAAAAGGCGAGAAGAGTCTAGTGCTGTTGCTCTTATTTCTGAAATAGAACCCAAAAATATTGAAGAAGCTTTAGCTGATGAAAGCTGGATTGAAGCAATGCAAAAAGAGCTCAGACAATTCAGTATTAACGACGTATGGGAATTAACTCCCAGACCAAAAGGTAAATCAGTTATTGGAGCTAAATGGGTTTTCAGGAACAAAGTTGACAAAAAAGGCAAAGTAACGAGAAACAAAGCAAGACTCGTAGCTAAAGGATACACGCAAGAAGAAGGGATAGACTATGATGAGACTTACGCTCCAGTAGCAAGGTTAGAGGCAATCAGATTACTACTTGCTTTTGCTTGCCATAAGAATTTCAGGTTGTTTCAAATGGATGTCAAAAGCGCATTCCTGAATGGATTTATTCAAGAAGAAGTCTACGTAGAACAACCTCCTGGATTTGAAGATTCAAAGAAACCAGACTCTGTATTCAGACTGAAGAAAGCTTTATATGGACTGAAACAAGCTCCTCGAGCTTGGTATGAAAGGTTAAGTAATTTTTTAATTCATAGTGGTTTTTCTAAAGGAAAGGTAGACACTACTTTGTTCATTAAAAAGGAAGGTAAAAGCTTTCTACTTGTTCAGATTTATGTTGATGACATCATATTCGGATCATCTAATGAGACTTTGTGCAAGAAATTTTCAAAGTCTATGCAGGATGAATTCGAGATGAGCATGATGGGTGAACTATCCTTTTTCCTTGGTCTACAAGTCAAACAACTAAAGGAGGGAATATTCATTCATCAAGAGAAATATGCAAAAGAACTTGTTAAAAAGTTCGGTCTGGAAAATTGCAAAAAGACTGACATACCAATGTAAAGTTCCTTGAAGATAGACAAAGATGAAGCAGGGAAGAAAATTGACCAAAAATTATACAGGAGTATCATTGGTTCACTTCTCTATCTTACTGCATCTAGACCTAACATATTATTTAGTGTTTGCATATGTGCTAGGTTTCAATCTGATCCTAGAGAATCTCACTTAAGTGCTGTTAAACGTATTATTAAATATGTTGCTACTACTGCTAAGATCGGTCTTTGTTATCCCAAAGAATGAGACTTTACTCTTCTTGGCTATTCAGACGCAGATCTTGCAGGTTGTAGAGTTGAAAGAAAAAGCACTTCAGGTACTTGTCAATTGCTTGGAAACAGGGCAGTATCTTGGTTTTCAAGGAAACAAAGTACTGTGGCTCTTTCAACGGCTGAAGCAGAATACGTTGCTCTTGGAAGTTGCTGTTCTCAAATATTGTGGATAAAACAACAACTGCAAGACTTTGGCATTGAAGACTCTTGCACAGAAATAAGATGTGACAACACCAGTGCAATCAATCTTACAAAGAATCCTATTCTACATTCAAGAGCAAAACATATTGAGATTCAACATCACTTTATAGGAGATCATGTTCAGAATAAAGAAGTCTTGATACAATTCATAGACTCAAAGAATCAACTGGCAGACATCTTCACAAAGCCACTTGAGAAAAACTTGTTTGAGTCTATTCGCTCAAGACTCAATATTTTATCTCTTGAAGAATGCTGAAGCTTAGACTCAGTAACTAAAGTCTGACAGAGCATCAGACTCAAATGTTAAAAGACTGAGAATACGAATCGACACGACTGTAAGTTCACTTACTTAAACTGTCTTATTGATAAGGTAAGGTTATCTGTCTATTTTAAGACGGTTATTTTTAAAGAGAGTGGTTATCGTTTTATTAAGGCAGTTATTTTTTCAAAAAGGAAAATTCAAGATTTCCAAAATATACGACGCTTGGTTTATCGCCCGTACTTGTTATCTTTTATACACCTCTTCTCCTTCGTTTTCACTTTACTCAGAAACCCTAGATCAAAAGCTTTTCACTGCTCTGTATTTTTTCTCTCAAAAACTTCTTCGTTTCAAAGTTCTCATCTTTCGTGCGATACAAGTGAGAAAGTCTCTCCAAAGAAAAGCACAATGTCGTATCAAAGGAAGTCATCCAGAATAGCAAACAGGGGACCACAGGGATCTGGTGAGGGGCCTACGCATTTTGATCTCACTGAGGAAAGTGACATTCCTCCTGAGCAAACTCCTCAACGATCTCAACAGCGGTCATCCCCAACTAGACCTCAAGAGCAGGGCCCTTGAGATGCAGAAACGATTTATGAAGATATCGAACCAGTAAGAACTCTTAAGCCTGCCTTTGTTTACAAGCTTTACTCTGTATTAAAGGAAGGTGGTTATGCTATGTCTTTTGTGGATGAGTTTCTGAAAGAGAAAGGTTATAGAAACGAGACGCACTTTCTTACTGTCATGGAAAGGTCTGGAGTAGTGCCTGAGGGAACGGCTGCAAAAGCATTTGCAAATTTCCCTAGTGACCCTAGGTTTGGTAGTAAGAATCAGCCTGAGGGAAAGGATGATGATGAAAAGATGTTCATACACTTTAAACCATGGATGGGAGGGGCTGCAAATCTTCGAGGGAAGAAGAATGAATTGTTCCGCTCAGACGGACACAGGAAGAAAAATGAAAAATTGCTGAAGCGTGGGGTGATGAACCCACGAACTGTGGATTTCGATTTTCTGGACTTGTTGAGCATAAATCTGAGAGAGAAATTTGAAAGACTCCAACTTTATCAGTTCTGCACAGACTGTGACACGGCACATTCTGAATTAACGGCGTATTTCTACTCAAATATCAGTTTCATTTATGCAAACAGCTTTTCCTTCAGCGTAAGGGATAAAGAGTATGTTGTTGATAAGGACATTTTGGCTAATATACTTGGTGTGGAAAGAGGGGCCTTCCAATCGATCAGTGTATCAGTAAGCCATGCTACTCTTGATCTTGCAAAGAATAGAATTGCAGAAGGTCGACTCTCCTAGTCCAGAATGAATGCAACAAAAACTTTGCTGCACAAAATTGTGATCAACTGTCTGAGACCCAAATCGACATCCAAGACAGATGTATCAATCTCTGAAGCTAAGTTGATGTTTGCCATCAAGACTGGTGTAAACTTCTCTTTGCCGCATACCATCATCTTTCATATGTATAGATGCATGGCAAAGGACAAAGGAAAACTTCCTTATGCTGCTCTCATTACTCGTATCTTCAGACATCTAAACATTCAACCTCCTCATATTCTCACAGTGAAGACTATTGACAAAATGGTCATCGGGCTGAGGATGATTACCAAAATGCGTCTGAAAGAGCTTAGCAAGAAGCTGGAGCAATTCAAGGAAAAGACTCCTGTCAAGCTCAGACCAGACTCATCAGTAGCCAAAAGGAAAGGGAACGAACCTGTGGTTAGTTCTACCAAAAAGAGAAGGGCAATCATCCTGGAAGATGAAGATGATGAGGATGATATACCCATCTCTACTCTTATTTCTCAATTTGCTGCATCTATTCCAACTGTTCCAGAACATCAAGTTGCAGAGGAAGAGAAAGAGAAAGAGGAAGAGGAAGAGGAAGAGAAAGAGGAAGAGAAAGAAGAAGAGAAAGAGGCAGAGAAGACAGAGGAAGAAAGAGAGGAAGAGGAGGAAAGAAAAGAAGAACAAGCAGATGAACCAGAAAGAACAGATTCTCCAGCAGAAAATGAGGATCTACAACAACCTGTCACTGAGGAAACTCCTCAGATTGAAGAGTTATTTTCTCCTCCAGAAGACATGGAAACAGGGGGAGATAAAGAAAGAGAACACACACCTCTCTTGCTGACTTTTAGAGAAGAGGACGCACAAACAGGTGTTAGTCGATCACCTCCTGATGCTGAGGATATTCATGCTGCACAGTTTCCTGAAGGAGAGGCATCATCTCCACACACTGAACCTCCTGCTGACATTCATACTGGCTTGACTCCACCTTCAGACCGAGCTGAAACAAGCACTCAGACTGACAACTCTGGAGATTTTCAAAGGCTGCTTGAGATCATCTTGGAACTTAAAGGTCAAATTTATGCCATGGGATATGAATTTCAGACCTTGCAGAATGAAAATCATGCAATGTTCATCACTTTGCATGATCAGCTTAAAGATGTTCAGTGTCAGATTCAGGATACTGCAAAGGGCACTACTCTCACCCAAGTACAGGAAGATTTGAGGAAGTTGGAAGACACTGTCAAGTCTATGGAGGACTTTCAACTTGTTCGCATTCCTCGAGCTCCTTGATTTTTTTTTTATGCTGACAAAAAGGGGGAGAAGACTTTTGCAGATTTTTTTTCTCTAAACCAAATCTTATCTTTTTTTGTTGCTATCTATCTTGACTTTGACTTGAGTTTTTAAACGTGTGCAATTTTTAAATGTGTGCTCACTATTGCAATACTTTAAGCTTCGTAAATTAGATAGTACTGTCTGTTTATGACTAATGAAGTTTCGGTGAATGCAGATCTGTGTACAGGGAAAGCCTGTGTACAGGATATCTGTGTACAGGATAACTTCTTCTATCTTATTTAATCTTTTATGATGCTTGCTTAAAAGTTGTATTGCAGGGCGATAATATTCAAATCTGCAGGAAAGTTTTGTCACCATCAAAAAGGGGGAGATTGTTGGATAAATTCTCTTGAAGTATTTTGAAGTTGACAAAACATGTTTATCAGTCTAGTCTGAAGACTTACAGACTATATTGACAAAGTCTGAAGATCGAAGTCTGAAGATCAAAGTCTGAAGATCAAAGTCTGAAGCTAGCAAGACTCAAGACTTATATTTCAAAGTCTACTCACATGGACAGTTTCCAGGACGACGTTTATTCTGATCTTATATGATCTTTATTCTAAACGACTAGTGGATATCTTTCTACTGGATTCAGCACTAAACGATCTTACTTTCATATAGAATATGTTTAGATTCTCTGAAGATTTCGTAACTTATATTTGGAAGGATCTACTTATGGAAACCGAGATCCTGATTGTATGGGCGAGCAGGATTGATGGGCTATCAACACTTACCTTAAAGAGCTCGAGATCTCTCTAATTGATTCTGTCCAACGGGTTGATTGGAAGAACTTCTTTGGAAGATGCCAACGGTATTGAATGCATGAAGAAGTATATAAGAGAGATGCTCTAGTTGTTGAAGGGTGCAGATAGAAGAATTCCAAAGTCTGAATCTCCTTTTCTATTTTGCGATATCATTCTTTGAGCGTTACATGTAATCAAAAGAGAGATCTTATTGTAGTGAGACCTTGAGGAAGTGTAGTAGAGTAATCTACACTGTGGACTCAAGAGCATGAGACTGTAATCACTCTTATTGATTTTTAGTGAAATCCAGCCAGAAGGGCTGTCCGTGCGGGAGAGTGGACGTAGGCTTGATCTAAGCCGAACCACTATAAATCTGGAATTTTGATTCTCTATCCTTAATCCTTTATATTGTTAACTGTTTTCATTTACTGCAATTGTTGTTTTTAAAATACTTATATCTCCTTCGGTTTACATTGTTAAAATCGCTTTAAACACCTATTCACCCCCCTCTAGGTGCTAATTCTAGTTCTAACACCTTGGACTTTCAATTGCGTGATTTTGATATGCTTTTATCTCTGCTGCTACTAGGCTCTCGATGTTGTTCTCTACCCCCGAATCGTCAGTGCTTGCGCTGCTCCTTTGGCCAGACCGTCATCTCGCAACTTTCTCTGCCACTCCTTAAAGAATAAGGCGGACTTTACCTCTTCTAAGGTAATTGTAGTACGCCCCTGCAACAGTGAATCAGTAAAGTGCTCCCATGACTCTGGTAAAGAGGCTAACAACATCATGCCCTGTTCTTCATCATCAAGTATCTTACCGACGTTCTTCAGATCCAACATGAGTTTATTAAATTCATCTAGGTGGGTTCTGATAGACGTACCTTCAGTATATTTAAATTGAAACATCTTCTTCAGCATGTATAAGCGATTGTTCAAACCTTTCTTCACATAGAGTGCTTGAAGTTTTGCTCATAATGCTGCGGCATCCTTCTCCTCAGCAACCTCTATTAAGACCTCATCCGTCAAATTTAACAAGATTATACTCTTTGCTTTTTCAGTCAGTTCTACCTTCTCAAAGGTTTTCATTATAATCGGCAACTCATCTTCTCCATCCAGTGCCTTGGCCAAATCTTGTATTGTCAATAAAGCTCGCATCTTGATACTCCATAACACAAAATTGTTGCTCCCATCAAACTTCTTAATCTCAAATTTCCTCTCAAACATAATTGCAATAACAGAATTTCCAGATAATAATCAGACAAGCGAAAGCCCCAAATCACAATCAAGAAATCCAACCCCAAGCTCTGATACCAATTCTCCTCATGAAAGGAGACGTCTTCGGCAAATTAATTAAAAGAGAAAAAATTCCTCTTTTAATTATTTCCAATTTTATAAATCCTTCGGAGACCGACGAAATTTCTTCTTGGCTTGGGAAATCTTTATCGACATATTCGATTTATCCGAATTCAAACTCGAGACATTAATTTAACATTACATGTGGAAGGAACTGGACTTGTTCCCTTCTCTCGAACTCGAGAAGCTCCGTCTCATGTCCATGGTAAAGATTGGGGATGACAATAGGATGTGGATGCATGGTTAGCTAAGGAAGCTCGGCAGGCAAATTGTTAAAGACGATCACACGAAACATGGGAAGAACAGTAGACTATGGGCCATTGAAGCTCGGAAGATCTTTAAAAAGATGAGGTAAGATTTGACATTTCCTCTAGTCTATCTATTGAATATTTAACTCTCCTTGTTTTGATCCCCTATGGAAAGGGCCAAACACAAATGATGTTGCGAATACGAGGGCCAAGCAAATTGGTAAAATCAGTTGGAAGGAAGAAAAGGAAATCGAACATCGGATTTACATAGTTTGGTTCGAATATCGAAATTTATGTTCATCAGAAGAGTAGCACGGCTTTTCACTATAGAAACAAGTGATATAATAGATATTACAATTATTCAAGTACTCAAACACACTCTCTCAATATTTTGCAATCTCAAATACACTTAATAACTCACACAGTATTTAACTCTTCATAATCTCTAGTAAAATCTCACTCAACGAATTACACAAATTCTAATCACAAGAATTAATTCAATCTCAACACTCGGCATCTTTTTCAACGTGTAATAGAACAATACTCAGCGCTCTCGCCCACCACCGAAGAACTTGGCGCACTCCTTTTGTTGGACGTCTCTCTCTTTTGTAATACAAAAGAGTCTCCATTATTTATTGCAGCAGGCCGATGTTTTCTTCAAATGAAAGAAAAGGCAAAGGAAGCCCCCATAATTTATGGGCATGCATGCAGGCATGTATTCGCCTCTGTTTTTTTCTTTCTGGTTTTTTTAATTCTCCATCTGACTTTCCGCAATGCACGTAATTTAACGTCGGGGGGTGATTTTGGCATTAATTAGTGGTGGGGAGGAGGGAGGGAGGGAGTGTTCGATTTATTTTAATTTTGTTTTTCTCCCCTCCTCCTTCGCCATTTCCTGTGTTGGTGGCGGGGAAAAGAGGGTTTCTCACTGACCCCGCCGCGGGGGCGAGGCAGTTGACCGGGGGACCTCCGTACTATCCGGCCGCACCATAAAAAAACGAAGGGGATATAAGCGGGACGAGGGGGCAAAAAAAAAAACTCTTTATTTATATGAAATTATTAGCTTAAATGGCGGGAATTGCTTGAAGCAAAGCAAAGATCAATGATTGCGTCGTGTTTCCAACACCATAAGTGCTTATATCGCGCTTGGTGGAAAAGAGTCCTTTTTGCCTGAAAGTTACACACCGGTTCGTTTTCAGCTCGTCTGAACGTAGAAAGGAAACACTTCTTTAAACCCGAAGGGGTGTGCGATTGCGTCGTTTCCGACACCATAAATGCAAGAGCGGTAGTCTTTTGGGGTGCTTTTTCCTTTCGATTTTTTTTATGGTGCGGCCGGATAGTACGGAGGTCCCCCGGTCAACTGCCTCGCCCCCGCGGCGGGGTCAGTGAGAAACCCTCTTTTCCCCGCCACCAACACAGGAAATGGCGAAGGAGGAGGGGAGAAAAACAAAAATAAAATAAATCGAACACTCCCTCCCTCCCTCCTCCCCACCACTAATTAATGCCAAAATCACCCCCCGACATTAAATTACGTGCATTGCGGAAAGTCAGATGGAGCAATTAGTCCTAAGACCTTCTTTTCTCTCTCTCTCTCTCTGTTTTTTTTCCCCTTCCTAATCAGTTCTTTCTGAACCACTAAGGTTTACTTCAGTGGCTACTCTTTCAACTTGAAAGGGGGAGGTGGGAAGTTCAAATCCCCACATTCTCGGGGGTTGGGTTAGAGACGAATTAATTTCAGGAGTGAGTTTCGACTCTCACGCCCTGCAAGAATGCATGACAAAAGTCTGAGAGTAAGAGTTAGAATAGGAACATAATAGGACCGACTAAAAAAAAAATAAAAAAATCAGTTCCTTCTGCGGCAGAATTAGTGGGGCTTCCATTAAAGAGGACAAATGAAGCCCACAATCGATGACCAAATGGAGGAAAGAGACATTCGGCGCCCACAAAATTGTATGCGACTGCATGCACATTCCATTTGTCTTCACCACCTTAAATGAAGGCCATGCGTGGATGAAAATAAATGAAGAGACAACCCATCTCATGTGCAGAAAATAAAATCTCACAAAATCCGTGAAACGGTCAGTCTAATTAAATTTTAGATTAAATATTTATTCATGAACTCAAATTTGAGACATTTTTCCAACCAATGATCCTGAATTCACTTCTGTAACGATGTTACGCTGCCTTCTGTTGACCAACAGAGCCAAACGAAGGTCCAAGCTCTGTCTTGACATGGACCTGTTTGACTGCTGACGAATTTAAAAGAGTACCAAAGATCCGTCTCCACATTTTGGATCACTATGATATTAAGGATGATTTTAGGAATCTTCTTTTGAAGTTACTTCGGCTCCGTTGGCATGGTTGTCCTAGAGCGTTTACTGTAATCAATTTGAATTTGGGGGACTTGGTTTTGATTTATCGTGGAGCAAGGTATCTGAAGGCCAAGAGGGTTGCAATAGTATAAAGGTAGCTCAAATACTTTGCATTTCCCTTTTCACTTGAACACTTACTGCAACATAAACAGTTTCTGTCTACTTGTATTGCTTGCAGTGGTCAAGGAAGTTGAAAGTGTTAATTCTCAGAGGCTGTGTTGCCTAGATACAAACTCCAAACTTCTCTAATTCCAAGGCTTTGGAGATGCTGATTTTAGAATATTGCTCTCGTTTGGTTCAAATTGACCCATTGATTTGTCAGCGCTTGTGAACCGCTGATTTTTTTCATGATCATGAAGAGAAGAGCAGGGAGATGGATCTTTGAAATGGAGAAGGAAGAGAGACGAAACTGAGAGAAGGAGGCCCCGACACGAAAACCACTTTTATTTTGAAAGTAGGAGATGGCTTTCTTCTTTGTTCCTTCGGCCGATGTGTATTTGAGCTTCAGAGGATCGTACACCCGTAAGGTCTTTGTGGATCATCTCTGCAGTAGCCTCCACAAAGCGGGGATTCGCGTGGTCTGGGATCAGGAGGGAGTGGGTTTTAGAGGGTTAATTTCCCTGTATCTCAGGCCCGCCGAGATCGCCACCGAGATCGCCGAGATCGCCATTCCGATCGCCATTCTTACTCCCAGCTTGCCACATTACTTAGTGCTTCGGTTTTGTCGATAAATTTCAATATTCCTAGCGTTACACATCTATTTAAAAGCACATGCCTCAGTTTTAGTAAAAGTATGTACCACTAATTGTGTGCCCTGTTTATCTAAAGATGATTGCTGTATGATAGTTTTTGAAAGGAGAGCGCGAACTTCTTCTTGCAAATTACTTCAGAGTTCAGACACTGATGGACTTACATTAATCTTTATGCATGTGCCTCGTGCACCCGCGCACGCATGATACAGCTTAGGCACACATGCTTTGATCATCGATGCACTTGTCGCAAATGTGTTGAGGGTGTTGAAGAGACACCTCGTTGGCATCGAGCATCATGAGGAAGCAGTTATGAAATTACTAAATGTGGAATCTAGTGATGTTCGTGTAATTGGAATACATGGCATAGGGGGCACTGGGAAGACAACGATTGCAAAGGTCGTCTACAAAAGAATATTTCATCTCTTTGATGGCTGTAGCTTTCTGGAAAGCTTTAGAGAAAATGCCAAAAAACCAGGAGGCTTAGTTGATTTGCGAGGTCAGTTGATTTCTGACCTTCTAGGTGCAATGCATAGACAAATTCCTTCTGTTGATGACGGGATTAAGTCCATCAGAAGCAGATTCTTCCACAAGAAAGTTCTCATTGTTTTCGATGATATCGAACCAGGCTTTGAACTTACTCCAATTTTAGGAAGTCTTGAATATAAGGTTGGGGGAATGCGACGACATGAAGCCCTTACACTTTTCTTCATCCATGCCTTCAGGGAGAAACGTACTCCGGATGGGTTTGTTACTCTGTCCGAAAAAATAGTATCAACTATTGACTGGCTTCCGTTGACTATTGAGGTTGTCGGGTCATATCTATTTTCTAAAGGCAAGGATGTATGGATGCAAACCTTAGACGAGTTGGAAAAAGTACCTAAGCTACAAGTTGAACAGAAGTTGATGGTAATCATCAATGCATTACCTGACAAGCAAAGACAGATATTTCTGGACATTGCTTGTTTCTTCATTGGAGAGGACAAAAGCGTTGCATGCTACCTGTGGTCTGACTGTGATTCAGCTAGTGGATTGGAATTACAAGTGCTCGTTCTCTCCTCTATTGTTAAGATTGAGAACAATAAGCTGTGGATGCATGATCAACTTCGAGACCTAGCTAGGGATATCATCCAAGGGGAACATCGTGAACCTGGAAACCGCAGCAGATTGTGGTTACAAGATGAAGCCTTGGATGTGCTGACAAATGAAAAAGTAAGATACAAGTTCATCACTGTTTTTACATTACGATTGTGTGCCTTACAATTCAGTGATCCTTTTTTCATAAAGGAAAGACACTTAGGGTGCGTTTGTTTCTTGGAAAATGAATGATTTGGAAAACCTTTTTTTAAAAATGATTGCTTATATTTCTTGAAATAATTAGTCATTGATATTTTTTCATTATTGATAACAATTTATGTATGCATATTTTCATGGACGATGAAAATATTTTTATTCATTTGTTTTTGTAAGAGATACAACCGATCATTTTCAATGAAATGTTTTTCAAATCATTCATTTTCTGTAAAATAAATGGACTTTTAATAAAATGATTTATTTAGTTTGAAGTCTCTAAGCATTTATTATCTTCACATATTTTTGTGGGGAAATGCGAAGTCCCTGGGTAATCCTATATTCCACATGTAGGGAACGGACAACATTCAAGGTGTTCTTCTAAAATTTGACAGTAGGTCACAGTGCAGTTTTAAACCAGCACATTTTGCGAGTATGTCGAACATAAGATTCCTTAGATTGGATCAGGCGAACCTTGAAGGAAAGTTTGAGCGGCATCTATCAAGTTTAAGATGGCTCCACTGGCAAGGTTGTCCTTGTAATCTTTGTGCTGGAAATTTGGATTTGAAGAAATTGGTTATTCTAGATCTTTCTTGGAGCAAGGTCAACGAAAAATGGAATGGTTGGCGAGAAATCGAGGTAGGGAAGTTTATTATTTTTAATCTCCTTTGTCAAATTGCAGCAGAAAATTCACTCTTTTGTTATTCTACTTTCCAACAGAAAGCCGAGAAATTGAAAGTTCTGAACCTCACCGGTTGTGTTGACTTATCAGAACTCTAGACTTGTCTTATTACAAATGTTTAGAGAGATTGATTCTTGAAAGGTGCATTCGATTGGTTGAAATCGGTTCATCGCTAAAAAGTCTGAAGAGGTTGGTTTCACTGAACTTAAGGTCTTGTACTGAACTCAATAAGTTGCCTGAAGAGCTGGGTTCCCTCATATCCTTGGAAGAGATTCTTGTAGATGAAACTGCTGTTCAAGAAATTCCAGCTTCCATCGGTCATTTGCAAAAGCTTAAAATATTTAGTGCTTGCAACTGTCTTTCATTGATCCAGCTGCCCGATTCAATTAGTAATGTGAAATCTCTGAGAGTCTTGGCACTAAATGGTACCAAAATAACTGAACTTCCCCTGTCTGAAGAGTTAGAAGTGCTACAGCACTTGTCAATAAATCATTGTAGGTCAATATTGAAGTTACCAACGTCCTTGGGGAGTTTGGCTTCATTGATCAAACTTGATTTATCAAGCACTGGAATTGTCGAATTACCTAAAACTGTCAATAAGTTAAATCTTTTAGAAGTGCTTAAAATTGATTTTACTTTTGTACGAGAGCTGCCTGGTGCTATATGGAAGTTGAAGAGGCTTGAAGAGCTGCATGCTTCAAGATGTCGGAGTTTGGCTGGGGAAATTCCTAGAGATATTGAGCAGCTTTCGAGATTAAAGGTCTTGAGGCTTGGATACTCTCGGATTTGTGGCCTACCAGATAACATTTCTAGACTTCCTAATCTACAAACGCTTGATCTACTTCATTGTGACAAGCTCCATAGAGTGCCCAAGCTTCCTTCCACTTTAATAAGCATATCTGTTAGTTCTAAATCGATGGATACAATCCCAAACATCAGTAGCCTAGTTAAGTTGGGAGAGTTATTCTTGGCTGATGGATCCCAGGAACTGGTGTTACCTGTCCAAGGTCAAGTTGAGGCCAAAGGACACACTTATTTGGAGCTTGGGAGTTTGTCAGAGTTAAAGATATTGCAGCTATCTTTGTTAAAGATTGAACTACTACCTAACGGGTTGGATCTCCTTTGCAAGCTCACAAAGCTCTCTCTTTGCTGCATTCACTTGGAAAAGCTACCAAAGCTTCCTCCAGGTTTATTCAGTCTCTCACTTTGCCAGTACAAATCACGGACCGGATTGCCAAATCTTTCATATTTGGAGCTCCTGTCAGAATTTGAGCTTTCCGACTGTGCTGTAACAGAAGTTGCAGGCCTCGGGGAGTTCAAATCCTTGCGAATTTTCAGAATATCTCACTGCAACCTGCAACAGCTGGATGAGCTGGAGAACTTGATATTTTTAGCATCATTGAATGTTTCGTACTGTCAAAGTCTTGAGAGACTTCCCTATCTATCAAAACTGAAGAAGCTGAAAGATATTAAAATCAAGGGCTGTCCGAAGATTCGTGATATTAAAAGTGTGGAACACCTGCATTCCTTTGAGAAGCCAAGTAGTGCCATAATTGAGATGGAAAGCTCATCCGAGGTAGCCAACACTATGATTTTCCCTCTGGACCACATAGATGGAGGTTGGCACTTGATTAGCACGTGTCATGTTTGGAATTTTTACTAAGACGAATGAATTCCTTAATAATAACAAAAGTGCATGACATGATGAATTATGATGGCCAGGATATTTTCTCCCATTAACACATGCAGAATAATTTTTCAAATGAAATTTGAGTCATCAAGACTTTATATTTCTTTCGTCTTTTTTAGTTGGAAGATGGGTCCAAATTTGTAAGGACTCCACCTCTTTAAAAAGGCATTTTACTTTTTCTTGTATTTTTCTGCGATATACAACCAAAGAACTTCTATTTATGTCAGTTTGAATCTAAGCATCAGTCTTTATAACCACTTGACACATGGTAGAAGTCTTATTTGATGCACTGAATACATGCTTCCACAGGTTTTGTCACAGACGGAGTTTAGCAAACCAGCTTCCATTCAAGGTGTCAAATGCAAGGATAAAGGTATGCTGTACATTGAGATTGTCAAATCTGTGTTGTCCTATAAGATTTAAGTATGATTTCAACCTTGTAATGTAGAACGCTGAAAGAGGTCATGGCTAGAAAGCTGCCAGACCATAAGGATAGGCAGTCAAAGGATTATTTCAAGCTATGCCATATTGTTGGAACTGATTAGACCTTAGACTAATTTTTTGGGCCAAATAGAAAATTTTACTCCTTATTTAATGCTCCTCTTCCTCCTAAAACACAAGCAAAATCTTCCGATTCTGTCGAGTCAATAACTGAAACTATGGGCGCTTCTTCTAACTTGCAAAATTCTCCCTCTGTTGCAGGTTCGTCAACCACGTGTCATAGAGTGAAGGTAAACTACAGACGTCTTGCTTTCAATCTCACTCCGTCAATGAATAATTCTGTATTTCTTTCAGGCTGTTGCTTCCAAATTCAGCCGTCAGATGATTTCCAGAACCAAGCCAACACACTCTTTTCCACATTAACTAAACTTAAGTGTTGAACCAGATAAGAATTCCAGGTTGTCAGTGGATCCGACAGGGACAGAAACTACTGGCATCTCGCCATCGACAGCGCAAGAAGATATGCCACTTGGCAGGGCATCAACTATCCCTTCTTTGGCAACAATTGGTTCTGCTGTGCCTCCTCCTGCTGCTCGACCAAAGTCTATCAGCAACAGACAAAGATAAAGCCCCTATAATTGTCGAGGCAGATTTACGCGGTGGTGGAGAGGAATCTCTTTTCTCAAAGATCGAGTTTCTGGTGAGTGGTGACTCAGGAGAGCAAAATACTGGGACAGAGATGTCACAAGCAAGTCTTTTTAATCTTCAAGCATACCAGATTTGCAAGAATTACTGAACTTCTTAGTTGAACAAAATGCGCCAGAGGTCTCTACTATTGGACATCAATGTGTCGATCTCAAATTTCAGAACTTTATTTAGCCCGCGGGTGACTCCCTCTCTTCCCAATAAAAGATCCTCATTGAATGTGAGAGGTTAGAAAGGGAGCTCAAAATGGAAAAGTATCTTCTGGCGTCTGACAAGGATGAAGTTCGTTTGATCAAGAAATAATGTGAAGAGAAAGCTAAGAGTGTGGCTGACAATGAGCGAGTTATGACCCAACTTCAAGCAGAGATTGAGGCACGCACGCAGACAGTTGAGAACGCAAAGTCAGAAATATCATATCTGTCGACAATGAGATGAGAGAAAGTTAAGGAACTGAAGAATTAAGTACGAGCAGGTCCTCAGTATGAAGAGAGAGAATCCAAGCATGGAAAAGAAGAGCAATCAAGCTCAGGAAATGATTGACAAAATCATTGTAGAGTGGAATGAATTGTATGCCGATTTTAAAGGCGGATTGGCCTCTAAATAGGCTGGCACTTTTCACTTTCTTTTATTTGAATCTTCACGTATCGAAAACTTTTCCATTCTTTAGATTAAGTTATTTCAGTAAATACATTCAACCAACTCCAATCCTTTTAGCCATTAACATCTTAAAAGATTTCACAAAACCTTTATCACTTAGTTTTCGACTTTTCGAAAATATATTAGCCGATGAATTAGTAGTTGTTGTTCTTGTTTCTTTAGTACCTTTAGTGGTTCCTATACCTGTCATGTTCCTTGGATTATTTACAAGTGGTATACAAGCTCTTATTTTTGCAACTTTAGCCGCGGTCCGAGGGCAGGAATTGTTCGATGCTCTCTAGCCGGTAGTAGGGAAAGCTGCCTTCTTGATATAGTTGCTTTTGAATCGAGATTGGCATTGCCTAGGTCTTCTTTGAGCTGAAAAATATAAGGAAGATAAATAAATCTATTTCTACACGATCGAATTATATTTGTTCAATACACTGTTGTCAATATGAATAATTAGAAAAGAAACAATAAAAAAAAGTATAAATAAAGCAAAAGGCAAAAAACACAGGTTTGGAGTTTCATTCGTAGTTATTTATCATTGCTGAAAGCGTGAAACAAAGTCTATTGAAACAAAGAGAACGCTCACCTTGCAAACTCAGCATGTCACTCGGCTTGGTCTGCAATCTCCGAGGGCTCCCTGTAACTAGTCTTGCCAGAGGAAAGATTGTTGGTCTCGGGAGGCAGCAGGCCATGCAGAGTCCTCTATGCAGCACCGGGCTTCTCGCTCTTCTTTGCCACAGTCCTCTTTGGTAGAGAAGGCCGTCTCTGTGATGACATAGGTGAAATTAGCATAACGTAGATATTCCATGCGTGCTCTCTCCACTGCGAATTTCAGCAAAATCCAGATGTACCCATGCACGCAAAGACATGGTTTTGTCTATGATGCCTTGTTCTCCGGGGGCAACCTTATCCACCATCCAAGTATTTCAAGAGAAATTCATAACCCTGTCGATAGAGTTGGCAACAGGGTATCCAAGATATGAACAATTTTAGGCTCCGAAGCACCATAATTTAAGATACCGGAAAGACCGCATGGCAGGAATTGAGATATAAAATCTAGGTCAGGACCTTGTTTTAAGTAGGTGGTATCCCTTTAGTACGCCTAGCACTACGTAATTTATATTATGGGTTGTATTCATGTTAGTGTGAATCAATCCAAGTCATTATTCGAGTTGCAAAATTCTAGGTCTTGTGGGATTCAAAATTGGAAAATTTCAGCGTTGGTAGAATTTTAAGGTTGCTGATAATTTTTATCTTGTTAATAAAAAATTGTGACCGATAACTTGCTTATCATATCAAGTAAGTTATCATCATTATTAGAATTAACATCCATACAAATTTATAAATTATCAACTTTTTCTAAGGGCTGATGTTGGCTTTTTAATTGAGATATATATGCTTGTCTATTGATACTGAAATTCCAATTACCAATTTGAATGGTGATGATTAGAGTAATACAATTATCTATAACAAAATATTAGTTTGTTCCGTGTGTGTTGCACAAGGTGATGAACTTTGGGCCTATTTGTTGACGCTTCAGATAGTGCCTGATTCTGTTTTTTTTTTTCCTCAGAACCAAAAAAAAGAACAGAAATTCGTTTGGTAAATTTTTTGTTGGCGGGAATAGATTTTGGAGGGAAAATTCCAAACAAGGGCCTAAAGTGTCATTGTTTTAGGCCCAAAATGAATTCACAGTTTTGGTTTGTATATTCATAATGATACCATGAGCGCTTTAGGGCGACCCCAAGATATGTTTTCTGATACCGCTATACAATTACAACCCGTCTTTGCTCAATGGATACAAAACATCCATGCTTTGGCGCCTGCTGCAACCGCCCCTGGTGCAACAGCAAGCACCGGTTTGACTTGGGGAGGTGGTGATTTAGTGGCAGTAGGTGGCAAGGTTGCTTTATTACCTATTCCATTAGGAACTGCCGATTTTTTGGTACATCACATTCATGCATTTACGATTCATGTAACAGTATTGATACTCCTGAAAGGTGTTCTATTTGCTCGTAGCTCTCGTTTGATACCGAATAAAGCAAATCTTGGTTTTCGTTTCCCTTGTGATGGACCTGGAAGAGGGGGGACATGCCAAGTATTCAAATAAAGATTTAAAGTGGCCAAATTGTCTTAAATAAAGATCGGAAGTAGAACTTGTTTCGAATAAGAGCCCAAAGTAGACATATCAGTTAAAAAAAAAAAAACCTAATCTATTAGACCCAATAGCATTTTCGTCTTTTAATTTTTTTTTTTATTTTTTCTTTTTCCCCCTTCCCTCTACTAGCCATGGCAGAGGTCACCAAACTCAGGCAAGGGCCACCCTTGCTAAGGTTTGGCAAAGGCATTCCTTTGCTAGATCTGGTGAGGGCAGCCCCCACCTTCAAATGGCCTTGCCAGCTCAAGTGAGGGTGAGGGTTGCCCTCACCAATGTCGGACAAGGGCTGCCTTCACTTGATCTGGCGAGGGCAACCCTCATTGGCATTGGGCAAGGGTCGCCTCACTTGGGCTGCCGTCGCCCGCCCAACCCAAGAGAGGCGGCCCTCACCCAATGCCTGCAGGGGCATCCCTTACCTGAGGCAAGCGACCTCCACTAGCCATTGATAGCGATAGTCGAGGGACAGAAAAAGAAAAAAGTAAAAAAGAAAAGAAAAGGAAAAGAAAAAGAAATTTTTTTTAAAAAAATGTAGTTATAATTTATTTGACCAAAAAATCCCTTCTTCAATGGTTGGAATACTCACCGGCTAGTCAAAGGCCCCTATCGAGACAATTTGGCAACTTCATGCAATTATTTAATACAATTTGACCACTTTAAGATCTTATTTGAAATAAGGTTCACTTCAAGCCATTATTTAAGTAAATGAGAATACTTCAGACCCTTATTTGAAATTTTCTCATTAGAATAGTCACCGACTGGCCAAAGGCCCTTATCGAAGACATTTTGGTAATTTCAGGCCCTTATTTTAGACGATTTGACTACTTTAGACCCTTATTTTAGACAATTTGACAACTTCAAACCCCTATTTGAAATAATGTCCACTTCGAGTCCTTATTTGAGAAAATAAGCACACTTCAGCCCTTATTTGAAATTTTCCCTAAATTTGGAGCAGAATAAAAAAAGTAGAAAAAAGTTACTTATTACTCTCGAGAACAATTCCAAAATCAAGACAAATCATTTTCTTTTTCTTTTCTTTTTTCTCTTTTTCTTTTCTTTCATTTTTTCTTCTTCTTCCTCATCACCGAGCCAGCCATAGCGATGTCTGGCGACCGACTGGACAAGTTCGGGCGAACGGCTAAGCGAGCTCCAACGAGCTTGTCGAAGCCTCATCGGTGGCTAGGTGAGCTTGCTTGGCCATCGACAAGGCCGACCTCACATCAGCTAAGTGAGGCTTTAGCAAGCTCACCGAATCTCGCCCTAGCCTAGTGAGGCTCTAGCGAGGTCATGGGCCAGTACCAGAGACTAACTAGAGAAAAAGAAGGAAGGAAAAAGAAAAAGAAAAAAGAGAAAGTTATAATAAAATTATTAAAAAACTTCAAATAAATAAATTGGGAAAATTTCAATTTAAGGCCTACAGTGGAACCGTTTTCTCAAAAAATGACCCAAAATGGACATTGTCTCAAAAAAGGACCTGAAGTGACCAACTTAATTTCAAATAAGGGCCTCAACTTAAAAGCCAACCAAATCTTATTTGCATCTAGGGGTATTTTCGTCTAAAGACTTTTTTTTCCTTCTCTTTTTAATTTATTTTCTCCTTCTCTTTCTTTTCTTCATCATCATCGTGTCTTCGCCTTTTTCACTCTTTAGATCGCATTCTCCAAAGTCCATCTCTATCTTCCTTGCCGAATTAGCCATCAACGTTCTCAACCTCATTTGTCATTGAACTCAACGGCAATTCCAGTACCTTTGTTGAAAGATGGAGGTCAATCCAAGCCCTAGATCGAGCACGAGTGGACCAAGATGTGACGCTCAGCTCGATTCGATCCCCATATCTTGTGGTCGTGGTCAAGCACGAAGCATGATGAGATGTAAGCCATTAGCTTGTTGCCCTCGTTGTCATCGATGCTTGAATTCAAATCAATGCTCACGCAGGCTATTATCGATCTTAGCAAGGAGAAGCCAGATTGAAGTGCCTAAGCCAAATTTATTAGAGGTTTTTGAGGAATCTCTGTGATACTCATGTGCATTGATTTGTTAAGTGAAATACGTGATTTTGGGAATTTCTGAGCGATTTTGCACTTTTTTAATCTTGTTATTCTCTCTCAAATCTGTGTAGATAATATTTCAGAGTTAGAGAGGCAAATTTGTTTGAACATGTGTAGACCCGAGTCACTCGTTTTTTAGATTGAGTGATGTCTGATTCGAATCACCACTAAAGGTGAATATCTTCAATCACGGGTTGGAATGATTCAGCGGCTTTTGAAAATAACCAGCATGCATGACACAATTGGACCCTCTCAAGAAGCCACATATTCCACCTCAATGCAAGCTGCGTCTATGAATGTTATGAATAATCCAACCCGGACCCAATAAAACATTCCCAAGAAGCTACGAGTGAAAGTTATCATGGCATAGGCAATTTCATTGGCAGGGAGAGCACGAAACTATTACTTTAATTGCCATAATAAGTTTTTACAAGCAAATTGAATATAAAAAAAAAAAAAACCCACTAATGGATATTTCTTGATTCTCAAGTTCATTATCGTCATCAGAGAAGGTGAGTGGTGGCGAATAACTTAAAAACCGGCTTATGCCGAAATCAATGAGTTCTTGGGTGAGGATGCAAAATTGTATAATGTAAAGAGCATGCGCTTAAGTTTGTTGATGGGGAGGCCACAGAACTGAAGCACGTAATTTGCAATTTTGCAAAACTGCATAACTTCTCAAATATCTTTTTGTTTTCTTCTTTTCCTAAATTGTTCAAATTGTTTTGCACTTGTGCAAGCTCATGCGTGAGGAGTCTGATGCATTTGTCAAGAAGGAGGTGAGCAAGATGAAAAAAGAAAGAAAAGAAAAGAAAAAGTCTTTAGACGAAAATACCCCTAGTTGTAAATAAAATTTGACTGGCTTTCAAGTTGAAACCTTTATTCGAGACTAAATCGGTCACTTTGGGCCCTTATTTGATACAATGTCCACTTTAGGCCCTTTTTTGAGAAAACGGTTCCACTTCAGGTTCTTAATTGAAATTTTCCCTAAATTTTAAGTCACAAAAAAAATTTAAGAGTCATACTAAATGCCTTTCTATTCCCGGAATAGAAATTTTGGGCATTTCAAATGCTCAAAATCTCGTCAAGTGAACAAAATAAAAAAGAATCATTTATGAATAGAAATTATTTTTAAGAACATAATGATTATTAAATGCACCCTTTTTGGCCATCATGCATTGTCAAGACAAATAATTTTTTGAAAAATCCCGATGAGGGGTTTTCCAAATTGATGTTGCTTTTTGCAATAGTAGCTTTTAAATGCTCTCACATATGCAGATTTTCTATCTTCCATATGCTCTAAAGCTCATTCACTTTGTGCGTTTTATTTCAGTGCAAAAAATGGTGGAGCAATATTTCTGAACCATTAATGAAGATAGAATCTGTTAAAATTGAACTAATCTTCTCGTTTAGGGTATTGAGTATTGATAATTAACTTTGTCATTTAACGGTGACTAAAAGTAGTAAGTATGTGATTCCTGCCCTAGGACCTCGAGCTCCATTCAATGTATCTTTTGGCCACATCTTCCGACAAGAATCTACCTTTATCTTCCACGAAATAAACTAGTTAGAGTATGATAATTAAAGGAGAATTAGACTTGAATATTTGGCTTTCAATATTTTCTTTTGGATTTTTATTTTTGGTCAGGACTTCGCACTTGAATTCACCTCCTCATTTTTTGCCATTTCTCCCCCTTTTCTGTTAATTTTTTTCTCAATCCTTTTCCTCAATTTTCTTCCCTTTTACCTTTTTTTTTAATTGCATGACGATTATATACTCAGAACAGTTAACTTTCAAGAGATATATGTCTACGTTACATATGCCATTTGGTCAGAGTTTGAAATAATTATTAAATAAAAAATATTTTCATTATCGATAATAATTATGTCTAAATATTTGTCATTTATTTATTTTATAAAGGTTCAAAATGGATTATTTTTCGCAAAACAAATGATGCTTTGTCAAAATTTATAATTAACAATTAACGAAAGATTAAATTGGACAGGAGTAAAACCGTGACAGAGACGTGGAAATGACAAATGATTTCAGACACCCAACGGTCATTGTTACTTTGCTTTCGTCCGCCGGTTCTTGGAAGCCCGTTTGGTTCAACTTTGGGGAAATGCAAAGCCATTTCCCCAAGTATCTTTAGAAGAATGGACATTTGATGAATTCTGAAGTGTTTGGGTACTCTTATTTTGGTGTGTTTTGCAAAATAGCTTTGAGGTGAAAAGAAAAAGAAAAAAAGAAAAGGAAAAAGGAGGAGGAGAAGTTGAAGCAGAGGGGAACGATTGGGAGGTGGCCACCTGAGGCCGCGACCCACGTGACGGCAGTGCGTGGCAATGGTGGTGCGTGGGCGACGGCGGTGCGTGAGCGACCAGCTCCGCCAGCTAAGTTTCACTTTCGAAAAAACAAGTTCAACGAGGAAGACGATGAACAGTAATTTTTTAGGGTAAAACAGGAAAATGCAATTATTAGTGAGGGCAATATTGGAAGAAAAAAATCATTAAACCCCTCTTCAGCCTTCTGAAAATGCTGAAAACCTGCTTTGGACTTTCAGTATTCCAAATGCTAGCATTTGGCTAAGGATACTTCGGAATGTTGAACCAAACGAGTAAAAAATTTCCCAAAGGGATTTTGGAGCTGAAAGCCCCTTAGGAATGCTGAACCAAATGGGGCGTTAAGCATGCCTGACCGCTCAAACCAGGAACTGCTCGGACTGAACTGGACTGGCTGATTTGGTCCAATCCTGAAGGGATCGGTCCAGTTCCCGGTTCAATAAAAATGGAATTGGTGATTGTCGATCAGATTCTTGATTCCGAAAGGGAACTAGATCGGATCAGATCGGAAACGGATCGGACCAACCCTCTTTTTAAAAACATTTATTTTTTAATTTCTTAAAAATACAAATAAAACTTAAAAATTGTAACAATTCTTGTATTGTTCTTAATATTTTTGCTAAATAGTCGTTCCATGGGATTGCACTCGATCGGTCCAGTATCTGGTCCTATTCTCAATCCTAGATCTATCCGGTCCGGTTCCCTATCTCAAAAATTGGGATCTGGTCCAGTCGCACGAATCAGTTGACTGTCGAAATTCCGCACGGACGGAGCACTTGCTTCCCCATTAATCAACCAGGGCAGAGCGTGGCATTGTCAAGAGTCTGTCCGAGGAAATTTTCCGAGCATTCGTGAGTCTCCTTTGCAGCTGCAGATGGCGAAAGAAGGTCCTCACGGCGGTTCGAGCTCTGCATCATCAGCTTCGGTGACGGGAAACAACTTCGACGTGTTCCTGAGCTTCAGAGGAAGTGACACCCGACATGGGTTCACCGATGTTCTCTACAAAAGCCTCGTCAATCATGGGGTTCGCACCTTCTTATATGAAGAAGAGCTTTCCGATGGAGAGTACATCAAGAAGCAGCTCCCTGAGTCGATCAAGCTGTCGAAGATTGGCATCCCGATCCTGTCCGAGAACTATGCCTCGAGTAAGCTGTGCCTTCGTGAGTTGGCTCAGATGGTCGAGTGGCGCAAAGAGGGAAGAGTGATCATCATGCCCATCTACTTCTTGATCACAGCGTGGGATGTGGAAATGAAGGATGGGAGGGATCCCTACGCCGATAAAATTGCGGCACACCAGGAGAAAGGAGTTGATCCGGACACGGTTCAGAAATGGGTGGATGCCCTCAAAGAAGTGACATCTGTGAAAGGGCGGCAACTGACCGAATATACTAGGTAAGGTTGAAGAAGGATCTGTAACTAGTTTTGCTTTGTTTTCTTTTCTTTTCTCCCTTTTTTGTCCTAAATAATGTGGCACTCTCATGCTCACTTCAATTGATTTCACGGCAAATTGCCCCCGTAGACGAAAGTGATGGTCTGTTAAGGGTTGCGATGGGCATGGCCAATGATCACTCTGAATTGACTGGGGCACACTCTTGCATTTGTACCGAGCGTTTAACCATTCCGTCCCATTCACGTTTCATCAGTTTCAGATCTTTATCCCCAGTTAACAGTGTCCATGACTTCGTGTACTTTGCTTCTTTCTGAAACGTTTTCTGTTTTCTAGGCAAGGAGAATTTGCAATTATGATGGTCTCAAAAGTTCTGAAGAGATTGAGAAAGGCTAAGCTCAATTTGTCTGACAAATTAGTCGGGATTGAAGACCGCTTTCCTGAGCTGAGAAGAATGTTGGATACTGACTCTAGTGACGTGCGGATGATTGTCATCTCCGGCATTCCAGGCATCGGTAAGACAACCCTCGCAAAATCTATCTACAACGATATCTGCCACCTCTTTGACCGTCACAGCTTTCTCGGTCATATTGGAGACGCTACTGACAAGAAGGCTCTTCTAGCTTTGCAAAATCAGTTGGTTTCTGACATCGTCCAAAGGGACTCAACAAAACTCAAATCGGTTGAGGAGGGAATCAGCTTCCTCAATTTAAGATTAAGCACCTGGAAAGTCCTCATCCTTTTGGACGATGTGCATGAGAAGTCTCAGCTTGAAGCTTTGGTTGGAAGTCTCGATTGGTTCGGTTCTGGGAGTAGGATCATTATTACAACCAAAACCGTTCTCAATTTATGTGAAATGGCAGAAACTGATGACGTTGAAACTTACAGAGTCCCAGAGATGGAGGATAGTGATGCTCTAAATTTTTTTTGTAGATACGCCTTTGCTAAGGATTGTCCATAACATGACTATGTTGATCTGTCTGAAAGAATTGTGTCCGCTACTGGAAAACTTCCATTAGATGTTGAGCTCGTAGGTTCTGTTATGACTAATCAAAGCAATAAATAAAACAAAAACCAGAGGCTATGGTCTTCGACAGAGGAAGATAGCACAGAAAAACAGAGCACAAGACTTGCATACATCAGTTCTACAGAAACTGTCGAGTCTGGTCCCTAAATACAAGCAGTAACTGCTTACAAACGTGCAACATATAACTGCACATAAACCTGTTAATTCACTTCCTAAAAATAACGAAAATACCAGCTGCATAATTTAACAAACTTAGCTATAAAAAACAAACAGAAGAAAAAACCAGAACAGAGGAACATCAGGAACATCAGCAACACTGAGGCATAACACTCCAACAAACTCCTCCTTAGATCAGTTGCTGCTACAAACTCCAATTTTCTCTCTTAATAACTCAAATATTCTAGCTTGAAGTGGCTTTGTGAACATATCTGCAAGTTGATCTTCAGATCTGCAATAAACCAGCTTAACTTCACCATTTTGTTGCACCTCACGCAGAAAAAAGAATTTAACCTTGAAATGCTTGGTTTTGCCATGAAAAACTGGATTCTGTGATATTGCTAGAGCAGCTTGATTATCCTCATTGATTTCGATACAGCCACTGGAATTCAAACACAAATCCTTCATTATCTTCTTCAGCCACAAAGCTTGATTTGCAGCTGCAGTAGCAGCTATGAATTTTGCTTCTGCAGTAGATTGAGCTACAATGTCTTTCTTTTTGGAACACCAAGAAAAACAAGCTGAGCCAAGACTAAAACAATATCCAGATGTGCTCTTCATATCATCCATCGAACCAGCCCAATCACTATCAGAAAATCCTTGTAAATTGAACTTTTGACCCCTCTGAAACTTCACACCAAAGAACAAGGTTCCTTTTAGATATCTCAAGACTCTCTTTGCTGCAATCAAATGTAGCTGACTAGGATTACTCATAAACCTGGATAGAACACTTACAGCAAATAGAATGTATGGTCTGGTTGCTGTAAGGTACATGAGACACCCTACCAGACTTCTATACATCGAGGCATCCACAAATCTGTTCCATCAACCTTCTGCAACTTCTCTTTAGCTGCCATTGGTGTATTGACACTTCGACAGTCTTCCATCTGAAACTTCTTTAGAATTTCCTTCAAATATTTCCTCTGGCAAATGAAGATTTCATATGGACTTTGCTTAACTTCCAGACCTAAGAAATAAGCCATTTTTCCTAAGTCTGTCATCTCAAAACCTGCAAACAAACCTTGCTTAACATTTTCTATCAGTTCTGCATCATTTCCTGTCACTAGTAAATCATCCACATAGAGTGATAGAATTACCACACTGTGATTCACTTTCTTGACATAAAGAGTGAACTCACTTAAGCTTTTTACAAAACCAAAATCCTGTAAGTATCGATCTATCTTTCCATACCAAGCTCTTAGAGCTTGCTTCAGTCCATATAGAGCTTTGCGCAGTCTGTACACACTTTCTTCTTGCCCTTTAATACTGAAACTTTTAGGTTGTTCAACAAAAATTTCCTCTTCAAGCTCTCCATTTAGGAATGCAGACTTGACATCTAACTGAAAGATAGTCCATCCCTTCTCTGCTGCAACAGCTAACAGAAGCCTTATTATGTCCAGCCTTGCAACTGGAGCAAAAGTTTCAGAATAATCTACTCTCCATATTTGAGCATAGCGTTTCACAACCAGTCTTGCTTTATACTTATTGACAGAACCATCAGGATTGAGCTTTGTCTTAAACACCCACTTAACTCCAATCACATTCTTATCTAGTGGCCTGTCTACTAATTCCCAAGTCTGATTTTTCTGAATCATTGCTATCTCCTCTTGCATCGCTGCAATCCACTTCTGATCTTCCATGGCTTCTGCAAAGTTGGATGGTTCGAGCACTGCCACATTACTTCTTTCATAGATCTCAGCAAGTGACCTTGGCCTCTCACAGGTTGATCATCTATACTCTCTTCCATTTCCTCTGTAATTCCATTAGTCTCCACATCTGTTTCAGGCTGTCTTTCGAAGTGCTTCAATTCTGCAATCCTTCCTTCCATCCAATTCCACTCATCTTCCTCTAAAAAGATAACATCTCTGCTCACAGTTACTTTCCCTGTCATGGGATGAAAAATCTTGTAAGCTTTTGATTGAAGACTGTATCCAATAAAGATCCCAATCTCTTAACCTCAGGAACATGAGTGTAACACAAACACCCAAAAACCTTCAAATTTTTTACAGAAGGTTTAACACATTGCCAGACTTCGAAAGGTGTTGATTTCTCTAAGGCTTTTCTGGGCAGTCTATTCAACAAAAACACAGCAATATTAGCTGCCTCAGCCCAGAACCTCTTAGGCAATTTCTTCTCTTGCATCATACATCTAGCCATCTCCATAATACTTATGTTCTTTCTCTCACTAACCCCATTCTGTTGAGGTGAGTAAGGTGCAGTAAACTGCTGCACAATTCCTGCTTGCTCACAAATCAGCTTAAACTTGTGAGCTGTATACTCAAATCCATTATCAAACCTAAGAGTTTTAATTTTCTTCCCACTCTGATTCTCAACTAAGGCTTTAAACTTCACAAACACATCAGCTACTTCAGTCTTAGGTCGCAGAAAATAAATCCAACTCATCCTAGTCAAATCATCAGTGAAGGTAATAAAATACCTGCTACCATTTAGAGAGGATTCAGACATAGGTCCACATACATCTGTGTGAACTAACTACAGCTTTTCACATGTCCTCGAGCCTCCTCCTTTGAAGGGAAATATGGCTTGTTTGCCAAGAAGACAAGTTCTGCACTATGGAAATTCTTCCTCCAAGCTTGGCAAATCATCTACCAAGCTATTCTTCTGCATAAATAGCATACTCCTCCTGTGAACATGCCCAAGTCTTTTATGCCATAGCTCTGCCATCTTTGCCTTGTTTGGAGGGATTAGCGACAACCAACTGTCCATCATCGCCAATAGGTTCGATGATTGACTATTTTCCACTCTGTCCAGGAAGTAGGGGCCTAATCCTACAATACACTCTGATATGGATGAGATCTTGATGAGAGAGAATGCATATGACATTAGAAAGTTTACCCTCTCAAAAACATACGAGTGGAAGGCATGACAACTTCCTTGTCGGAAGCTTCCACAGGTCCCTTATGGTGTTCCAAAGCTAGCAAACCTTATTGACGAGATCTGCTGACCTGGGGAACACCACAAATGCACTTTAGGCCTCAGGGACTTTTTAACTTTGCCTGATGCTTGCATTTGCCAATTCATCAGGGTTGGTTGCCATTCAAATATATCAGAACAGACACTGTCGATCTCTCTTTTGACCAGAGAAATCCCATTCGGCTCTCCACCCAACTCTTCGAAAACAACCAACAAATTCCCTGTCGGATATAACCATGATCGAGGAATGTGATACCTGAAAAGTTTAGGCATCGATGAGCTTTCTGAACGATTTCATTTCTCGTTAACAAAAAGTTCAAAAAGGATAATACTTTCTCTTACCATCTCTGTGAAGCCTCTCCACCCAACTCTTCGAAAACAACCAATAATTTTGGCCTAGGTTAGTATTTTTAGAAATTAAATTGCATTAATTAATTAATTTTCGAAAGTAATTATTTTTCCGGAAATTAGGCCGGGATGGCCGGTGACCGGAATTTCGTGCCGATTGCAATAGTGTGGTTAATTTTTGCAATTGAGTGTTAAATTATGCAAATTGAGTGATGATTGGATTTTTGGTATTTAATTCCAAAAATTGTGAATTTCAATATTTACTTAGAAAATCTCAGGTGTCGGATTTTAACACCGAAAATGGTTTTATATAATATATAAAATAGTGGGATTTTGAAAAGGAAGAATGTCAATTTTTCTGGATCGAGTTGACCGTGTACCCACACACGACTATTTTCATACGGATTTCTAATACGAAGAAAAATGCCAGATTCACCATTTTAATTGAAGCATTTGAGTGCAATGCACGGTGCCCTGGGCCATATTTGAGTGATCGTGTGATGACAATGAGAAATCGTCCCGGGCTGTTGAGTTGAACGTTATCCCTATTTGGGATACCCCTTGATAAAGGGAAGCCGGTCGTAGTAAATTCTGGACCCTATGCTCCTTCGGGAAAGCCGTCGACGAAGTGACGTGCCGTGCTCAATGGGGTGAGACGAAGCCTGGCAATGCCATAAGACCGCCGAACTGAGAGTATGCCGTGCTATATGCCGAGATCAAAACTAGGAACGCATGATGATTTGAGTATTGTGTTCTAATTAATTGAGCTTGAGTGATGCTCTAATTTGTGATATGAACTGTGCTGACCTGCGGGGTGGAACTGAGACGAGGTAAGTCTCATCGTTTGTGTGATTGCGTGCCTAGGACGCTTCTTAGCGTCTTTCCCTCCTAGCTGCAGTTTAGAGCATAGATTTGCTGAGACATTGTCTCACTAGTTATTGTATAACCACTTTCAGGGTCATTGAGTGGAGGACCTGGAGCAGAGAGGAGGTGATTTGAAGCATAGGTCAGATAAGACCGCTTCTTTTTGGAGAACAGTCTTTTGTAGTCTTTTGACCATAGACTCTTGTACTTGACTCAGCATATGTTTATAAAGGCATGTTTGTTTGTGAACTTGTTGTTCTACTTTTCTATCCCGAGGTGGTTACTGTCAGGGGATTCTTTTTCGCTTCCGCATGTGCAATAAAGTAAAAGGGTCGGCGACTAGTCCTAGGAAGTCGAAAATTTTATCGACCTGAGAGGGATGGGTACGCGCCCGGGGTTCGGGGCGTGACAAATGGTGCCTATGAGAACTGGCTCAAATGATTGAGCAGCTCGATGATGGAATGATCATTATCCCCGTATTCTTCGAGATCCTGGTGGATCATGTGAAAATGAAGGATGGGAAGGGTCCTTACGCCGATGACATATGGGCACACAGGAAGAAAGGAGTTGACGAGGATAGGATTGGGAAATGGGAGAGTGACCTTAAAAAAGTGACGTCTTTGAAAGGGCGGCATGCTAATAGTGGTAGGGATTAAGGATCTATAGTTAGTTCTGCTTTGTTCTCTTTTCTTTTCTTCTCTCGTTCTTTTTCGGGAATAACGCGGTACTCTCATTTTCAATACGATTAATTTCCCGGCAAACCGCGTTCTTATACGAAAGGTAAGGGCCTGTTATGGGTTGCGATGGGCATGGCCAAGGGTCAATCTGAGTTTTTTTTTTATCATGGGTGTTGGTCAATGGTTGCTCTGAAGTGAATGGCAGACACACTCTTGCATTGGTACCGAGCGTTTGACCATTCCGTCGCATTCACGTTTCATCAGTTTAAGATCTTTGTCCCTAGTTTACAGTGTCCATGCCATCATGTTCTTTCCTTCTGTCTGAAACCTTTTTTCTGTTTTTTAGGCAAGGAGAATTTGCAAAAATGATGGTCTTAAAAGTTTTGAAGAAATTGATAAAGGTTAAGCTCAATTTGTACGACAAATTAGTTGGGATGGAAGACCATTTGACTGTGTTGAGAAGAAACTTGTATACTGACTCTGATGATGTGCGGATGATTGTCATCTCCGGTCCAGGCATTGGTAAGACGACTCTCGCAAAGTCTCTCTACAATGATATCTGCCACCTCTTTAACGGTTGCAGTTTTCTTGGCAATATTGAAGAAACTACTGCAAAGAAGGGTCTTGAAGCTTTGCAAAATCAGTTGGTTACTGACATCATCCGAAGGGACTTGGCAAACTTCTATTCGGTTGAGGAAGGAGTTGGCTTACTCAAAGATAGATTCAACACACTGAAAGTCCTCATCGTTCTCGATGACATGCATGAGAAGACTCAGCTTGAAGCATTTGTTGGATAAATTCTCTTAAAGTATTTTGAAGTTGACAAAACATTTTTATCAGTCTAGTCTGAAGACTTACAGACTCTATTGACAAAGTCTGAAGATCAAAGTCTGAAGCTGGCAAGACTCAAGACTTATATTTCAAAGTCTACTCACATGGACAGTTTCCAGAACGACGTTTATTCTGATCTTATATGATTTTTATTCTAACGACTAGTGGATATCTTTCGACTGGATTCAACACTAAAAGATCTTACTTTCCTATGGAATACGTATAGATTCTCTAAAGATTTCGCAACTTATATTTGGAAGGATCTACTTATGGAAACCGAGATCCCGATTGTATGGGCGAGCAGGATTGATGGGCTATCAACACTTACCTTAAAGAGCTCGAGATCTCTCTAATTGATTCTATCCAACGGGTTGATTGGAAGAACTTCTTTGGAATGTGCCAACGGTATTGAAGGCATGAAGAAGTATATAAGAGAGATGCTCTAGTTGTTGAAGGGTGCGGATAGAAGAATTCCAAAGTCTGAATCTCATTTTCTATTTTGCGATATCATTCTTCGAGCATTATATGTAATCAAAAGAGAGATCATATTGTAGTAAGACCTTGAGGAAGTGTAGTAGAGTAATCTACACTGTGGACTCCAGAGTGTGAGACTGTAATCACTCTTTTTGATTCTTAGTGAAATCCAGCCAGAAGGGTTGTCCGTGCGGGAGAGTGTACATAGGCTTGGTCTAAGCCGAACCACTATAAATCTGGAGTCTTGATTCTCTATCCATAATCATTTTTATCTTTAACTGCTTTCATTTGCTGCAATTGTTGGTTTTAAGTTTTTAATTTCTCATTCGGATTAATTCATTAAAATTGCTTTAAACACCTATTCACCCCCCTCTAGGTGCTAATTCTAGTCCTAACAATTGGTATCAGAGCTAGTGTACTTGTTTATAAGAAGTGTCTTTACTTCTAAGTAAAAGATCTATGGCTAGTATGTTGCCTACAGGGTTGGTTGAAGGTCAAAGGGCCCGTTTGGTTCAACTTTGGGGAAATGCCTTTGCATTTCCCCAAGTATCTTTGAGAGAATGAGCATTTTGGGAAGGGAAGTGTGTTTGGAAACCATTTTTTGTGTATGTTTTGTAAAGCTATTTCAAAGTAAAAAGAAAAATGAAAAAAAGAAAAGAAAAGGGAGGAGGAGATGTAGCTGGGTGATCGTGGGGGTGCGGTTGGTGGCGGTGGCGTTGGTGGCGGCGGGGAGGCAGTGGCGGTGGCGGGGAGCAGCTCGCCGGAGGTTAAAGCGGTTCAAGCGAGGGTCTGTTCCGAGAGGCGGGCGCGCTCTCGTGGGGGGCCAAGCCCGGGTCGAGCACCCGAGAGTATCATTGGTTCACTTCTTTATCTTACTGCATCCAGACCTGACATATTATTTAGTGTTTGCATATGTGCTAGGTTTCAATATGATCCTAGAGAATCTCACTTAAGTGTTGTTAAACGTATTATTAAATATGTTGCTACTACTGCTAAGATCGGTCTTTGTCCCAAAGAATGAGACTTTACACTTCTTGGCTATTCAGACGCAGATCTTGCAGGTTGTAGAGTTGAAAGAAAAAGCACTTCAGGCATCATCTCCAGAAGACATGGAAACATGGGGAGATACAGACAGAGAACACACCCCTCTTTTACTGACTTTTAGAGAAGAAGATGCACAAACAGGTGTTAGTCGATCACCTCCTGATGCTGAAGATGTTCATACTGCACAGTTTCCTGAAGGAGAGGCATCATCTCCACATACTGAACTTCCGGCTGATATTCATACTGGCTTGACTCCACCATCAGACCGAGTTGAAACAAGCACTCAGACTGACAATTATGGAGATTTTCAAAGGTTGCTTGAAATCATCTTGGAACTCAAAGGCCAAATTTATGCCATGTGATATGAATTTCAGACCTTGCAGAATGAAAATCATGCAATGTTCATCACTCTGCATGATCAGCTTAAAGATGTTCAGCGTCAGATTCAGGATACTGCAAAGGGCACTACTCTCACCCAAGTACAGGAAGATTTGAGGAAGCTTGAAGACACTGTCAAGTCTATGGAGGACTTTCAACTTGTTCGCATTCCTCGAGCTCCTTGATTTTTTTAATGCTGACAAAAAGGGGGAGAAGTCTTTACAGATTTTCGAATGATTTTTTGTTCTCAAACCAAATCTTATCTTTTATATTTTTAGTTGCTATCTTGACTTTGACTTGAGTTTTTTAAACGTGTGCAGTTTTTGAATGTGTGCTCACTATGGCAATACTTTAAGCTTCTTAAATTAGATAAAGATAGTACTGTCTGTTTATGACTAATGAGGTTTCGGTGAATGCAGATCTGTGTACAGGGAAAGTCTGTGTACAGGATAACTTCTACTATTTTTATTCTAATCTTTTATGATGCTTGCTTAAAAGTTGTATTGCAGGGCGATATTATTCAAATCTGCAGGAAAGTTTTGTCACCATCAAAAAGGGGGAGATTGTTGGATAAATTCTCTTAAAGTATTTTGAAGTTGACAAAACATTTTTATCAGTCTAGTCTGAAGACTTACAGACTCTATTGACAAAGTCTGAAGATCAAAGTCTGAAGCTGGCAAGACTCAAGACTTATATTTCAAAGTTTACTCACATGGACAGTTTCCAGAACGACGTTTATTCTGATCTTATATTGTTGACACCTAATTTAGGATCAATTTTTATTTTTTATTTTTTAGAAAATAGAAGATAATAAATAAAATAAAGCGTTTGGGTTTGTGGAGGGAAATTTCAAAAAAAAAAAATGAAATTAATGAGGGGAATTAATGGGATTTGTCCAGCGATATGGAAAGAATGGACACTCACTCGAATATTGGGCATGAATCTGGACATGTTCGCGGCAATATAAATGAATTGCGAAAAAAGGTAAGGGATTTACGGCAACAAATCATTGCTAAGATTTCGGCAATCCCCACGATCAAAGGAGCACGGGTTCTGACTTTCCAATGTTAAATGTGAGTCTTGTACTATAAAAGGGACATGTCTAGTCATTAAAAATTGGAGCGAATTCAAAAAATTCAGAGAGAAAAAAAATTTTCTGTCGTTTAGGGGGGCTCCTTATTTTTACTTTCGTAGGAGGGCAGCTTCTCTTCATTTGAAAGTCCAAAAAAAGTAAAAGAAGGGAAGAGAGAGAGTGAAACCGTTCGTGCAGTCTTCTCGAGAGAGAGGGAGAGGGTCTGATTTTCTTTCCTTCTGCAAAGGAAGTGCTGCAGAAAGCAAAAAGGAAAAAAAGCTGCAAATGAGAAAAGTCAAGGTCAGTTACGCAAAGGCAGAAAAAGTGAAAAGGGGGCAGAGAGTGGACGTACAGAAGAATAAAAAAAATATAAAGAAAAAGAGAAAAGTGGACTATTCATCATCTCCTTCGTGGAAGCCATCCGACACCGCCCTTTGTTCATTGCTGCCCAGATCGTGTTCCTGCGCTGCCGGTCTCTCCGCGCGTCCGCCTCCGGCAGCCACCTTCGCGCTCGCACCTGCACTTCCGTCGCCGACGCTTCGCGGCCTCCCGATCCGCAACACAAGCACTCGCGCCATTCGCCCAAGCCGACGCTGTTGCTGCAATTCGCAACAACTCAGATCTGGAATTTTCCACACCACTGTGCGACTCAATGCTTGAAGCCATCACCGTCGCCTGAAGCCGAAATCCATTACGGCTTGCGCCCCCACACTGCCACTCCGCCTTAGCCGCGAGCCCGCCACCTCCGACGCCGACGCTCATCCGTGCCAACGACCAAGCCTCGCAAGTTGACGCCGAGACCCGAAGACCCGAAGGCCTTTCAGCCCACGCCGCCGTGCCGCCGTCTAGCCCTCACTGGAGCTCCGGTCGCCGGCCATCTTTCGCTCGGTTGCCCTCTTGTTCCGTTGGTTTACCTTAGGTAGTTTTACTTCTTTATTTTTATTTTTCATTACTTTGTAGTTTAGGTTGTTTGTTTATACTTTATGTTTATTTTCCTGTTTATTTCATTTGATAGCATGTTTAGTTTAATTATTTAAATGTTGGGTGTTAATATTTGCAATTTCTATATGCATTATCCCTAAATTTTAGCTCAAATTACTATAGTTATTAATTTGATCCGAGAGACATCGGGTCATTTTTTTTAATTATACTAATTTTGGTTTTGTGGTAGAATTTCATTCGTTAAATCACAATAATTATTTAATTTGGTCCGTAAGACTTCGGACTAAATTTTTAATTATTTTGTTTTCGTTGTTGTGATTGTAGAGTTAAAATAATTATTAATTTAATCCGTGAGACAACGGATTATCTTTTTTATTATTTTAACTCTTATCTTAGTTTTTATGTAAAAATATTTACTTGTTTGAGAAAATGAAAATTATAAAAAAGGGAATAGTGAAAAATTAAAAATTTGCATGAGCATGTAGGTCACATAGGTTTATTAAATTAAGACACGTAGGTTTAAATTAACCTTTAGGATTATTTTCAGAATTTCACCCTTAGATAGTTGTTTTTTAGTCAGGATTAGATTTAAACAATTTTTTTATTATTTAGGAAAATTTTGCATGATATATATAAAAAAAAATAAGAAAAAAATAATAATAATAATAGGTAACTAGTTTGCATAATAGGTACATTTGCATATTAATAAATTAGGATTGCATCATATTACCATGTTTTAGTAGTCCCATCGTGTAATTTTTTGCATATAATTAACATTTTTATTAAAAAACAAAAAAAACAAAAAGTCATTTACTCGGTTAATTAATAGGTTAGTTCATGATTAATCTCATTTCATATCATCATTGTTTAGTATAGATTGCATACATTAAAAAAGAATCATTAAAAAAACCACAAAAAGAGTATGCATATAGAATTGTTATGTCATGCATCTCATGTCATGTAGTATATACACATTTAGGATTGTATAATTTAGATTGCATACATATAGTTCAAGTTAGGCCATATAAATTGCATTTCACATATCATTAAAGTAAAATTCATGCATATTAATTTTAGATTAAGATTGCATCTGATTAGATATCATGCATTTAATTAGATATCATGTCATTTAGAAAATCATGTTTAGGGCATGCATTTTTATAAGCATTTTTTTAAAATGTTTTCTTAGAGAGTGGACTTTAATAAAATTGTAGTTTATAATTTCTTAGCACTTTGATTTATTGAATGTTATTTAATTGATTGTGCACCCGCATGACCACCATTTGCATGTTAGTAACTTAGGTTAAAATTAATCAAGAGTGCCTACAAAAATTTTTTAAAAAAAGAAAAAGAAAAAAAGGTACCGAAAGGGCGCTAGATTAATTTAGCATAACCATGTCCCCGAATCCATTAAATCTCTGGTTCGTAAAAGGTAAAGTATTCTCCCATACTTTACCTGGGTTTCTAATCAGCCCTAATTGGTTAGTGGCGGCTCCAATTTGAAATATATTTGCATGTTTTAATGGGTCTTTTTCTTAGTATCAAGTCGCGATTGGTAGGGCTTGGGAGAGTTCGCGCCAAGTCTTCGGACTTAGTAATCCATTAACCTAGTTTTAGGCGGTGAACCCGAAAAAAAATTGGGTCGCGACATATATGATTTTTATTCTAACGACTAGTGGATATCTTTCTACTGGATTCAACACTAAAAGATCTTACTTTCCTATGGAATATGTATAGATTCTCTAAAGATTTCGCAACTTATATTTGGAAGGATCTACTTATGGAAACCGAGATCCTGATTGTATGGGCGAACAGGATTGATGGGCTATCAACACTTACCTTAAAGAGCTCGAGATCTCTCTAATTGATTCTGTCCAACGGGTTGATTGGAAGAACTTCTTTGGAAGGTGCCAACAGTATTGAAGGCATGAAGAAGTATATAAGAGAGATGCTCTAGTTGTTGAAGGGTGCGGATAGAAGAATTCCAAAGTCTGAATCTCCTTTTCTATTTTGCGATATCATTCTTCGAGCATTATATGTGATCAAAAGAAAGATCATATTGTAGTAAGACCTTGAGGAAGTGTAGTAGAGTAATCTACACTGTGGACTCAAGAGTGTGAGACTGTAATCACTCTTTTTTGATTCTTGGTGAAATCCAGCCATAAGGGCTGTCCGTGCGGGAGAGTGGACGTAGGCTTGGTCTAAGCCGAACCACTATAAATCCGGAGTCTTGATTTTCTATCCCTAATCCTTTTTATCTTTAACTGCTTTCATTTGCTGCAATTGTTGGTTTTAAGTTTTTAATCTCTCATTCGGATTAATTCATTAAAATTGCTTTAAACACCTATTCACCCCCCTCTAGGTGCTAATTCTAGTCCTAACAGCATTGGCTGGAAGTCTCAAATGGTTTGGTTCGGGGAGTAGGATCATTATCACAACCAAATATAAAGGAGTCCTCAGATGAAGTAACAAAAATTTATGAAATCACAGAGATGAAGCATGGTGATGCTCTAAAACTTTTATGTAGATACACCTTTGTGGGGGATTGTCCAGAACATGACTACATTGATCTCTCTGAAAGAATTGTGACCACTACTGGAATATTTCCATTAGCTCTTGAGCTCGTAGGTTCACTGTTGTCTCTGTTTCGGGATGACAAAGATTTTTGGGAAGCTCTACTGGAAAAGTTAGAGGAACTGCCTGATGATAATGTCCAGAACAAGTTGAAGATACCTTATGAACAGCTAACCAGTTCCCAACAACATATTTTTCTCGACATAGCTTGTTTTCTTAATAAAGAGGATACAAGAATCACGTCTTACGTGTGGTGGATGAGCTTAAATTGAAGCCTAAAGTCGAAATCAGTATGCTTGGTCTCATGTCCATGGTAAAGATTGGAGATGACAATAGGATGTGGATGCACGATCAGCTTAGGAAGCTTGGCAGGCAAATTGTTCAAGACGATCTCAAGGAATGTAGGAACCACATTCGACTATGGGAACCTGCTCAAGCTTGGAAAATTATTGAAGAAGAGGAGGTAAGATCTGACATTGCCTTTTTAGTCTGCCTATTGGATACTCTCATAGTTTTGATCCCCTTAGGGAAGAGCGAAAGATAAGATGATCCTCAGTTCACTTCTGTATCGGGGTCGCATTAGTTGCTATCTGACCACAGTGTTTGACCAACAGGGTCCAATGACATCAAAGCTTTGTGTCTTGACATGGATAATCAGTCCTTCACCGAACAAAAAGACATGGATGATCGATCACAAACCTGTTTGACTCCTGACCAATTCAAAAGAGTACCAATACTCCGCTCCCTCATTATGGATCACTCTGATATCAAGGATGATTTCAGTGGTCTTCTTTCAAAGTTACTTTGGCTCTGTTGGCGTTGTTGTCCAAGAGCTTTTAAGGCAATCGATTTGCATTGAAGAACTTGGTTGTTCTCGATTTATCATGGAGCAAGGTAACTGAAGGTTGGGAGGGTTGGAACTATATAGAGGTAGCTCAAATACTTTGCATATCCCTTTTCTCTTGAATACTTACTGCAAAATTAACAGTTTCTGATTTTTTTACCACCGGCTCAGGTGGCTCCGCTGGGTAGGCTCTACAACGTCCTCCTCAGGGAGGGTGGGAGTTCGAAACCCCTGCAACGCAAGTTGCAGGGAGGCTGGCAGATCATTAGGCGATTTAAGCGTGGCGTCGGGATGGTGGTTTCCCTACTAGCGTCACTAGGGAGTTTACGGCGCACTGTCGATGCAAGCTGGTTCCTCCTGCATCCAAAAAAAAAAATAACAGTTTCTGTCTACTTGTACTATTTGCAGTTGTCAAGGAACCTGAAGGTTTTAATTCTCAGAGGGTGTGTTGACTTGATACAGACTCCGAACTTCTTTAATTTTGAGGCTTTGGAGATGATGATTTTAGAATATTGCTCTCATTTGGTTCGAATCTGTTAAGGAAATCCCTTATGATGTTTTGAAGATGACAAAATAATTCAAAGACTACTAACATGTTTGATGGTTGAGTAAAAGACTATGCGGATGATTGAACATGTAAAGGATATTGTCAAAGTCTGAAGACGGCCAGAAGATTGAACGTAACACATGTCCAAAGTATATTTTGAAGATTTCCAGACTTTTGTGTCGAAGTCTGAAGACTGCCAGACTTTAGTATCAAAGTCTGTTCTACATCAGAAGTCTGTCAACTCTGACAAATTCCAGACTGAACGTGAATGAAGAACCAGAAGACAGACTCTATGCTGAAGCTGAACTGGGTACAGACCTTAAAGCTAAATCTGTTCAGAAGCAGAATATGTTCAGACTGGAATTTGTAAAGTCTATCGCACTCAGACTCAGATTATAAAGTCTATTGCTCTCAAACTTTACATTCAGATTTGACAGAACGTAACACAAGCCCCGAAGATATAACGGCTAGTGATCTGGTCTAGATTCTCAATCAAGATTGATTTGATTGACTCAATCTAATTGATTGACAATTAAATATTGAAGACAAGAACTTTCTATACAAAGAAGCTTTACTTATGGAAACCAAGATTCTGTTTGTATGGGCGATCGGAATCAATTTGGGATTCTATTTTTGTCACTCAACGGCTACCAAATCTTCTAGATACAAATCTGTCCAATGGGTATATTGGAATGCAATCCTCAAGATGTTGTCCAACGGCTAGTTTGGAAGTAGAGGAGTATTTAAGGAGATGAAGGACCGATGAGCAAGTAAGAGACGGAGCATAGAATTTATAATTCCAAAGTCTGAGCGAACTTCGATCATACACTTGTCTTTGGTGAGCTTAAACATGTGTGATCTTGAGAGAAATACCAAAAGAGTGACTTAGTGAGATAATGTGATCTACTACTAAGTGTTTGCACTCAAAGTTATAATCTCTTGTTGATTGCATAGTGGAATCCAGCCAAGAATGCTGTTAGCGTGAGAGAGTGGACGTAGGCTTGGATTAAGCCGAACCACTATAAACATTGTCTTCTTATTCTCTTCCCTGAATCTCTTTATTTTGTTCGTAGTTCTATTTAACTACTAAAGTCTGATCTCACTCAAAGTCTACTTCTCTTCAGAATCAGTTTCGAAAGTCTGTTGTTATTCAGACTCAGCTTAAAAGTAAAGGTTTTCACTTATTTTGCAGAATTTATTTTTACACCTATTCACCCCCCTCTAGGTGTTCATACTAGTTCTAACAAAATCGACCCATCAATTGGTCAGTTGAAACGTTTGCAAATTTTAGATCTGAAGTTTTGCACTGACCTCAGTAACTTGCCCAGAGAACTTGATTCTCTGGAAGCTTTGAGAGAGCTCCGTCTTGATGGAACTTCTGTAGAAGATATTCCAGTCTCCAAAGATATGAAGCATCTTAAGACTCTCAGCACTTGCAACTGTAAATCATTGGCACAAGTATCTAGTGAAATCGGTGATGTCAACACTCTAGTATTTCTTTCGATAGATGGCTCTGAACTTATTGCTCTCCCATATTCAATTGAAGGGCTAGAAAAGTTGAAACAACTGTCTATGAGGGACTGTCAGCTAATGTGGAAACTTCCAGAAAGCATTAGAAGATTAACATCGTTAGAGAATCTAGATCTGTCAAGCACTGGAATAGATGAATTACCACATGCCATTGGTGATAGGCAAAATTTGAAGGTGCTCAAAATGAACAGAGGTTTCATTAGAGAGTTCCCTCACTCTATTGGAACGCTAGAGAAGCTTGAGGAGATTCATGCATCACGCTGTAGGAGTCTGGAAAAAATTCCTGAGAAGATCAAAGGTTTGTCTTGTTTGAGAATTTTGGTGTTATCACATACCAATATTTCCAGCCTACCAGGGAGCATCTCTGGTCTTTCCCATCTCCAAAATCTTGATTTATATGGCTGCGACAATCTTCATTAGGTTCCCCACTTCCCTCTAGTTTAGCCACTTTGCGACTCACTTATGACTCAAGTAAAATGAAGTCTTTGGATATTTCAAATCTGACTAATCTCAAAGAGTTGTACCTTGCCAATTATTTGAAGGAGGAGGCATATTCCGGAACCAACCCAGATGTGACGGCGGAGCTGCTCAGCCTTTCTGGGATTGGCAGAGTGACAAAAATTGAGACCTTGGAATTGTGCCTCACAGGCTTCACTACACTGCCGGAAGAAATGGGTTTTCTTTCACAGCTAAGGAAGCTTGATCTTCGATGTCCGGATCTGCAACATCTTCCAAAACTACCCAAAAGTTTGAAAAAACTGACCCTCCAACACTACAAATAAAGGCATTGCCAGATCTAGGTATCTCAAGTCTTTATCAGGATTGGAGCTTTTCTCATGTGCAGTAACGGAAATCCAAGGACTCGGAAATCTCTCCTCCTTGGAAGCCTTGTTTATTTCTCACTGCAAGCTTAAAAAGCCAGACGGTCTGGAATGCTTGCCATCGCTGAGAATATTGACCATCTCATACTGTGATTTCCTTTGAGGACTGCCAGATCTGTTGAATCTGAAGCAGCTGAGAGAATGTAAAATCCAACATTGCAAGAACATACCTCAACAGGACAGCCACTAGTAGTTGAGCTCCCTAGAAAGGCCAGAGATTTGCGAAGTTCGTGGCAGCCCACTGATCTCGAGACAGATTCATTTCATGCTTCCTTGAGCTAGTCTGAAGTTTTCTGAAGCCAAGGTACATTAAAAAGTTCATGCATCTTTACAATATAACGGTGATCCATGAGTTCCACTTCCATCGTTCTGTCTTTCTTGTAATGAGAATGCTTTCTTCTTTTAGGTTGCTTTCGTCTTTTCCTTTCAAAAGAGAATGCAATACCTTTCCTCTACCAAGTTATTCTCAGCAAGGCCCTGCAATTGCTTGGTTACTTTCCTAGTCATGATAAGAATATTTACTGTTTCTGATGACTTAGAATGCAATCTATACTACTTAAACAGTTGAACTACATTTTCTTGTTCTTTACAAATATTCAAATAGGTGCATGAATTAGCATTACTGAATTTCCAAATCATTCTGGTCATTATTGTTCTAAATTTCTTCCAAGTGACTCGTTATTTTTTATGAGATTGTATGCCCATTTGCTCAAGATATATGAAGTATTCGCTAACAGAATTATTGTAATGGAAGAAATAACTGGATGTGCAGTTATGTCTGTTCGATTTTATTGCCCATTGATGATTAATAGAATAGCAATTCCCAAATGGGATGTAGAAAAGCCAGATATATGCTTGTACACCCATATATAGAGCATACTGGGAAAAAAAAATCACCATTGCATGCACTTTTTACGAGGAGTTGTTTATGTGATTAATGAGAGGCGCCTGGTAATGCTGATGATCTATCTTATTATAGGATGGAAAAATTGCAAAAAGAATGATGAATTGATTTTACTGAACAGCATCTGGCATTACTTGGTCTTTCTGTTTTCCCTTTGTATGTTAAGCAGGTTATCTACTCGAATGCATAGCATTTGACCAGCTGAAGTGTTTTTCGGGTACTCTGATATGTAGCCTAATGTCTCGGGCTAAGCAGCCAACTTAGGCTAAGCAGCAGGTAAATATGCCGTATCATGACTTACCGGGAATATTATCACGCATTGCAAGATAGTCCTACCTTTGACGATCAAATAAAATGCACCTCTTCGTTGCCTGGCCAGATCGAACAGAAGATTCAGAAGCTGTGAAGAGACTTTCATGCATCACGGTACTAAAGACCTCCCCTGTGAAATCTTATTTGACATTGGTAGTGATTTGAGGAGTGAGGTGCAACTTCAGTGAAGCACTTGTTTCCAAATCTTCTATTTTTAACATAGCGGACCTTTATGTCGGTCTCTCTGCATGATTTAGGCATCCGCATTTGATATTTACGTTTTGTTTCATTGGATGTTCCAAGCCAAAGAATGTAACAGGTCTGGATTGTATTTTCTTTAGGATACATTCCACTGAAGTGTTTCCCTCCTATTTCTACTTGCTCTTTTTGCCATTCGTTTTGCTGAAATTTGCAAAATCTCGGTACCTACTCCATCATGTTTCCATTGGCTATGTGATCTCTTACCTCCCCGATTTCCAGGAATGTAGCATAATATGTTTGTGTTGTGTCAATTGTCGACTTAAGCAGACTCTCTGGACAAAGGAACTAAAAGATAAATTTTTGGCTCAAAATTAGTGCCAGGTAACCTCCAAGAACAATTCCGGTGGCAAATTTATCTTTCAACTTCCAGCTATCTTGCTAGGGAGATGGCTTCACTTAATCTCTGGAGATTGTCACAATCGTTCCTAAGATTGGTATAAAAAGCTAGCCAAACTGGTCTTTTCTGCTGTGTTGAAAACCGGGAGTACATGAAGACAAAAGCCCATCATCTTATCATTGTGTAATATGGCAATGATCAAAACCATAAAGAGCGCAAAGTCAGACTTCCAGATCAAAGCAACGAACATAAAGTCAAACTGCCAAAGACTGGATGCATGAACTTTCATAAGTAAATACTTTATTACCTTGAGTCTGCATCTAATGTAGGACACTTACCGTGATACCAGTTGTAATGAAGATGGCGTAAATCTGCAAAGTTTTAGTCAGCTCATAGTAAGCTAGGAACACAAATAGCAATATGCAGAGCCTCGGTGCATTATCCATTGGAAACGCAATCCAAATACAATGTAATCCTTCTTTCTTTGAAATATAGCCCAGCTGGACAGCTCAGTGGTTATAATGACACTCAAGCCTGTTTCAATGAGGACAATGTCCAAGCCCTTCTAGCAGCATCAGTGGCATCAGCAACTGCAATCCCAATGTCCGCCTTCTTCAAAGCAGGGGCTTCATTCACGCCATCTGCAGTCATACCATGTAAGTGCTTCTCCTGCTGCAGCTTCTTTGCAATTTCATAGTTGTGTAATGACGTGCCACTCACAATGTCAGCAATAAAAATCATGTGGATCTCTTAAAGTAGGATTTCACAATTCCATAAGGTAAACCAAGATGGTTGCAGTTCTTGATTGATCTGAGTAACTCTTCAATTGTGTCTCTGCTCGGGTTCTTTCTTGAGATGCTCACAACTATGCCACATGAAGAAGACGATTAGAGCAGTATATTGTGTGGAATATGATGGTCGGTCAAGGAATTCTCGCCTCAAAGGAAATGTATGCTGAGGAATGTCTTCTCAACAGGATGTTCCATCTGCATGGTGATTTCATTTTTAGCTCACACCTTAACCACCTCCTATGGTTCTCCGTTAATAATTTGATTTTTGGCCTTTGGTCTATGTTTAGTTGATCGAGAGGACCAAAGTATTATTAAGTATTACAGGAGATAATAAGTTGCTAATCAATGGAACAAATCTACCTTGCCTAGCATAAAATTGCCATGCTTGAATAATCATGACAAAAAAGAACATGACTGTCTAAAGCAGATAAAACTGAATCAATATTCTTCTGTTGGACCAATTTCACACAGAAAAACCCTGCTAAGAAATTAAAAGTTGCTCGGGAATAATTTGAAGGGAATTTTGAGTTACAATTCTTTTAGTTTCCTTTCTCAGAACAAGTGTGGCAAAGAATTTTAAGTCTGCTGAAAGTACAAAGATAAGCTGAACACTGGGATCAAGAGTTCTCATGAGCCCTCCAGATGATGAAAGGGAAAAGCTTGAAAGTTGTACCGTTGAAACTTGGGTGGACCGCTACAATATGCAATAGCTGAAAGGAAGGGAATAAGGCGATACATGAGCAAGTTGACCCCTAAATGAATAGGCTTGCTGCTGCTGTAATTCTTAGTGAAAGCTATGTTTGAGTCATTTATTCTGAAGGAAGCAGTTCCTGATGAGGTTAAAAGCATCTGAGGATTGCTTGTTGTATGCTCTTGCTCGACCAAGGCTGCTTTGAATCCATGATTGAGGATTGGTGTGCTCGATAGTGAGTGATTTACTGGTTTCTTCTTGTATGATTGTTTCTATTCTAATGTTTCTTGTGATAAGGGTCACTGAGTTTAAGGAGCGGTGTCAAAAACCTAATTTTTAATTCATATTTACTAGATTGAATCACTCGCATGGATTAGTCAAAATTTAAAGAATTGATTGTTATCGACTTAAAGTGGCAAAGCCCATATAGATTTTTATTGGTCTGGACGAAATCCACGTGCAACCCGCCAGACAATGCCTCCCCTTGTTTGGGCTGGGCTGATGCACTTTGGGCTGCTGTTGAAGCTTACAAATTCAGTTGTATCTTGCAGATTCGGACAATAGCGATCATGCAAATCACACAGTCGGGGGCTCACAGAGCGGGCACCAAGAGATAATCAAACTCTTTCAAGAATCCAATCTATCAAGTCCTAGTTTCAACTAGACTTTCGTGAACTCCAGACGAGTAAATCTGAAAGATCTAGCCTCTCAATGGACTTGCATCCAGGGCCATGAATTCTCACTAGATTTTGCAATTTCTGTAGCAGTCAAAGGCTTCATAAACGTCGTCAGGCCTTTTAACGTACTTGCACCTAGAGGTATCTAACTCTTCTAAGAACCGGGATCAGATTGCGACCAGACAATGACAACCGGCAGCATCCAAAAGCTTCGTATGATTACCACGGCCTCCAATTTCAACTAGTTGATCACCAGATAGCTTCAAACGAGTTGATTGCAGGAGGTCTAGCCTTCGAGGGACATGCAACGATAGACATCCAATAAGTCCAACATACCAAGCCCTTGAATTTCATATAGGCTTTCGCATTCCCAAACCATCACTTGCTTTAGACATTTTGATTGAGAAAGTTCCAACCTTCCAAGGGACTTGCACAATGAGAAATCCAACGTTTACAAAAACTCAAGTTTATCAAGACCTTGAATTTCAAATGATTTGTAACTTTCTTTAACAACTCTAATCCAACAACTGCTTGAATTTTAACTAGATTTTTGCGATTTGCAATAGTCAGTCTTCTCAAACCATTGATTTGTGGGATCTCTAGTCTTTTGATGGATATGCAAGAAAATATGAAAAATCTTCCAAGAACCCAGACTTATCATGGCCTTGAATTCCAACAGGATTTTCACAAAAGCATGCCTTTGATAGCTTCAAATGATCTAATGGTGAAAGATCCCACCTTTCAATGGACTTGCATTATGACACATCTAACGTTTCCATGAACCTAAGATGGCCTTGGATTTTGGGAAGATTTTGCGAGAAGAAGCCTTCAACTGCTTTAGATGATTAAACTGTGAAAGGTCCAATCTTTTAATGGATTTGCACTAGGAAATATCTGACTCGTTTAAGAACTCTTATCTATGAAGGTCTTGAATTTCAAAGAGATTTTCGCAACGACTAGCATTTACTTTCTACCAAATGTTTCAATTGATAAAGATCCATCATTTCTATGGAATTGCATGAGTCAATGTTCAATTCATACAAAAACTTTGATCTATCAACACCTCGAACTTCAACAAGATCATCATTTGTTTTTCCTTTTTTTTGAAAAATTCAAGGGGGGGCTTTCATTCAATCTAATATACAAGGTCATTAAGGGGGTGCATGATAAAAATAATTTCTGTTCCAGAAATAGTTTTTCTGTTCCAGACCAATTTCTGGAACAGAAATTTGTTTGATAACACTAATCAGATTTTCTATTTCTGGAATAGGTTTCTATTCCAGAAATAGAAATTGAGGAGAAATCAGAAATAGAAAATTTCTATTTCTGATTTCTGGAAGAAATCAATTTCTATTTCTTCAACCCTAATCAGCCTCCTCTCTGCGTCTTCCTCTTCTCTCCCGACGCCTCTTCTCTGCCTCCTCTCTGCGTCTTCCTCTTCAGACGAGATCGTTTCCTCCGCCTCATCCTCCGCCTCTCCTCCGCCTCTCCTCCTCCGCCTCTGCTCTGCGTCCTCCTCCGCCTCATCCTCCGCCTCTGCTCCGCCCCGCCTCTCCTCCTCCGCCTCTGCTCTGCGTCCTCCTCCGCCTCATCCTTCGCCTCTGCTCCGCCCCGCCTCTCCTCCTCCGCCTCTGCTCTGCGTCCTCCTCCGCCTCTGCTCCGCCCCGCCTCTCCTCCGCCTCTGCTCTGCGTCCTCCTCCGCCTCATCCTCCGCCTCTGCTCAGCGAAGCCAAGCCAGAAGCCCAAGCACCGCTCGTTCCCCTGCGAAGCGAAGCCAAGCACCGCTCGTTCCCCTGCGAAGCGAAGCCAAGCCAGAAGCCCAAGCACCGCTCGTTCCCCTGCGAAGCGAAGCCAAGCCAGAAGCCCAAGCACCGACGCCCCAAGCCGCCTTCACCCCGCGACCTCAGCAACGCCGCGTGCCCTCTCCTCCGCCTGTTAGCGATTGTTGTCCGAGCACCCCTCGGCAACAGATCTCGCGCCTGCACCCCCGCCGCTCGTTCCCCTGCGAAGCCAAGCCAAGCCAGAAGCCCAAGCACCGACGCCCCAAGCCGCCATCGCCCCGCGACCTCAGCAACGCCGCGCGCCCTCTCCTCATCCAGCGACGAGCCCCTTCGCCTCATCCAGAAGCCCTCTACAGCAGACACCGGAGCCGCTTGAGTTCGTCCGACGAGGCCGTGAAGTGCGCAAAGAAGCAGAACTACACTTCTCTGGTTCGTGCCGATTCCTCTTCTTTTGCTTGTAATATATGGTGGTGCAATCAAGTGAGGAAAGTGATGATGATGATATTGATGGAATCATTACTTACCTGTCCAGAAGCAATATTGAAAGGAATGAATGAAATGTTTCGTTTTGAGGTCATCTGAATATGGTATCTGAAGCTTGGGTCTAATAACTTGTTCGTTCTTATTTTGATTTCATGTTGCTGAACTGGATTAGGGTTCTGTGTTAAGTCAATATGTTAGTTCACATTTTAGGGTTCCGTGTTAAGTCCATTTGAAGCCAATTTTTTTTTTTCATAGTTGCTCTTATGATATAGAGGGTCAATGAGGCAGTAGTGCGATTTTATGCCATTAAAATGTCACTGGAGAAATTTTTTTCAAAATTCATTCGAAGAAACATCATTTTTCTTTAATTGAGAAAATGTTTTGCGATGAAGAATACCTGGCAATTTAAAATGCTCCCTCTAGGCGATACTTTTGGCACTTTTAGCAACAAAGAAATTCACGCCGTCTCCATAACCTATTTGATTGCGTGCTAGTGAGAGTATTCTGGTTTCAGCTTATACAGAATTCACTGTAAAGGCAACAAAACAAGGTCACTTACAATAATATTTTTGGACTTCGTTTTTCACCATGGAACTTATTTGCAGAAAATATAAATATCAACAAGTAATTGTGTAGATTGAATATAGGTAAGAGAGTGCAAGGGAGTTACGGGGCATATCAATTTTCTCTTCATGGGAGAATAGATTCAGAACTGTTTTAATGTCTGGGTTGTTTGGTTTAAACCTATCTCTTTTGCTCAAGAGTAATGCATATTGATCTCTTTTTTCTATTGTATGGAGACTATTGATAAGTATATTGTTTGACCGTAATTACCTATCTACGTGGATGCTAAAGAATTTTGTGTGAAAATTTATAAAATTTGATATAACATCTCTTACTTTGTATTTTTTTTTTTTGCAAAAAAAGGGAGACTTTACTTAAAAAAAAAATTCATACTTTGTATTTGGGTCAATGATTTCATAAACATATGAAATTTGTAAGAATGTACATCTCATTTGCTCCAAAAAAAAGAAAATTTTCTTTTAAGAAATAGAAATTTTATTCAGTTATGAAACGAATTTCTATTTCTGAAACAGAAATTTTGTATCGTTATCAAACAGATTTTTTTCCTCAGAAACTCGTCCAGAAATAGAAATAGAGAAATTCATTTCTGTTCCAGAAACTATTTCTGGAACAGAAATGTTGTCATGCACCCCCTAAGACCAGGAGAATTTTTACCCCCTATCCGACCAAAAAAATAAAAATTCGTACCCCCTGCCCCGTCCATTATTGTCGATTCAAATGTTTCATATGTTTATATGGGGAATCGAGAGATGCCTTTATATTTTCACTAAAAAATTAATTGTTAATTGACTAAAAACAAACCCTAAGTCGTCGCCTTCTTGTGGTCCTCCACATATGCACCGTAGTGGCCTTAACTAGGGGTGAGCGGTTCCCGGTTCCTTACAGGTTCCGCTTGGAACCTGGAACCTACCCTCGAGTACAGGTTCCTCATTTTTTGGAACCTGGAACCTACCCGTCAGAACCAAGAACCTGGAACCTACCCTGTCATAGGTTCCGGGGTCGGTTCCAGGTTCCAACAGGTTCCAACAGGTTTTTTTTTTTTTTGTTTTCTTTTTCATTTTTAATTAAAAAAAATGGAAATGAATGCAGCAATAATAAACAAACTTGTCATTCATTGAAGAGAATATAACACAAATAGCAAACAGCATTTTAGAAGCAATAATAAACAAATGGAGTTTGCTATTACGGTAAGGCACATGAGGAAACTCTTTTGGATATACGCATGCATGTAGAAACTTCGAAGTGCTTCTGATTTGCACTCTCAAGTACTTGGACTATTCTACAATCTTATAGAGACAAGATAAGCAAATTCAAGGCATTATAAAGAGGATTACCCAAAGAACTCTGTAGCACTTGAGTGAACTTGCTATTACGGTAAGGCATATGAGGACTCTTCTGCGAAAGAGCAAAAATGAGAGACGGAGAGTGACTTGTTTATATGCTGTGCCTCTTTCAATCCGTCACCAATTACTTCTGAGCGGTCGACTCTTTCGCTTCCTGCAAGATCTACCAAGTGAAGATTACCATGTGATGCGCTTCCAGTCTTCACATCTGTCCCACGAACATGTACAGTGTGTCAGTGATGATACTGTCGCCACAAAATTTCAAATAAAATTACAGCTCAAAACCACAGAAATGCATTAGGATCTAGAACATCAATTGAAAACAGAACATCAGATCAAGAACCTGTGCAAGCGGCTACTTCTTTCATTCAATGCGGTGGCACCAACGGCTCTATTCTTAAGTCCTATGTCCATTAGTTCCATAACATCCGAGCTTGCTCTCACAGGATGCATGCTAGCATCTGGAACAGCTAGACCACTTGCATGAGAGATTGATGAAATCCCTAGTGTAAGCATGTTAACGAAAACCAAGTACTTCTTCCTATTTAAGTTTGGAACTTCCATAATGAGAACAAACGAATCTTATTTAATTTAACTTCAAAGTAACTATAATGCTGCAAAAGGATATTTCTTCTGAGACCCGTCACTGGAGAGTAGATCTCGCACTTGTTCATTGTAGATCTCAACCATTTGAACCCATATTTCATACACGATGGCTCTACTTCTGCTCTCAGACATATTGAAAAGGTCATTAAGAGCTCGATAGTTGACACCCCAGCTCTCCTCAGTCGCTGCACTAGGACCACTCTGGCAATGCCATCGCATACCATTGAGTAAGTTTGTAAGGACAAAACATTTATTGAGGAAATTTCAAATGTAGAGAGGACTTGTACCATCATGTAGGTTTTTCTCGAACCAGTTTGGCCGTAAGCAAATATGCATACATTATATCCATCAAGAATGGAACGAATGAAGGGTTGGATGTCAAAATATACCATCTCTGCCAACAATAAGGCAAGAAGCAAGATATTCTTAATTGGAGGATTTAAAAATTAGAAACTGAGATAAAATCAGCTTAAAAGAAAAAAAAATCTACAAGACATAGATGACTAATTGTTACATGTAAATACCCGAAGACTATTTTAAAAGAACATGATTAACATAGAGAGAGAGAGAAACCTTGAGAAGCAGCCAGACCATAAACCTTGTTGAACTTGAACATGCAATTAACATCTTTGCCTTGTTTGGAGGGATTAGCGACAACCAACTGTCCATCATCACCAATAGGTTCGATGATTGACTATTTTCCACTCTGTCCAGGAAGTAGGGGCCTAATCCTACAATACACTCTGATATGGATGAGATCTTGATGAGAGAGAATGCATATGACATTAGAAAGTTTACCCTCTCAAAAACATACGAGTGGAAGGCATGACAACTTCCTTGTCGGAAGCTTCCACAGGTCCCTTCTGGTGTTCCAAAGCTAGCAAACCTTATTGACGAGATCTGCTGACCTGGGGAACACCACAAATGCACTTTAGGCCTCAGGGACTTTTTAACTTTGCCTGATGCTTGCATTTGCCAATTCATCAGGGTTGGTTGCCATTCAAATATATCAGAACAGACACTGTCGATATCTCTTTTGACCAGAGAAATCCCATTCGGCTCTCCACCCAACTCTTCGAAAACAACCAACAAATTCCCTGTCGGATATAACCATGATCGAGGAATGTGATACCTGAAAAGTTTAGGCATCGATGAGCTTTCTGAACGATTTCATTTCTCGTTAACAAAAAGTTCAAAAAGGATAATACTTTCTCTTACCATCTCTGTGAAGCCTCTCCACAATTGGTTAAACATTTATTCTCATTGAAAGTTCCAGTGTAATTATAGCTATTGCAAGTGCTAGATGCTTTATATGTAGGCTAATAGCACCCAAGACTCTGTCCATTTATCCATACTTGCCCTTTACTCATACTGTCCATATCCAAAGCCAGTGGTGCACTTCCGCCTGGAGCATTGAAAATAGTCTGAAAGCAGGATAAACACATAATTTATGTCACTTTACTGATGTCAAACCATACCAACTACAAACTAGATGCATTTTCATATGAGATGGCACCATCAACCATGTATCTGTCATATTTGCAGCCAAATCTGAAAACTTCAATAGAAAGGAATATTGAAAGGCCTATCTAATACTCATAATACAAACCACAGAACAAGAATAATGGATGTCACCAGCCCTAGGCCAATTGAGAACTTGAGTCATCTTTCTCGTTTAAAGAGAATAGCTATCAAATATAAAGGATGTAGGATTTGGAAATGCATGCAACTTTGCAGATGCTTATTAAACTATCTGTCCTGGTTTGACCATAAGCATGAGTTTGAATCCCATACAATTCATAAACCTTGGAGGCTAAGAGGGTAGATCAGTTTGCTTTGCTGAACTTTGAGATACTTACCTTATACCACGTTAATGGTTGTTTTTCTGCTACTAAAGATTCTTGTGCCCACTCAACTGACACACTCCCACTGAGAGAATGAAGACCCAAAGCTTCTCCTTTGAGATCAACCTGAACCAAAAGAAACCTTCAGTCCTTTCAGAGAAGTATGAAAAGAGGATAGGCGTGGAGAATTCGAGATACAAACCGCGTAAGACCAATTCTGCCATGAAAGGTCTCTCCATCCATCATCGAGACCACTTAATGTAACTGGACCAAGAATACCAGCATTCCATGTCTCAAAATGTACCCCAACATTCTGCAATCAAGTTGACAGTCACAATGCAAGAAAAAACTTGTATTCACTCACACTGGACATAATCCTAGGAAGCAAGTGTGTGAACATCGAGCATGCTAATGCCAACATGCACACCCATTCACCCCCCCCCCCAAGAGAGAGAGCAAAAGAGAGACCAACCGGGAGACCAACAACGACACTTAGAAGTGAAATTTTGTTAGTCCCGACTCTCAGCCTCACACCCTGACTGAAAGTTAGTTCAGGAAATTCCAGACTGCCGTAGGTAGTTCCTGCATGAGATGAAGAAACATAATCATACAAAAAGCATAATCCGTGTATATTACCCTTGACAAAGAGTGACAAAAAGAAAACTGAATACTTTTGTTGGTTTCAACGTGCAAGCAATTTTAAGATTCTATATGTTTAAAGAGCAGCAACACCGGACTCACAGTAACTGCCAATTCAGCGGCTAGTAAACAAAAGCAGCTAAAGAAAGATCCACAAACAAAATCGCCCTATCAGAGCCTCGTCATTTCAGAATCCAGAGCTCGTTCGGTTCAAATATCAAACCTAGACAAACTTTTCCACTAACGAAACCTCAAGAGAGGATAGATCGAGCGCAAGACAAAGCGATTGAGAGAGAGAGAGAGGGAGAGAGGGAAATAGGGAGAACCTGCAGTAACGTCGCTCGGGGAAAGCTCGGAGTGGGCGAGGGCGCTGCGGGTTGCGGGCTTCGGGGGGCACGGCGAAGGCAGAGCAGCGACGTCGCGGGATCACAGCGGTGGGGGTGAGCAGCGGCGGCGGGTAGTAGCAGCGGGCAGAGCAGGAGCGACGTCAGGTCGTCGCGGGTCGGTGCGGGCTGCAGGCGAGGCGTGGCGGGGCTTGGGATCTGCTGTAGAGGGCTTCTGATGTCGGTGCGAGCAAGCATGGGTCACTCGGAGACGCGGCGGCCGGCAGAAGTGCAGAGAAAATGGCGAAGAGAGAATCTCAGGTGGCGTCGAGTAGTCAGCAGAGGGCGAAGAGAGAACACAGGTAGAAGAGAGAACACAAGTATCTGAGACTAGACTAAAAGTGGCGTGAAAATCAAATAGAATGATTTTTTGAGCCCTAACCAGACCGGAACCGGGAACCGTCGGTTCCCAAAAAAGGGAACCGGGAACCCCGCTCACCCCTAGCCTTAACAACTAACCCGCTATTGCTTCTTTATTGAGAAGTAATGGAAGTGAACTCATATAATTGTTAATTGAGGTTGACTTAGAAAAGTGGTGAGCTGTTCCCCTCTAGCTCTAGGCATTTTCCGGTGAATGTCACTTCCAGTCGCAGCTCAAAGTGGGCCCTTCCTTTTCACTTCTAGTAGAAGTCTTCCTCTGCGCGGGCGAAGTCGTTGCCTCTTAGGCATTGTCCGGTGGCGATTCCATTTTGGTGCCGAATGGAGTTGACCCGCATGAGCTGCTTTTATTGTCATTTATGCATATGCAAGTTGGTTAGAACGTGCCATGCAAAGGAGGATCGTTTCACTTTGTATTGTTGTCCTCTTTGGCCACGACTTTAATAATGTATCTAAAAGCAAGGGAAAAAGATTGAAAGGACAGGATGTAATAGCTATGTGTCCACTATAATTAAATTACCATTATACTAGTCCCTAGACTTGTGCTATGTACTCGAAAAAGACTTGTGAAATAGATTACAGGAGATAATAATTTTGCAAGCATACTTGATCATTAGAAGAATAAGAGATTTTGGTAATATTGAAAAAAAAGAATATGCGTCGATTAACCAAAAAAACTTTTAGTTTCATTAAGTTAAAAAAAAAAAAAAACCTTTTTCAAAACAACTTAAAGATATTTGTCTCTTGTCAGCCATTTATTGAAAGTACTTTAATGCGATGCTTTAAATTTATCAAATAAGATAATTTAGTATATGAGGAGGACGCCCTTTCTACATTTTCTAAAGGCTTGAGCTATTGCACCCCTTTGTTGGCTCCTAACACCCCTTTATCACATTGAATTGATTATATTATTCCTTACGAATCTCACTCTCAATTTAAGATTATTTCTTATCTTTTCTCTTGCTTTTCTTTTGTTTCAATTTCATCCTACATGCTTCTTCCAAACCCATTACATTTGTTTGTCTTCTTCTAAACTTATTCCGCCAATTATTAACTTTATTTCCCCAAAAATTATTATGATTGTGAATTTTTCAACTTTGATTTTCGGCATAAATTTATGAGAATTTACTCAAAGATTGAATAGTGTGGTTGATAAATGCATTATACACAATTTACTCATCTTTCTTTGTATTGTTTTAATTGAAGAGGACCCAATTTGCTTAAATGTGTCTATTGATGATGAAACTGCAAATAAGGAGTATTCATTTGGAGCTTCTCGCACTATAACATTGATAATTGTTTCTTGATAGATAATGTTTTAATGGATAATGACTCTCTTGTTAATGTAATTAGAAACTTCTATGGTCTGATTTAGGTAAAATATTTTTTTCAAAAGAGTAACCTTTTTTAGGGAGGCAAGCAGCTGAATGGATAATATCTTTTGTTAAGCTGCAGGCGGCAAGAGTCGAGCCACCAACTGCGGCCGAGGCAGCACGCGCGGGGGTGGGACCCGGGAAAGCGCTGACTACGAGAGGCCCTTCTATTGCCGCCCCTTCCCGTGGCATGAAGTAGGGAGATGGATCTTTGAAATGGAGAAGGAAGAGAGACGAAACTGAGAGAAGGAGGCCCCGACACGAAAACCACTTTCATCTTGAAAGTAGGAGATGGTTTTCGCCTTTGTTGCTCCCTCTGTTGCTCCGGCAGAGGTTTTCGATGTGTATTTGAGCTTCAGAGGATCGGACACCCGCAAGGTTTTTGTGGATCATCTCTGCGATAGCCTCGACAAAGCGGGGATCCGCGTGGTCGGGGATCAGGAGGGAGAGGGTGTTCGCGAGTCAATTGGCTGGAATATCGGGATCGCCATTCCGATCCTGTCAGAGAACTATCCGCGGAGCAGACGGTGCCTCCGAGAGCTGGCTCAGATTGTGGAGGACCACAAGACGATGGGCCAGATCATCATGCCCGTCTTCCTCAACGTCACGCCCTCGGTCGTGAAAAACATATCCCACGGTTACCGCAAGGCTATCAAGCGGCATAGATGGAGAGGAGTCGACCCAGAAACCCTCCGGAAATGGGAGGAAGCTCTCATCCATGTGGGGTCCATCTCAGGGTTGGCGAGTAATCGGTGAGTGTAATTGAGTAAGCTCGATTGAGTAACGTAGCATCCAAATCCCAAGGTAGCGCTTACTTCAATTCAAGTTAATCTAATTAGACTAATGCTAGGTGTCTCAGTACTTGATGTAGCTCCCTCTGATCTGGTACTGAATGTGATCCGCTCGTTTACATTCTTACGGCCGGCTCGCCACATTACTTAATGTTTCGGTTCTGTCTATTTAAAGGCACATGACTCAGTTTTAGTAAAAGTATGTACCACTATTTGCGTGCCCTGTTTGTCTAAAGCTGATTGCTGTATGATAGTTTTTGAAAGGAGAGCGCGAACTTCTTCTTGCAAATTACTTCAGAGTTCAGACATTTATGGACTTACATTAATCTTTATGCATGTGCCTTGTGCACACGTGCACGCATGATACAGCTTGGGCACACATGCTTTGATCATCGATGTAGTTGTCGCAAATGTGTTGAGGGTGTTGAAGAGACACTTCGTTGGCATCGAGCATCGTGAGGAAACAGTTATGAAATTACTAAATGTGGAATCTAGTGATGTTCGTGTAGTTGGAATACATGGCATAGGGGGCGCTGGGAAGACAACGATTGCAAAGTTTGTCTACAAAAGAATATTTCATCTCTTTGATGGCTGTAGCTTTCTTGAAAGCTTTAGAGAAAATGCCAAAAAACCAGGAGGCTTAGTTGATTTGCAAGGTCAGCCGATCTCTGACCTTCTAGGTGAAATGCATAGACAAATTCCTTCTGTTGATGACGGGATTAAGTCCATCAGAAGCAGATTTTTCCACAAGAAAGTTCTCATTGTGTTCGATGATATCGAACCAGGCTTTGAACTTATTCCAATTTTAGGAAGTCTTGATTGGTTAGGCTCTGGAAGCAGGATCATAATTACCACTAGAGCTGAACAAGCTTTAAATAAGCTTGAAGTGATCCTGAAATATAAGGTTGGGGGAATGCAACGACATGAAGCCCTTACACTTTTCCACATCCATGCCTTCAAGGACAAACCTACTCCCGATGAGTTTGTTACTCTGTCCGAAAAAATAGTATCAACTATTGACTGGCTTCCGTTGACTATTGAGGTTGTCGGGTCATGTCTATTTTCTAAAGGCAAGGACGTATGGATGCAAACCTTAGACGAGTTGGAAAAAGTACCTAAGCTACAAGTTGAACAGAAGTTGATGGTAATCATCAAAGCATTACCTGACAGGCAAAGACATATATTTCTGGACATTGCTTGTTTCTTCATTGGAGAGGATGAAAGTGTTGCATGCTACCTATGGTCTGACTGTGATTCTGCAAGCTGATTGGAATTAAAAGTGCTCATTGACTCATCTATCATTAAGATTGAGAACAATAAGCTGTGGATGCATGATCAACTTCGAGACCTAGGTAGGGATATCGTCCAAAGAGAACATCATGAACCTGGAAACCGTAGCAGATTGTGGTTACAAGATGAAGCCTTGGATGTGCTGACAAATGAAAAAGTAAGATACAAGTTCATCACTGTTTTTACCTTACGATTGTGTGCCTTACAACTTAGTGATCCTTTTTTCATAGAAGAAAGACACTTAGGGTGCGTTTATTTCTTGGAAAATGAATGATTTGGAAAATATTTTCTTAAAAATTGTTGCTTATATTTCTTGAAATAATTAGTCATTGATAATTTTTTTATTATTGATAACAATTTATGTATGCATATTTTCATGGACAATGAAAATATTTTTTGTCCATTTGTTTTTGTAAGAGATACATGCAATCATTTTTAGGCAAATATTTTCCAAATCATTCATTTTCCATGAAATAGAAAGACTTTTAGTAAAATGATTTCTTTAGTTTGAAGCCTTTAAGCATTTATTATCTTCACATATTTTTGTGGGGAAATGCGAAGTCCCTCGGTAATCCTATATCCCACATGTAGGGAGCAGACAGTGTTGAAGGTGTTCTTCTCAAATTTGATAGTAGGTCACAGTGCAATTTTAAACCAGCACATTTTGCGAGTATGTCGAACATAAGATTCCTTCGATTGGATCAGACGAACCTTGAAGGAAAGTTTGAGGGGTGTCTGTCAAGTATACGATGGCTCCATTGGCAAGGTTGTCATTGTAATCTTTGTGCTGGAAATTTGGATTTGAAGAAATTGGTTATTCTAGATCTTTCCTGGAGCAAGGTCAACGAAAAATGGAATGGTTGGAGAGAAATCGAGGTAGGGAAGTTTATTATTTTATAATTTCATTTGTCAAATTGTAGCAGAAAAGTTGACTCTTTTGTCATTCTACTTTATGACAGGAAGCCAAGAAATTGGAAGTTCTGAACCTCACCGGTTGTGTTGACTTGATCAGAACTCCAGACTTGTCTTATTACAAATGTTTAGAGAGATTGATTCTTGAAAGTTGCATTCGATTTGTTGAAATCGGTTCATCAGTAAAAAGTCTACAGAGGTTGGTTTCACTGAACTTGAGGTCTTGTACTGAACTCAATAAGTTGCCTGAAGAGTTGGGTTCCCTCATATCCTTGGAAGAGATTCTTATAGATGGAACTGCTGTTCAAGAAATTCCTACCTCAATTGATCATTTGCAAAAGCTCAAAATATTCAGTGCTTGCAACTGTCTTTCATTGATCCAGCTGCCCAATTCAATTAGTCATGTGAAATCTCTAAGAGTCTTCACACTGAATGTACCAAAATAACTAAACTTCCCCTCTCTGGAGAGTTAAAAGTGCTACAACACTTGTCAATAAATCATTGTAGGTCAATATTGAAGTTACCAACGTCTTTGGGGAGTTTGGCTTCATTGCTCGAACTTGATTTATCAAGCACTGGAATTATCGAATTACCTAATACCGTTAATAAGTTATATTTTTTAAGAGTGCTAAAAATTGATTTTACTTTTGTACGAGAGCTGCCTTGTGCTATATGAAAGTTGAAGAGGCTTGAAGAGCTGCATGCTTCAAGATGTCGGAGTTTGGCTGGGGAAATTCCTAGAGATGTTGAGGAGCTTTCGAGATTGAGGGTCTTGAGGCTCGGATACTCTCGGATTCGTGGTCTACCGGATAGCATTTCTACACTTCCCAATATGCAAACACTTGATCTGCTTCATTGTGACAAGCTCCATAGAGTGCCCAAGCTTCCTCCCACTTTAATAAGCCTATCTGTCAGTTCTAAATTGATGGATACAATCCTAGAGATCAGTAGCCTGGTTAAGTTGGGAGAGTTATTCTTGGCTGATGGATCCCAGGAACTGGTGTTACCTGACCAAAGTCAAATTGAGGCAAAAGGACACACTTATTTGGAGCTGGGGAGTTTGTCAGAGCTAAAGATATTGCAGCTTTCTATGTTAAAGATCCAACTACTACTTGTTGGGTTGGATCTCCTACATAAGCTCACAAAGCTCTCCCTTTGCTGCATTCACTTGAAAATGCTACCACGGCTTCCTCCGGGTTTATTCACCCTCTCACTTCGCTAGTACAAATTGTCAACGAGATTGCCAGATCTTTCATATTTGGAGCTCCTGTTAGAATTTGAGCTTTTCGACTGTGCTGTAACAGAAGTTGCAGGCCTCAGGGAGTTCAAATCCTTGCGAATTTTCAGAATATCTTACTGCAACCTGCAATAGCTGGATGAGCTGGAGAACTTGATATTTTTAGCATCATTGAATGTTTCGTACTGTCAAAGCCTTGAGAGACTTCCCAATCTATCAAAATTGAAGAATCTAAAAGATATTAAAATCAAGGGCTGTCCGAAGATTCGTGATATTAAAGGTGTGGAACACCTGCATTCCTTCGAGAAGCCAAGTGGTGCCATAATTGAGGCGGAAAGCTCATCCGAGGTAACCAACACTACTGATTTTCCCTTTGGACTGCATAGATGGAGGTTGGCACTTGATTAGCACGTGTCATGTTTGGAATTTTTACTAAGATGAATGAATTCCTTAATATTAACAAAAGTGCATGACATGATGTATTACGATGGACATGATATTTTCTCCCATTAAAACATGCAGAATAATTTTTCAAATGAAATTTGAGTCATCAAGACTTTGTCTTTCATCTTTTTTACTTGAAAGATGGGTCCAAATATGTAAGGACTCCACTTCTTTAACAGGGCATTTTACTTTTTCTTGTATTTTCTGCGATATACAACCAAAAAACTTCTATTTATGCCAATTAGTTTAATCATGCTTTCGGGAGGTGTTGCTATGTAGTCAATCCAGAGCATTGAACATTGTATTGGTATCTTAAATCTTTGATGTGGTGCGGAATAGTGCTGGCTGCTTTACTAGTATCTTAAATTTTTTATGGGGTGCTTCCGTATTATTCAAGTTAGTTCTTAATTCAAAGTACTTTGAATAAATTGGGATGAGTAGCTCATAGAAGGTATTCCATTCTTTAAGACTTTGCTCTTTTAATTCAGACTTGTTTGATGAGCTACTCTTCCAAGGATATAGGATGATCAATACCGTCAATGAAATCTCAAAACTCATTTGGTCTCTTTCCATGTTCAGTCAGTTTGAATCTAAGCATCAGTCTTTATAACCGTTTGACACATGGTAGAAGTCTTGTTTGTTGCACTGAATACATGCTTACACAAGTTTTGTCACAGGTGGAGTTTAGCAAACCACCTAATACCAAACATTCTTCCATTCAGGGTGTCAAATGCAAGGATAAAGGTATGCTGTACATTGAGATTGTCAAATCTGAGTTGCCTATAAGATTTAGGTGTGATTTCAACCTTGCAATGTAGAACGCTGAAATAGGTCAATGGCTAGAAAGCTGCCGGACCATAAGGATAGGCAGTCAAAGGATTATTTCAAGCTATGCCATATTGTTGGAACTGATTAGACCTTAGACTAATTTTTTGGGCCAAATAGAAAATTTTACTCCTTATTTAATGCTCCTCTTCCTCCTAAAGCAGAAGCAAAATCTTCCGATTCTGTCAAGTCAATAACTGAAACTATGGGCGCTTCTTCGGACTTGCAAAATTCTCCCTCTGTTGCAGATTCATCAACTACGTGGCATAGAGAGAAGGTAAACTACGGACGTCTTGCTTTCTATCTCACTCCATCAATGAATAATTCCGTATTTCTTTCAGGCTTTCGCTTCCAAATTCAGCTGTCAGATGATTTCCAGAACCAAACCAACACACTCTTTTCCGCTTTAATCAAACTCAAGTGTTGAGCCAGTTAAGAGGGACAGAAACTACTGGCATCTCGCCATCAACAGAGCAAGAAGATGTGCCACTTGACAGGGCATCGACTATCCCTTCTTTGGCAACAATTGGTTCTGCTGTGCCTCCTCCTGCTGCTCAACCATAGTCATCATCAGCAATGGACAAAGATAAAGCCCCTATAATTGTCGAGGCAGATTTACGCAGTGGTGGAGAGGAATCTCTTTTCTCAAAGATCGAGTCTCTGTTGAGTGATGACTCAGGAGAGCAAAATACTGGGACAGAGATGTCACAAGCAAGTCATTTTGATCTTCAAGCATACCAGAATGCATCGCAAGAGTTGGAAATTATAATGAGTCAGGGACTCCAGGCAATCATGTTTAATCCCAAGCTACTTGGTCATTTGCAAGAATTACTGAACTTCTTAGTCGAACAAAATGTGCCAGAGGTCTCTACTATTGGACATCAATGTGTCTATCTCGAATTGCAGAACTTTATTTAGACCGCGGGTGACTCCCTCTCTTACCAATAAAAGATCCTCATTGAATGTGAGAGGTTAGAAAGGGAGCTCAAAATGGAAAAGTATCTTTTGGCGTCTGACAAGGATGAAGTTCGTTTGATCAAGAAACAATGTGAAGAGAAAGCTAAGAGTGTGGCTGACAATGAGGGAGTTATGACCTAACTTCAAGCAGAGATTGAGGCACGCAAGCAGACAGTTGAGAATGCAAAGTCAGAAATATCATATCTGTCGACAATGGGATGAGAGAAAGTTAAGGAACTGAAGAATTAAGTACGAGCAGGTCCTCAGTATGAAGAGAGAGAATCCAAGCATGGAAAAGAAGAGAAATCAAGCTAGGAAATGATTGACAAAATCAATGTAGAGTGGAATTAATTGTATGCCGATTTTATCATTGCTGAAAGCGTGAAAGAAAGTCTATTGAAACAAGGAGAACGCTCACCTTGCAAACTCAGCACGTCACTCGGCTTGGTCTGCAATCTCCGAAGGCTCCCTGTAACTAGTCTTGCCAGGGGAAAGATTGCTAGTCTCGGGAGGCAGCAGGCCATGCAGAGTCCTTTATGCAGCACCGTGCTTCTCGCTCTTCTTTGCCATAGTCCTCTTTGGAAGAGAAGGCGGTCTCTGTGATGATATCGGTGAAATTAGCATAACGTAGATATTTCATGCGTGCTCTCTCCACTGCGAATTTCAGCAAAATCCAGATGTACCCATGCACGCAAAGACGTGGTTTTGTCCAAGATGCCTTGTTCTCCGGGGGCAACCTTATCCACCATCCAAGTATTTCAAGAGAAATTCATAACCCTGTCGATAGAGTTGGCAACGGTGTATCCAAGATATGAACAATTTTAGGCTCCGAAGCACCATAATTTAAGATAACGGAAAAATCGCATGGCAGGAATTGAGACATAAAATCTAGATTAGGACCTTATTTTAAGTAGGTGGTATCCCTTTAGTACGCCTAGCACTAGGTAATTTATATTATGGGTTATGACAATCAATCCAAGTCATTATTGGAGTTGCAAAATTCTAGGTCTTGAGGGATTCAAAATTGGAAAATTTCAGAGTTGGTAGAATTTTAAGGTTGCTGATATTTTTATTATCTTGTTAATAAAATATTGTGACCAATAACTTGCTTATCATATCAAGTGTTAGTAAGTTATCATCGTTATCAGAAGTATTGTCCATACAAAATTATAAATTATCACCCTCGCTAGCTCAAGCGAGGGTGAGGGTTGCCTTCACCAGTGTTGAGCAAGGGTCGCCTTCGCTTGATTTGGCGAGGTCAACCCTCATTGGTTTTGGGTGAGGGTCGCCTCACCTAGCCCAAGCGAGGCGGCCCTCGCCTGATGCCTGCAAGGGCATCCTTTGCCTGAGGCATGCGACCTCTACCAGCCATTGACAATGATGGCCAATAGATAGAAATGGAAAAAAGAAAAAAAAAGAAAAGAAAAGGAAAAGAAAAAGAAAAAGAAAATCAAAAAGTTAAAAAGTTAAAAAAAATGTAGTTATAATTTTTTTTTTACCAAAACATCCCTTCTTCGATGGTTGGAATACTCACTAGCTAGCCAAAGACCCTTATTGAGATGGTTTGGCAACTTCATGCCATTATTTGATACGATTTGATCACTTTAGGATCTTATTTAAAATAAAATTCATTTCAAGCTCTTATTTGATTGAAGGAGGGTATTTTAGGCTTTTATTTAGAATTTTCCCATCAGAATAGTTACCGGCTGGTCATCTAAGATGTTTTGACAACTTCAAGCCCTTATTTTAGACAATTTGGCCACTTCAACCCTTATTTGAAATAATATTCACTTTGAGTTCTTATTTGAGAAAATAAGTGCACTTCAAGCCTTTATTTACAATTTTCCCTAAATTTGGAGCAGAATTAAAAAACATATAAAAAGTTACTTCTTTCTTATGGGAACAATTCCAAAATCAAGGCAAATCATTTTTTTTTATCTCTTTTCTTTTCTTTTTTTCATTTTCTCTTCTTCTTCCTCATTGTCAGGCCATAGCGATGTTAGCCGATCAATTGGGCAAGGTCCGGCGAGCTCGTCAAAGCCTCACTAGTGGCTGAGTGAGTTTGCCTAGCCACTAACAAGGCTGACCTCACATTAGCAAGGCAAGGCTCCAGCGAGCTCACCAGACCTTACTTGGCCTGGTAAGGCTCTAGCAAGGTCATGGGCCATTGCCAGCGATTGGCTAGAGAAAAAGAGCGAAGGAAAAAGATAAAAATATAGAAATATAATAAAAATATTAAAAGAAATTTTAAGTCACAAAAAAATTTAAGAATCATACTAAATACATTTTTATTCCTTGAATAGATATTTTGGGCATTTCAAACGCTCAGAATCTCATTCAGGGAATAGAATAAAAAAAAATGATTTCTAAGTAAAAATTGTTTTCATGAATAGAATGATTACCAAAAGTACCATTTTTGGCAATCAACCCACTATCAAGACAAATAATTTTTGGAAAAATCCAGATGAGGGTTTTTCCAAATTCATGTTGCTTTTTGTCACAGTAGCCTGTGGATGCTCTTACAGATGCAGATTTTCTGTCCCGCGTTTGCTCTAAAGCTCATTCACTTCATGCGTTTAATTTCATTGCAGAAAATGGAGGAGCACATCTTTTTGAACCGTTAATGAAGACTGAATCCGTTAAAATTAAAGTAATCTTCTCGTGCAGGCTATTGAATATTGATGATTAACTTTGTAATTTAACAATGACTCCAAGCAGTAAGCATGTGATGGGTCATTTCCTACCCTTGGACCTTGAGCTACATCCAATGTATCATTTCGCCACATCCTCCGACAAGAATCTACCTTTATCTTCCACAAAAATAAACTAGTTAGAGTATGATAATTAAACGAGAATCAGACTTGAATATTTGGCTTTCAATTATTTTCTTTTGGACACAATTGAATTTTTATGTTTGGTCAGAAATTCGTACTTGAATTCACTTCCTCATTTTTTGCCATTTCTCCCCCTTTTTCGTTAATTTTTTTCTCAATTCCTTTCCTCAATTTTCTTCCCTTTTGCCTTTTTTTTAATGGCATGACAATTATATATTCAGAACAGTTAAATTTCAAGAGATATATATTTCTACGTTACATATGGCATTTGGTCAGAGTTTGAAATAATTATTAAATGTAAAATATTTTCATTATCGATAATAATTTATGTCTAAATATTTTTTGTTTATTTATTTTATAAAGGTTAGATTCTCAAAATGGTTTATTTTTCGCGAAATAAATTATGCTTTGTCAAAATTTATAATAAACACTTAACAAAAGATTGAATCGGATAGGAGTAAAATGCGACAAAGATGCAAAAATGACAATTGATTTCACACACCCAACATTGTTACTTTGCTTTTATTCGCTGGTCCTTGGAAGCCTTCATTGGATCTAGGGTTAAGCACGTCGGACCGCTCAAATCAGGAACTACTCGGACCGGACTGGATTGGCCGGTTTGGTCTAGTTCTCGATTCCAAAGAGGAAGTGGATCGAGAATTGGAACTGGATTGAACTGACCCTTTTTAAAAAAAAATTAATTTCTTAAAAATACAAATAACACTTAAAAATAATAACAATTCTTGTATTTTTCTTAATTTTTTTTTATTTTTTTGCTAAGTAATCAATTCCATGGGACCAAATTGGACTGGACCAGCCCAGTCCAGTCCTTTTTCCAATCCTAGATCTGTCCAATCCGATTCCCGATCTCAAAAATTGGGAACTAGTTCTCCTAATTTGGTCCACGATTTCTAGTTGAAACCGAATGGGATTGGGGACTGATCAAGTCCCAAGAACCATTTGACTGTAGAAATTCCGCACGGACGAAGCACCTGCTTCCCCATTAATCAACCAGGGCAGAGCGTGGCACTGTCAAGAGTCTGTCTGAGGAAATTTTCCAAGCATTCGTGAGTCTCCTTTCCAGCTGTAGATGGCGAAAGAAGGTCCTTACGGCGGTTCGAGCTATGCATCATCAGCTTCGGTGATGGGAAACAACTTCGACGTGTTCTTGAGCTTCAGAGGAAGCGACACCCGACATGGGTTCACCGATGTTCTCTACAGAAGCCTCATCGATCATGGGGTTCACACCTTCTTAGACGAAGAAGAGCTTTTGAAAGAAGATGCAAGAAAATAGAAAAGAAAGAAAGCGAAGGGGAATTTCTCTTATGTATTCTATGTCTCTAAACACAATGTACAAAGTGAGTATTATAGTACAAGTTGTATGCAGAGAAAAAGGCAACAATATGATATACAAAATCAAATCCTATATTAATTGATCTGGACTTATCTAATAGTATCTGAATGATTCTTGCAAATATTCTTGCGTATCTTCAACACTCCCCCTCAAGCTGGTGGCTTGTAGATATCCAAGACTCCTAGCTTGCTCAAAAGATACGCATGCTGTCTTTGACATAAAGGCTTGGTGAAAACATCTACTGGTTGTTCTTCTGTTCCAATCCCCTGTGTCTCAGTCATTCCTTGTTGGATCTTTTCTTGAGTGAAATGACAGTCCACTTCTATGTGCTTTGTTCTCTCATGCACAATAGGATTTGACGCAAGTTTGAGGGCTACATCATTGTCACAAAATAATCCGGTCGGTCCTCTAACTTGTACCCCAAGATCTCGAAGTAATCCTCGCAACCACACTATTTCACAAGTGGTTTTAGCCATGGCATGATATTCTGCCTCTGCTGAAGATAGTAAAACGGTCGGTTGCTTCTTCGTCTTCCATGAAAGTAAGGAATCCCTAAATTTAATACGGAAACCGGTTATGGATCTTCTGCTCATCGGACAGGTCGCATAATCTGCATCACAGCACACAGTCATCCTCATATCACACTTCCTGAAAAGGAGAATCCTGAGTCCTGGACAACTCTTCAAATATTTCACCACTTTAAGTGCTGCATTCATATGAGACTACTTTGGTTTGTGCATAAACTGACTAAGTGTCTGGACTGCATAACTTATGTCTGGTTTGGTCATGGTCAAATATATAAGCTTTCCAACAAGTTTCTAATATCCCAATGAATCCTTGAGTACAGGATCAATGTCTTGAGATAAACCAGCATCATAATCAACCGTAGTTAGCTTGATATTTTGCTCAATTAGAATTATAGCTGGCTTACATCCCGATAGACCTGTTTTTGATATAATTTCCAGTGCAAACTTCCTCTGGTTGAGAGAAATCCCTTGGTCTGATCGTGCAATTTTGATTCCAAGGAAAAATTTTGGCGATCCTAGATCTTTAATATGGAATGTAGAATGCAAATAGCCTTTGAAACCTTTGATAGCTACTTCATCATTCCCCATAATAAGTATATCATCTACATATATCATCAAGTAGATAGATGACATTCCTTTGGTCCATGTAAAAACAGCATAGTCAAACTTGGACTGTTGAAACCGGGCAGCTATTAGTGACTCAGCAAACTTTGCATACCACTGTCTTGAAGCTTGCTTAAACCCATACAAGGATTTGCAGAGATGACATACTTTATTCTTCCCCTGTCTCCGTAAACCTTGTGGCACTTCCATATAAATTTCCTCATCTAAATCGCCATGCAAGAAAGCATTGTTGACATCCATCCGATGTAATGACCAATTCTGAAATGCCGCTACCGAAAGAAATGAGCGGATGGTAACAGCTTTGGTTATGGGAGAAAAGGTTTCATAATAGTCAAAACATTCCCGTTGTGTGAAACCCTTAGCCACTAAATGAGCTTTGTATCTCTCAACAGATCCATCTGCACGATATTTGATCTTGTATACCCATTTGCATCCAATGGCTTTGCGATGCGGAGGTAGTGTGACAAGATCCCATGTCTGATTATCCATTAAGGCTTTTAACTCCGCCTCCATAGCCGTTTGCCAGTGTAGATCAAGCCTTGCCTCAGCAAAACTTGATGGTTCTCGCCCATCGGAAATACGGGTAATGCAACACCTATGTTTTGGAGAAAGTCTATCAAATGAAACATAGGAGGCAATTGGAAATAGAATACCTAGTGAATTCCTGACCCCACATATGTAGTCTTGGGTCCAGGTAGGTGGACATGTGGCACATCTGGATCACCTTGGCACATCACTCTCGGGTGGTGAGTGATTATCTGAATTGTCAACAATACTAAAATCTTGGGGGAGCGACTTCTTCCGAGCTTGGATTTGTCACTTCCATCAAGGGTGTCATTTCCTCAGGTGACGTAGAAGATGGCCTTATATCTGCTGATGAGCGAAGGAGAACATATGCTGGATATTCCAAAGCGTCCTCTATGTGAGAAGTATGGAAATTACCACCTCTAGCTGTCCCTGATTCTGGAGCAGGAAAAGGAAAAATATTCTCCTGGAATGAAACATCCCTGCTAACTAAAAATTCTCCTATGGAAGGATCACATACCTTGTACCCCTTCTGTAAACCAGGATATCCCATAAAGATGCAGCGACGAGCACGAGGACCCATTTTATCTCTAGGACCTACAATGGTGGCGTAGCAAAGACATCCAAAAATCTTCAAATGTTCAAGATCTGGCTTCTTTCCAAAAAGCAGCTCGAAGGGGGTTTGCCCATCAAGGATCTTAGTTGGCATTCGATTTATCAAATAAGCTACAGTCAATACACGATCTCCCCAAAAATTGTCTGGAACAGAAGCTTGAAATTTCAAGACCCGTGCAACTTCTAACAAGTGGCGATACTTCTGTTCCACCACCCCATTTTGTTGTGGAGTATAAGTACATGTACTCTCATGCAATATTCCTTGTGATGAAAAAAGAGCAGCACATTCATGATTGAAGAATTCACTTCCATTGTCTGTCTATATTTTTTTAGCAATTTTCCCAAATTGGGTTTTTGACAAGGAAAGGAAAGTCTTTAAATGAGATAGAACTTGACCCTTAGTTTGCATGACAAAAATCAATGTGGCTCTAGAATAATCGTCCACAATGGTAAGAAAGAATCGAGGTCCATCATGATTTAATGTATGGTATGGCCCCCAAACATCGACATGCAGCAAGGAAAAAATATCACTTGAACGATTTTGACTTAATGGGAAAGGAGTTCGCGATTGTTTCGCAAGTGGACAAATAGGACATTGAGGGTAAGGAAATGAAGAACTATGACCCAATCTTGAATGTAAAAGGAAATTCTTATCATGGTAATCAAATTACATAATGATTGTTTATTACAAGAGAATAAATCAATATTTTTGGGTGGACTTTTCTAGAAAAATAATCCTTTAGAGAGATTACCCCAGCCCATTAGTTTCCCAGTCGAAAGGGCTTGAAATAGACAGATATCAGCATTGAGAAAAACTTGGCACGGATTTTCTTTACGGGCTCTAGACACAGAGATAAGATTAAATTGGAAATCCGGAATATAGAGGACATTCGTGAGAATAATTTGGGGGCTGAGAGTGACGGTCCCAGTTAGAGTGACATGAGTAATATTGCCATTTGGCAGTTGCACAGTAATAGGATTAGTTGGATCCTCATGAATATCAGAAAATAATCCCTTATTGTAGGCAATATGGTCATTCCCTCCCGAGTCAATAATCCAGGCATTTCTAGATATAGTATTTATCAAACAATGAGAAATACCTGTAAAGCTGCTTCCCCTTTTAGGAACCTCCAATTTTTGTAAAGCCTGCATCGATTGCTGATACTCTCCATGTGTGATGGGTTGATTTACATCTACTGATGCTGTAAGTTGGTAAGCTGCTGCTGAAATTTTCTTTCCTTTCCTTTCAGGTCTGCCATGTAGTTTCCAACAATTTTCAATTGTGTGATCGGGCCGTTTGCAATAGTCACAAAATAACTTCCCTTTATTTTTAAAATTCGGCCCATAAGCTCTCTGAAAATTAGGACCGTTGGATGCCTTTGATCCGAGAGAATCTCCACCGTCAAGATCAACAGGGTACCGCGCGCCTTTCGGGCCGTCGGATCGCTAAGCTCGATCTTGACCGTCCATCGCAAATCCTTTAAAAGGCCTCTTCAGCTCCATGAACCCTAGCACCCCCTTTGGCTCCACAAACTCAAGCGACACCGATTCTCTCCCTCTAGCTAGGGTTTTCTCCCCTTCTCAATTCTTGCCGCCAGTGCTAAGGTTTTGGAGGTTTTGCCGTCAGTCGTGGTAAGCCGCTGGTTTTCCTCCTGCACCGCGAGTTGAAAAATTTAGCCAAGGGGAGGAGTTGGTTCCATGGCCAGAATCTACGATTTAAAGTGGAGGTAAGATTCATTGAGAATCAACAAAAAAACAAGTGGTTTTTTCTCGATCTTTCATTGCCCTGTATTGTTGAAGGGTCACCTCCAGTCCTTCGAGTCTCTCTTCTGCCGCTTCCAGCTCGTTCCAGAGGGCTGAAAGCTTGTTGAAGCATGTTGTTACTGACATGTTTCCTTGCTTCAATTTGCTGAGGGCTTGGTGTAACGAAAAAATCTTTGCCCAATTGAGTTTCCCGTACATTTCTTTAATATTCTCCCAAATTGTTTTTGAATCTTCTGTGGGAGGTAAACATGCTACAATTTCTAGACTGATGCAATTGCCTATCCACGTTCTTACCAATTGGTTGCATTTTTTCCATTGTCGCCCCATTTTCTCGTCGGTTAGAATCGGGATAGTTCCATCGATAAAGCCTTCTTTTATCCTTTGTGATAAGGGCTCGCTGAAACTCCCGTGCCTAGCTCGAGTAATTTTCAAGTCCTGTGAGAGGGTGGCTGATGAACCGCAACTCCAACCCGTCAGAATTGGAGACATACAGGGCGTCGCCGGGTTCTGGGCAACCCATGGCAGCCGCCAAAGGAATCGGCAGGAAACCGAGTGGAAATCCCGGGTAGGGATTTGCTTGCTGACCCGGATTGAAATTGCCCCGAACTCCCACATTCGAATCGCTTGACCCGTTAGGGTTCTCGACCGCATTGGAAGATCCGATTGTTTCTAAATGGCCCACCCCGCTCGCAGCTGGTGGGCCGTCTTGAATCTGGCCTCCGGAAAATGGCATATTTGCACTTGGCCCATAATATATAGGCATCGGTACCCACTGGTAGGAAGCCCCCGAAGAGGGCTGACCCAAATTGGTTTGCCATGGAAAAAACTGCCCCATTATGGGCTGATCGGTCCGACCTGTGATGTTTCGCACAAGATCTTGTGCTTTTGAGGTCACTGTATCCATAGGTAAATGAGCTTGATCGTCGGCCATGATGGTATAGCAGGTTCCCCTTTTTTTCTTTTTCCTTGGTCTGTTTTAATGTGATCTCTTCAAGGTGCTGATTCCTACACCGGAGTGCTAACGCTTTTTTGCAAGTTAGCTTGATTATTCTGGCAGGCAATCAGAAAACCAGAAGAAAAGAAGCAAAGCAGAAGAGAAGGATTACAGATGCGCAACTCACTCTGATACCATGAAAGAAGATGCAAGAAAACATAAAAGAAAGAAAGCGAAGGGGAATTTCTCTTCTATATTCTATATCTCTAAACACAATGTACAAAGTGTGTATTATAGTACAAGTTGTATGTAGAGAAAAAGGCAACAATATGATATACAAATCAGATCCTATATTAATTGATCTCGACTTATCTAATAATATCTAAAAGATTCTTGCAAATATTCTTGCGTATCTTCAACAACTTTCCGATGGAGAGTACATCGAGAAGCAGCTTCTTGAGTCAATCAAGTTGTCGAAGATTGGCATCCCAATCTTGTCCGAGAACTATGCCTCGAGTAAGCCGTGCCTTCATGAGCTGGCTCAGATGGTCGAGTGGCACAAAGAGGGAAGAATGATCATCATGCCCGTCTACTTCTTGATCACAGCGTGGGATGTGGAAATGAATGATGAGGGGGGTCCCTACGCGGATAAAATTGCGGCACACCAGGAGAAACGAGTTCATCCGGACGCGGTTCAGAAATGGGTGGATGCCCTCAAAGAAGTGACATCTGTGAAAGGGCAGCAACTGACCGAATATACTAGGTAAGGTTCAAGAAGGATCTGTAACTAGTTTTGCTTTGTTTTCTTTCCTTTTCTCCCTTTTTTGTCCTGAATAATGTGGTACTCTCATGCTCAATTCAACTGATTTCACGGCAAATTGACCCGTAGACGAAAGTGACGGTCTGTTAAGGGTTGCGACAGGCATGGCCAACGGTCACTCTGAATTGACTGGGGCACACTCTTGCATTTGTACCGAGCGTTTAACCATTCCGTCCCATTCACGTTTCACCAGTTTCACATCTTTATCCCCAGTTAACAGTGTCCATGACTTCGTGTACTTTCCTTCTTTCTGAAACTTTTTTCTGTTTTCTAGGCAAGGAGAATTTGCAATTATGATGGTCTCAAAAGTTCTGAAGAGATTGAGAAAGGCTAAGCTCAATTTGTCTGACAAATTAGTCGGGATTGAAGACCGCTTGCCTGAGCTGAGAAGAATGTCGGATACTGACTCTAGTGACGTGCGAATGATTGTCATCTCCGGCATTCCAGGCATTGGTAAGACAACCCTCGCAAAATCTCTCTACAACGGTATTTGCCACCTCTTTGACTGTCACAGCTTTCTCGGTGATATTGGAGACGCTACTGACAAGAAGGCTCTTCTAGCTTTGCAAAATCAGTTGGTTTCTGACATCGTCCAAAGGGACTCAGCAAAACTCAAATCGGTTGAGGAAGGAATCAGCTTCCTCAAATTAAGATAAAGCACCTGGAAAGTCCTCGTCCTTTCGGACGACGTGCATGAGAAGTCTCAGCTTGAAGCTTTGGTTGGAAGTCTCGATTGGTTTGGATTGGTTTGGTTCAAGGAGTAGGATCATTATCACAACCAAAAGAGTTCTCAATTTATGTGAAATGGCAAAAACTTATTGTCACGACCTCTTTTTTCCGCTCGGGGGAAAAGAAAGAATGGTTTAGGGGTATTTGCCTACAGAGGCAGACTAACGGCCCTAAATTAGGCGCGGGCTCTCCCAAGCCCATACCTCGCGCGACATTGGATTTTGTTTTTTAGTTCTTAACAACCTATGTATTTCTAGGAGTCGCCACTAGCCTATTGGGGTCGGCTAGAAACCAATCAAGACACGGGAGTGTTGTCTCAATTCCTACGCAACCAGAGATTTCTAGGAACGGGGACTTGTTTACGCTAATGTTTCTATTAGCGCCCTTGCGGTACCACTAACTTGAAAAGTTATTTATCTAAATGGCCACACATTCTTGATTACCAATTATAATCTTTATGAAACCACTAAGTGTCCATGCAAATGTTTTTGTAGGTTTTTTTTTTTTTTTTATATATCTAGACTAATCCTAACATAATCTAGAAAAAGAAATTTACACTCAAATCAATGAAAAGCGGTGCATAAGTAAACATCCAAGACATTGAAAGGACTTGAAAGTAATGCGAAAAATAAAGACTCGATACAAGTCGGGCAAATAATATTACATGGCCTTGTTATCACGCCCCGAGACAGGACCCCCGTGAGCAAAATGGGAATTTAAATATGCATGAAATTACTCTAGATGCATGCAATTACTCTAATTAATTTTAATCTACGCATAATAGATTGTTTACAAAAATGGTTATAAAATACCAAAATATCATTTAATTAGGAAAAATGACTTTATAAAATTAGGAAAATCTCCTAAATGTCATTTTTGGCATAATTTGATAACATCCAACATTTTTTGATATTTTTGAAATTTTCATTTTTTTTTATTATTATTTTTTAAAAATATTAATAATAATTCCTTAAACCGATCTATGCTAACATGGAGTAACACAGCACATGAATATCACAATAATCAAGCTCAAATCGACCGTTTGAAGATCAAAACTCGGTTTGCGCATTTCGTCGAACACTTGGCGTGCATCAAATCATCCCAAATCAGCTTCGTCGGGCCATGTTTGTGGCATTCAATCTCAACCCACAAGCAATCTCATGCGGAAATAAAGTATCAAGATTATACTACCACATGCAAGGAGCAAGATTAGACAGAAATCATAGCTTAAAACACAAAAGAACTAAGCTAAAATCATCATCAAATATGCGGGTTTGATCTGATTTCACAAATCTGGGTTTGAACCCAAGTCAAACAAACATGTTATATGCTCATATTCAAGCCCCGAAACTCACCACATGTAAGATCTACGGAAAACACTACTTGGTCCGAGTGAAAGTAGGTAACATGAGCTTTCAAAGGCAACAAACATCATAGAGAATGGCCCACCGAAAGACATCAAAACGACCTCTCCAAGAAGCACACTTGCAAAATTCTTGAAGTGATTTCAAACACTTAGAAAAATTTAAGCCTCAGAAATCAGTTTTCCGGGCTGGTTTTCCTCTTGATTTTCATGATCAAAACGTACTCAAACTCGAAAGAAAATACATCTAGGATGCTTACCTTGCTTCTTAGTTTCCCTTTAAAGTGGTTCTTCACTCAAGAAACCAAGAAATTATCCTCGGGGGCCCGTGGAAGTTGGCTTCTTCAACTGGAAAACAAGATCTGCAAAGAAAGAACTGATAACGAAGGTTTTCATTAACCTCCAAAATCAAGCTTCAGAACCTCTTTTGTTGGCCAAATTAAAACAAACCCAAATTATATGTATTCTAGTTTGACTTGTAGGTCATGAATTTCTTCATTTTTCTTTCAATTGTCTCAAAAAGACTCGCTTTCTCACTCGTGACTAACCGGGCTCAACACTTAGAAAAATTCAGACTTTCTTTGGCCCGCCAGAAGGGTAGTTTTTCGGGGGGCTTTAGGAGGTCTTCCCGATCTCCATTTGGGATGTGCGACCTATGGTTGGAAAGATATTTGAGTGAAGTTTCACTCTCTAGTTGAAGGTTTTGGCTAATTTTGGCTGCAAATTTGTGAAAATTTCACTTTTCTCTCTCAAGGTCGGTCTGGAATTTCTGGGTTTGCTTTTCTGGAGTTGCTTCTGAGGGCCTCTTTGGGGGACGACCGTGAGCTCTCTCCTCTCTCTCTCGTCTTATACCTCTCCTCCTCCGAAATACCTTGCTTACGTGATCTTATCCACTGAATTAGAGGAGTTTTGGTCGGTCTTTTGTCCACCTACCAAGCCTGTCAACTGAGCTAGTTCACCTACTCTCTGACTTAGCCAATTTTTCCAATTTCTGCAGCTGTTGAGTGTCCGGATTTGATGCGATTTTACCGTGCCTTCAGCAGCTTATCCCTGGAAAATTTCCATCCACTGGCACTACTCATTATGGCCTTCAATCACGTGCAAAGATCGGGCTAGATGGGCGGCTGAGGAGGATATGGTGGGGCCACCAAGTTGCTTACTTAGCAACTCCGAATTGAGGCTAAACCGTGGGCTGGGTTTTGGTAGCTGGCTTAGGTGCTTTAATCCATCAATTTGGCTGCGATTTTTGATCAATTAGCAAGCTAATGCATAGTAGTTTAAGATCTTGGCCATTTTTCACAATTGTACTCACTCAATTTTGCAAGAAAGTCCCTCAAAGTTGGCCATTTTCTTATCCAAAAATACAAATTTCAATACAAACTTGGTATTTTTGGCCCGATTTAATTGCTTCGAGTTGGCCCAAGTTCAATTTCAACTTAATTGGTGACCAAGATGATGATTTAAGGGTTCGGGCAAAATTTTGCAAAATTTGCGAATTGGTCCCTCAACTTTTGGAAATTGCAATTTTGCCCCAATTTGCCATTTTAATTCCAATCTGACCTCCTGGGCTTGAATTTTTTTTTTAAAAAAGTAAAAACATCTTCCATTTAAAACACCATATTAAATGCCTAGATAATATGCAAGAATTTAACTTGAAATATTTTTGTGGAAAAACAAGTTCTCATTTTTTTTTTTGAAATGATTTTTGGGCAAAAATTTAGGTGTCGACACTTATGACGTTGAAACTTACAAAGTCCTAGAGATGGAGGATAGTGATGCTCTAAAACTTTTTTGTAGATACGCCTTTGCTAAAGATTGTCCAGAACATGACTATGTTGATCTATCTGAAAGAATTGTGTCCGCTACTGGAAAACTTCCATTAGCTGTTGAGCTCGTAGGTTCACACCTATCTTTGCTTCGGGATATAAAAGGAGCTTGGGAATCTCTACTGGAGAAGTAACAAAATATATATGATGATAAAGTCGAGAACAAGTTGAGAATAACTTACCAACAATTAAACAGTTTCCAACGGCATATTTTTCTCGACATAGCTTGTTTTCTTTTTGGAGAGGATAAAAGAATCGCATCTTACATGTGGGATGAGCTTCAATTGTATCCTTCTTTTGAAGTCGAGATGCTTTGTCTCATGTCCATGGTAAAGATTGGAGACGACAATAGGATGTGGATCCACGATCAGCTAAGGAAGCTGGGCAGGAAAATTGTTCAAGAAGATTGCATGAAACAGGGGAACAACAGTAGACTACGGGCCACTGAAGCTCGGAAGATTTTTAAACAAGATGAGGTCAGATTTCACATTTCCTTTTTCGGTCTGTCTCTTGGATATTTAACTCTCCCTGTTTTGATCCCTTTTGGAAAGAGTGAAGCATAAATGATCCTCAGTTAAATTACTGTATTGGGGTTTCATTGGCTTCTGTCTAACGATGGTGTTTGACCAACAGAGCCAAATGAAGGTTGAAGCTCTGTGGCTTGAGATGGATAACACTGAACAAAAAGACATGGATGGTCGATCGCAGACCTATTTGACTGGTGACCAATTTAAAAGAGTACCAAATCTCCGTCTTCTCATTTTGGATCACTTTGACATTAAGAAGGATTTTAGAAATCTTCTTTCAAAGTTACTTTGGCTCCGTTGGCATGGCTGTCCGAGAGCTTTTAATGTAATCAATTTGAACTTGGAGGTCTTGGTTGTTCTTGATTTATCGTGGAGCAAGGTAACTGAAGGTTGGGAGGGTTGGAATAGTATAAAGGTAGCTCAAATACCTTGCATTTCCCTTTTCACTTGAATACTTACTGCAACATTAACAGTTTCTGTCTATTTGTATTGCTTGCAGTTGGTAAGGAAGTTGAAAGTCTTAATTCTCAGAGGCTGTGTTGACTTGATACAAACTCCAAACTTCTCTAATTTCAAGTCTTTGGAGATGCTGATTTTAGAATATTGCTCTCATTTGGTTCGAATTGACCCATCGATTGGTCAGTTGCAACGTTTGCATATTTAGATCTGAAATTTTGCACTGACCTCGGTAACTTGCCCAGAGAACTTGATTCTCTGGAAGCTTTGAGAGAGCTCCGACTTGATATAACTTATATAGAAGATATTCCGGTCTCTAAAGATATGAAGCATCTTAAAACTCTCAGCGCTTGCAACTGTAAATCATTGGCATGATTATCCAGTGAAATTTGTGACATAAAATCTCTAGAATTTCTTTCGATTGATGGCTCTGAACTTACCACACTCCCGGACTCAATTAAAAGGCTAGAAAAGTTGAAACAACTGTCTTTGAGAGATTGTCGGTTGTTGTGAAAATTCCAAACGCCATTGGAAGTTGACATCATTATAGAACCTAATCTCTCAAGTACAAGAATAGACAAATTACCACACGCCATTGGTAATATGCATGATTTGAAGGTGCTGAAAATGGACGGAAGTTTCATTAGAAAGTTCCCTCGATCTATTGGAATGCTGAAGAAGCTTGAGGAGTTCATGCATCACGCTGTAGGAGTTTTGAAAAAATTCCTGAGGAGATCAAAGGCTTGTCTCATTTGAGAAATTTGGTGTTGTCAGATTACAATATTCCCAGCCTACCAGGGAGCATCTCTAGTCTTTCCCATCTTCAAAACCTTGATTTATATGGCTGTGACAATCTTCATGAGGTTCCTCTGCTTCCCACTAGTTTAGCCACTTTTCGTCTCACTTATGACTCAAGTAAATTGAAGTCTTTGGATATTTCAAATCTGACAAATCTCAAAGAGTTGTGCCTTGCCAATTATTTGGAGAATGAGGCATCTCCCGGCACAGACAGATATTTGATGGTGGAGCCGATCTGCCTTTCGGGGATTGGCAAAGTGACAAAAGTTGAGATATTGAAATTGTGCCTCCCAGGCGTCACTAAACTACTAGAAATGGATGCTCTCAAGCAGCTAAGGAAGCTTGATCTTCAATGTCCAGACCTACAACATCTCCCACGACTACCCAAAAGTTTGAAAAAACTAACCCTCCGAGACTGCAAATCCTTAAAGACATTGCCAAAGCTTAAGTATCTCAACTCTCTATCTGGATTGGAGATTCTGTTATGTTCTGTAATGGAAATCGAAGGACTTCAAAATCTCTCACCCTTGGTAGCCTTGCTTATTTCTCACTGTGAGCTGGTAAAGCTAGACGGCCTCGAATGCTTGACATCCCTGAGAAAATTGACCATCTCATACTGTGATTCCATTCGAGGACTGCCAGATTTGTCGAACTTGAAGAAGCTGAGAACATGTCATATCCAACATTGCAAGAACATAACTCAAAAGTACAACCTCTAGTGGTCGAGCTCCCTAGAAAGGGGGATAAGTACACTATCAGTGCCATAAGTTGTGTACGGCACTCACTTTGGTGCCAAAAGTTTATGTCGGATCACTTAAGTGCCAAAAAGTTTGAAAAACGCTCACTTTGGTGCCAACTTCGATCCAGTTGGCCGGAAATCCGACGTGGCACCTTTTTATTGATTTTTGAAGCTAATGTGGCTCTCCGGAGAGCACGGTCAGCATCCTAACACCAAAACAACGTCGTTTGGTGTCTCCCCCAATTCAAAACCCTTATCTCCAGCCAGTTGCCGTCCTCGATGGCCCTTGCACTCAGCGGCCGCAGCTCCGACCCCGACCTCGACCTTGACCCCAACGATGGCCACTCGACGGCAGCAGATCCGACCTCGACCCCAACCCCAACCTCGATGATGGCCACTCGGCGGCCACAGCTCCGACCCCAACCCCGACCACAACGATGGCCACTCGACAGCTACTGCTCAGACCCCGACCTTGACCTCGACGATGGCCACTCGACGGCCACAGCTCCGACCCCGATCCCGACCCCAACGATGGCCACTCGGCGGCCGCAGCTCCGACCCCGATCCCGACCCCAACCCCGATGACGGCCACTCGGCGGCCAAACCGAAACCCTAATTTCAATCCCCCAAATGAGTTAAACGGCATCATTTTTGTGAGGCCATCCATGTAGGATGGCAAAACAACGTCGTTTTCTTAAGGAGGACCGAAAACGACATCGTTGAAGGACTTGTCGATTTAAAAAAAAAAAAAAAAAAGTCACGTAATCATTTTGGCTGGAATCTTTCGTTAGTGGCCAGAATCTTTCGTCAGTGGCACCAAAGTGATCGTTTTTCCTCCGATTTCGCACTTAAGTGATCCGACGGAAACTATTGGCACCAAAGTGAGCACCGTACACAACTTATGGCACTGATAGTGTACTTCTCCCCTAGAAAGGCCAGATATTTGCAAAGGTCGTGGCACGCCTCTAGTCTAAATGAGGACTTGAAAGAGATCCATTTCATGCTTCCTCGAGCAAGTCTGAAGTTTCTGAGGCCATTGTTCATTCTAAAGATCATGCGTCTTTTCAATTTAATGATGATCCATTAAGTTTCACTTGCATTGTTGGACTTCCTTGTAACTGGAATGCCTTCTTCTCCGATATTTCCATTTTTCTTTTCACTTCTTTAGAGAATGCAATATTTTTCCTTTATGAAGTTATTCTCAACAATGCCCAGCAATTGCTTGGTATACCACTTAACACTTCAACTTCATTGTACCGTTTTCACAAATATGTTAATGAGTGCATGAATCAGCAATTCCGAATTCCCTAATCATTCTGGTCATAGTTGTTCTTAATTTCTTCCAGCTAACTGACTGATTATCCTTAGTAAGATGATATGCCCATTTATTCAATTTACATGGAGTATTCGCTAGCGGGAGTATTGTAATGGAAGAAATAACTGGATGTGATCTCTGTTCATTTCTTTTGCCCAACGATGATGTATAGAATAGTCATATCCGAATGCGATGCAGAAAGGCCAAATATATGCTCATACACCTCTACATAGACAATATTGAGGGAAAAATCACCATGGCATGCACTTTTTATGTCGGAATTATTTATGTGATTAATGAGAGGCACTCGATAACCCTGATGATCTAGATGATTATGGGATGAAAAATTCAAAAAGAATGATGAATTTATGTTACTAAACATCATCTGGCATTAGTTTGTTGTTTTTCCCCCTTGAATAAATTTTACATGCTAAGTAGTTTATCTACTTGAATGAATCTCATTCGACTAGTTTTAGTGTTTTCTGGGTACTCTGAAATATCTCTGTGAACTAATGTCTCGGGCTGAGCAGCCAACTTAGGCTGAGCAGCAGGTCAAAATGCTCCATCATGAATAACCGGATTATTATAGCACATTGCAGGACGGTCCTGCCTTTCACAACCAAATAAAATGCGTCACTTTGTTGCCAGGCCTGATCAGTCAGAAGATTCAGAAGCTGTGAAGAGACCTGCATACATCATTACAGGACCCACTTATTATAGTTTCCTTCTTGGTAAGTCTGTGGTAGTAAAGACCAGGCTGAGGAATCTTATGTCACATGGGTAGAGGAGCAAGGCGTGACTTCACTCAATTACATGTTTCTGAATCTTCTTTTTTCAACATAGTTGATCTTTACTTGCGTCTCTACATGATTCAGGCATCTGCTTTTGATATTTACGTCCTGCTTCATTGGATGATCCACGCCGAAGAATGTAACATCTCTGGACTTCGTTTTGCTTTCTAGACACATTCCATAGAAGTGTTTCCCTTGCATTTCTACTAGCTATTTCTACGATTTATTTTGTTGAAACCTGCAAGATCTCAGCACCCATTCTGTCATCAGTTTATGATCTCTTAATTCCTAGATTTCCGGGAATTTACCATAATATGGTTGTGTGGTGTGACTCTTCTGGATAAGAGAATTGAAAGAAGAAAGGCAAACAGATTTCCTGAGAATTGACCGCCACAAGTTTGTGGCATTCAAACATGAGGCTCCCCGATGTCTCCATGAGCAATAACAATGAAGAAAGCCATGGATTGACAAGAACGGTACAGATGATTTGTGACCCGACAAACTTAGATTCAGAAGGCTAGCTGGTCGTCTTACGTCTGCTAAAACGACAAATGCTATGCCAAGTAACTTTTGTTAGACCTAAATCTAAACAACATTAGGAATATGAAGCCTGGGAGAGTGTTTCCGAACTTTTCCTCTTCCCATTATATGCCCTTCGAAATTTGTACCACTTGATATCCCATAAATTGTATGACATCCCAAATTTTCAATTCTGTTTTCTTCTAAATGAATCGGGCATTTCATTGACGTATCTATAGAGTTATTCTCAGAGCCGATCAATCTTGAGATAACTAGACTATATGGGGAAACCATTAAGGAATTTTAAGGCAATAGACTTGAGAATTTGACCAGGAATCGGCTTCTCGACCGTGTCCATCTTTAGAGGCCATTACGGCATAGTTAAAAATTGATTTGAAATCATAGATAGACTGGATTGATAGCGATGTGTGGCTAATCGTGGGTGACACCACTAAATTAGAAAATTCATGTCGACCGGCACTAGACTGATTTTCTTATTGTTTTGGTACCCTATGTCTGTATTTGGATCCTCGGGATTTTCACGACAACCGAGAGTCCCCAATGAGTCGAGTGGGTTCACAGTGGCTCGAAGAAAATCGACCTCAGGTCAATTGCACTTAAAAGTATCTAAAAGTTACCCAGTAGCCTTGGTCAGGCTAAAAACGTGTCGAATAGAAATTAACCGCCAATTCGAGTCCGATTTCAGAAATTGAAGTTTTGATCATGTCACAATAAATTCCAAGAGTGTCGACTCAATCTCAGAAGATTTTTCAAAGATTCCGAATTTTTTACGGAAAATCGATTCAGACGCTGCGGAAAATCAACGGAAATTCGGATAGGCCAAATTAAAGGAAATTTCGACTTCCAAGCTGAGCCTTTGAATGTTGGGGACTAGCAGAGAATGGTACGGGATTTTCCTTCGATGAAATCGGGCCTCATTTTGGGGAATTGAGTGAGGAATTGAAGCTAATTTAGGTGAAATTCGGAATTATGCTTGGACAGCATTTTTTTGGCTTCATTTTGAATATTATTGTGGAATTTAAATTGTGGAAAGACTTAGGGGGACAATGCATTAAATTGGGTGGATAGAGATGTAGACTTTAAGCTTTGTTATAATCTATTTGAGCAAGAAATCCAACTGCCCTCCATTTGCTTTGCTGATCCCATCTCCTAGGGGTGATCGGGTCCAGGGTGGGTAGGGTCTAGACCTGGACCCTGTACCCGACCCTGTTATAACCGGTTCCTCTTTTCTGGACCCTATACCCGACCCTGTTTGTATTGGACCATATACCCGACCCACCCTGTTTTTCCGATCCGATTCCAGGGTCAACCCTGTTTCCATTGGAACATGTTTTGCAATCTTCCGATATCCTATACGACTTTGAATTTTATATTAATAAGCGAGAAAATAACGTAATCCTCCTAATTTAATTGAAACATTAAGCACTGGTAATAAATTAATACATGAACATTTGGAATAAACGAAAAATTAAAGATCCATAGGGCTAATTATAATAAATAAAATTATAAGGCAAAGAATTAACATCAAACATTGGTCTAATATAGTTTTATTCCCACAACTACTACATGAAGCTACTCATTTATTCAACCATAACTCTTTATACAAAAGAGAAATTAGGCGAGCCAATCCATGTGATACATAAGAATTTGGTGGCGACAAACACCGTTCGTCCATCAGACGGTGCAAGAGGGAGCCGGTGAGGGAGGGAAGCAAGTGAGGAAGATGAATGACAAAGGAGAAGTGCCATGCGTGTTTGAGAGAGCCAAGAGGAAAAATATCATATGATTGCGAGAGTAAAAATAGAAATCAGAAGAAAAAAAAATGTTTTGGACCTCTACTTACAAAACCGGTCCAGGAATCGGTTTCCGGGTGAGTAATCACTCGGACCCTGTTCCCGGACCGGTTTAAACCGGTTCCGAATTTTGGGAACCTGTTCCCGGACCGGTTTTAATGGGAACCGGTTCCCGACCCTGTTTACCGGGTGGGCCAGTCCAGGAACAGGGTATACCCGGTCCGGTTGCACACCCCTCCATTGGCCTCCGCTTTACTTTTCAATTTCATTCAGAAGTTCAATCCTCGAAGGAAGCTGTCTCTCTCTCTCTCCCCTTTCCATTTTTGTGCGACACCAGCAGCTGCAACCGCCCATCTCTCCATGCCAACACACCACCGTTCTGCTTCCACGACCAGTTGCACTGAAGACCGAAGCCGCATCCTCCACTAGGCTTCGTCGGCAGCAAATCAATTCCATCTTCACCAATCAAGACAGTTCACGGCAGAAGCTGCTCCAACGTCGAAGCTGGCCTCCACGTGTCATCAACTGGAGCTCCTTCGGTCAACACTTCTCTCCGTGAAGCCCTTAGTTGACCAACAGCGCCACCTGCTACTTCCTTTTGCCAGCGAACTCCATAGCAACAACGACACCACGTGGTCTTCTCCTACCCAAGTATTGATCGAAGCTGCATGCCACACGTCCGTAGCAAGCCCACGATTGAAGACGCCAGCAGCTGCAGCGACACCAATCTTCGGTCTTCTCCAACGGCGTGCCCTCAGCCCTCACGAAATTGTCGAGGCCCATCTCAGCAGCAACGGCCCAGCGAAGCCAGCGAGATCTGCAAGCTTTGGTTAGCCCAGCAGCCCAACTTCAATTTCAGTATTTTAGCCCAACAAAAACAGGCCCACGTGATCCACCAAAGTTCAGCTGCAAGCCCATTCGAAGAAATCAGCTCCTTGGGCCACCGAATCCACAAGTGCAGCCTAGTCCAAATTCAACCCAAGTTTAGCCCGCGAAGAAGGCCCGATCGCAGCTAGGCCTAAGCCCAAGAGAAAGTCCATTCAAGTGCAAGAACAAATCTCAGTTGGGCTGAGATTTGTTAGGCCAAGCTTAAGGCCCGGTCCAAGCCCCCTGGTGTCGTCGAAAGCTCGATTTCGGCCACCATAGCATCACCGTCGCAGTGATTCGGTCTCCGCTTTTGCCAAGTGAGTTTTACTCACTAATGCTTTCTTAGTTTGCTAATTATACTTAGGGTTGGTTAGATTTAATTAAATGCAATTAGGTGGTTAGATTAGTTTAGATCAATTAAATTAGAGACTTAATAGTGCATGTTAGATGGTTAGAAATAGACATTAGCAAGTAGACATGCCATGTTATTTATTGAACAAGTCTCGGTAATTTTCCGGGCGCGTCTCGGCCTCCAATTAAGCATTATGGGCCTAAAATGGATTTTTTAATATTTATTTATTTATTTTTCGAAATTAATTATTTAATTATTTATTTTCTAGAAATTCAACTGGGATGGTCGGTGACTGGAATTTCGTGTTGATCGTCGTGGTGCGGTCCGTTTATTTATTTGAGCTTTATTCGGTGCTAAAGTAATTTATGAATGATTTTAAGATTCATTCCTAAATTGAATCTTGAAGGGGTCGGGTGGGACCGTAAAGCCATTGAATCTTGAAAGGGTCGGGTGGGACCGTAAAGCCATTGAATCTTGAAAGGGTCGGGTATGACTGTAAAGCCATTGAATCTTAAAAGGGTCGGGTGGGACCGTAAAGCCACTAAATTTAAGGAAATTTCTTGGTGTGGGATGAATGACCTAGAAATGGTCCGACTGACATGTCATCGACTAGGTCGATTTGATCGATGCTTCAATCGGTGATGTGATTGTTTGAGCATTGAACTGTACTAACATACAGATGGAATCCGAGGCCAAGGTTAGTCCTCTGACTCGTGCTGTGCTTAGGCAACCGAGTAGTGTATTGGTTTACTAATCGAGTTTTAGGGGGTAGCACTCGCTAAGACGTAGTCTCATCCCGGTTATGGGACAACATTTCAAGACCCTAAGGAGGAGCCAAGGAGGTGGAACCTGAAAAAGGATAACATTGATGTGAAACTTGAGGAGGAGAAAGATTTTTGAAGAAGGAGATGATCGAGAGAGGGATCTTGAGTACAACCCGGATATGGATTAAGATCCCATCCCTTTTGTGAACCCTGTCTTAGTGTAGATAGGTGTGAGACTAGTATGCTGTGAATAGTATTGTAAATATACTATGAGTTGTGCCGTTAATAAAAGTGTGGTTGTGAATTTCAATATGAAAAATATGGCCTGCTTTTCTATTCCACTGTTTTATTGTCTGGGGATTTATAACTGCTTCTGCATGTGTAATAAAAAGAAAGGGTCGACGATACTTATTCCTGGGATATCACACTTTAAAATCGACCAAGGTGAGGGATGGGCACGTGCCCGAGAATCGAGGCGTGACATCCCCCTTTTGTAGTATCAGAGCGAAGTTCAAGATTAGAGTGATAAGGAGCGTTGACCATGGGATAGTTGGTAGGAAAGGCCTTTAAATTCATGCCGATGCATGTCTGTGTTAGTTGAGTGCTAAAATTGTTTGATGTTTGAATCGCTTTGTTTCTAATTCGGTGTTGAATTGGAAGCAGGTGTTAGTTGTTTAAAGCTACACTATGAATGATCAGGAGCCGAGGACTCCTGCCCAGAGGACCAATAGAGCCATGACTCAGGGAAGAGCGCCGACTAGAGTCGGTACCCGAGGAGACAGTGGTCGAGGCCAGCACAAGCTAGCGCGAGTAGAGCGACACCACCTATAGTGGATGTCGGGGTAGCAACCCCTGGTGATCCCAAAATGGAAGGGATCATGCAGGTGCTAGAGACCTTGAGAGATGTAGTAACACAGTAGGCCTTGAATCAAGTAGCTGTTACTGCTACTGCACCTGCCGCCGCACTTGTTGTTGCCCTTACAGGAGCTCAACCCGAGAATGTTTTGGCACAGAGGGAAAGACCAATCCACCAGCTAGTGGAGCAGTTCCTGAAGTTAAGTCCACCAAGATTTACGGGTACTGGAGACCCCGAGGCCGCCTCGCAGTGGATACATAATTTAGACAAGGCATTTGCACTCCCGAGGTGCATTGAAACAAAAAAGGTAACCCTGGCCGTTTTTCAGTTGCAGGATAATGCCAACATCTGGTGGAGAGCTGTCAAGGATACAGTGTTCTCGGAAGGTGTAGTCCAGTCATGGGACATCTTCCTAAGAGCTTTCAATGATCAATATTTTTCGGGTATGGCCTGAGAACAAAAGATGGAGGAGTTCCAACGCCTCCGTCAAGGATCGATGTCGATCGACCAGTATAGGGTCAAGTTCACAGAGCTCTCACAGTATGCTTACAGGTTAGTAGAAGACCCTGAAGAGAAAGCTATAAGATTCAGAAATGGTCTTCGTTCTGAGTTAAAGCAACCCCTACTGCCATTGGATTTGACGACCTATCGAGAGGTCTATCATCAGGCTCAGATAATAGAGCGAGGATTGAATGAGCAAGCTGCCTCGTCGGGGCCGAGATTTGGTGTTAACCGAGAAGCAATCAGGCAAGGAAAGAGGCTGATGTCAGGGAATAGATTCCAAGGTCCACTTAGCAAGAAGGGTGGATTTGGTAGGTCGATGGCCAATAGAATGGGACCGTGTCGCTCTTATGGGAGACGACATGGGTCAGCACCGTGTCCAACTAGGATGGGTGTGTGTTATGAATGTGGCCAACAAAGCCACATAGCTAGACATTGTCCCAGGAAGCCAAGAGGACAACCGCAACTACCGCCGCCACCACCGAGTGGATAGGTAAGAGGGTATGCCCCTCAGAACGTGCCACAAGGAGGACATTAGAGACCTCCAGTTCAGGGCACCGTGTACTCGATTACCTAAGGTCAGGCAGAAGCTGCGCCTGACGTGATCACAAGTATGGTTTCACTCAACGACCAACCTGCTTATGCTTTGTTTGATCCGGGAGCAACCCACTCATTTATTGCTGAGCAGTATGTTAAGTTGATAGGAGTTAGTCCTATATTATTGGAGTCGGCTATGTGCATATCTTCACCCTTGAAAGATAAAGTTATTACTGCTTTGGGTTGTTCGGGGTGCAAGTTAGTGATTGGTGAGCGAGTGGGGAAGATAGATTTTTTAGTCCTAGCCATGTATGACTTTGATTTAATAATTGGCATGGACTGGCTCACCAATCAACGAACTAAAATGGACTTCTATCGCAAGACGATTCAATTTGACCCGTTAGAGGGTAAGAGCTTCAAGTTTGTAGGAAGTCGAGGAGGACCCTCGATTGTCCTGATCTCGTCGCAAGAGACATCTCGTTTGTTAGACGATGGTTGTCAAGGGTACTTGGCAACTGTCGTGGATACGATAGTTGAGGAAATGAAAGTGGAGGACATTTCAGTTGTACAAGAATTCCAAGATGGCTTTCCAAAAGAATTGCCAGGATTACCGCCATAAAGGGATATTGAGTTTGTAATCGAATTAGCACCAGGGACAAAGCCGATCTCGAAGGCACCGTCTAGGATGGCATTATCATAGTTGAAAGAACTGAAGGTGTAGATGCGAGAATTATTGGACAAAGGAGTTATTCGTCCTAGCACATCACCTTGGGGAGCACCAGTTCTGTTTGTAAAGAAGAAAGACAGTTCGTTGTGCCTGTGCATCAACTACCGACGACTCAACCAAGTAACCGTTAAGAACAAGTATCCCCTCCCAAGGATCGATGATCTGTTCGATCAGTTGCAAGGAGCGTCAATATTCTCGAAGATTGACTTAAGGACAAGATACCATCAGCTGAGAATTAGGAAGGAGGACATTCCTAAGTCAGTATTTCGTACTCGGTATGGTCACTATGAGTTCACACTAATGGCATTCAAGTTGGCGAATGCTCCAGTTGCTTTCATGGATATGATGAACAGAATTTTCAAGGAATATTTAGATCGGTTTGTGATCGTGTTCATTGATAATATCTTGGTCTATTCGAGAAGTGATGAAGAGCATAAGAATCACTCGAGATTAGTGCTTCAGACTTTGAGGACGCATCGGTTGTATGCTAAGTTTAGCAAATGCGAGTTTTGGTTAACTCGTGTTGCGTTCTTAGGTCATGTGATTTTCGGAGAAGGAATCTTCGTCGACCCGAGCAAGATAGAAGCCGTGATCAATTGGCAAAGACCGACTACAGTGAAAGAAATCATAAGTTTTCTGGGATTGGCAGGTTATTACAAACGGTTTGGAGAAGGTTTCTCAGCATTAGCATCGCCTCTAACTAAGCTCACGAAGAAAGAAGAGAAATTTGTATGGTCAGACAAGTGCGGGTGTAGTTTTCAAGAGCTAAAGGAAAAGCTGACTACTGCACCTGTGCTGACAATTCCATCTGGTCTTGGAGGATTTGAGATCTACAGTGATGCGTCATGCAGAGGACTGGGTTGCATATTAATGCAACATGGTAGAGTTGTTGCATACGCCTCTCGTCAGTTGAGATTGCATGAATTGAATTATTTGACGCATGACTTAAAGCTCGCAGCAATTATCTTTGCCTTGAAGATTTGGAGACACTATTTGTGTGGGGAAAAATTCTAGATCTTCACGGATCATCAAAGTCTCAAGTACCTGTTCTCTTAGAAGGAGTTGAACATGAGACAGCGCCGATGGATGGAATTGCTGAAAGACTACGACTGTGATATTCTATATCACCCGGGGAAGGCGAACAAGGTCGCCAATGCATTGAGTCGGAAGTCTTCAGTAGTGCAGATCTTGATTAAAGAATGGAACTTAATCGAGAGAGCTCGGGATTCGGAATTCAAATTTGAGGTAGGCCACCTTTCAAGTTTTATGGCCACCCTCAAAATTGAACCGGATGTCCAAGTCAGAATCAAACAACTTCAACCGACAGATCTCAATGTACAAAAAATTCTTCAAGAGGACACAAAGAAAAGAAAGGCTGATTTTCAGATTACTGATGATGGGACATTAAGGTTCCAAGGACGTTTGGTCATGCCTGATGATGTAGAGCTTAGAGAAGATATTTTATCTGAAGCACATCATAGCAGTTACAGCGTTCATCCTGGAAGCACCAAGATGTATCAGAACCTACATCAACACTATTGGTGGTCAGGTATGAAGGCGGATGTTGCTAAGCATGTTGCCAAGTGTTTGACATGTCAACAAGTAAAAGCCCAGCATTGCAAGCTGGGAGGACTCCTGCAACCTCTCGCGATCCCAGAATGGAAATGGGAGCATATTACGATGGACTTCGTGACTGGACTACCAAGGAGTCAGAGAGGGAATGATTTGATATGGGTAGTAGTTGACAGACTGACAAAGTCAGCTCACTTCATTGCAGTTCGAAAGAACCTCAGTCTTGATAGGCACGCAGACCTGTACGCACGTCAGGTAGTTCGAAATGCATGGAGTGCCGGTTACGATAACCTTAGATAGAGACCCGAGTTTTACTGCTGCTTTTTGGAAGAGCTTGCAGAGTGCTTTAGGTACAAAGCTTCAGTACAGTACGTCATATCATCCTTAGACGGATGACCAGTCTGAGAGGACAATTCAGACCCTCGAGGACATGTTGAGAGCTTGTGTAATAGATTTCAAAAGAAGTTGGGAAGATCAGTTGCACCTGGTAGAATTTGCCTACAACAACAGTTACCAGCAGAGTATCAAGATGGCTCCATTTGAAGCGTTGTATGGCAGAGCATGCAGAACTCCAGTATGTTGGGATGAAATTGAAGAAATAAATATTACAGGCCCAAGGTTGGTTCAGCAGTTAGTGGATGCCGTGACAGTGATCAGAACCAGATTGAAGACCGCGCAGAGCAGACATAAGAGGTACGCAAATAAGCGTCAGAGATCTTTGGAATTCCAAGTTGGCGATCACGTTTTCCTAAAGGTGTCACCAATGAGGGGAACTTCGCACTTCAGAAAGAAAAGCAAACTGAGTTCGAGGTACGTAGGTCCATTTGAGATTCTTGAGAGAATCGGGACTTTAGCGTATCGTATTGCATTGCCGCCAAGGTTAGCGCAAGTGCATGATGTCTTCCATGTGTCGATGTTAAGGAAGTACGAGCCTGACCTGACACACGTGCGCAATTTTGAGACTTGGACGTGGATGACAGAGTGTCATATGTGGAGAGACCGGTCAAGATTGTAGATAGAAAAGAACAAGTACTGCGTACAAAAACCATTCCGTTGGTCAAAGTGGTCTGGCAACACCACGCTACAGAAGGAGCGACTTGGGAGACTGAAGAGTCGATGAGAGAATTGTAACCCCACCTTTTTGCTTAAGTTGTAAGGTTTAAATTCCGAGGACGAAATTTTTATAAGAGGGGAAGAGTTGTGACATCCCAAATTTTCAATTCTATTTTCTTCTAAATGAATCGGACATTTCATTGACATGTCTATAGGGTTATTCTCAGAGCCGATCACTCTCAAGATAACTAGACTATATGGGGAAACCATTAAGGAATTTTAAGGCAATAAACTTGAGAATTCGACCAGGAATCTGCTTCTCGACCGTGTCCATCTTTAGAGGCCATTATGGCACAGTTAAAAATCGTTTTGAAATCAGAGATAGACTGGATCGACAACGATGTGTGGCTAATCGTGGGTGACACCACTAAATTAGAAAATTCATGTCGACCCGCACTAGACTGATTTTCTTATTGTTTTGGTACCCTGTGTCCGTAATTTGATCCTCAGGATTTTCACGACAACCGAGAGTGGCCAATGAGTTGAGTGAGTTCACAGTAGCTAGAAGAAAATTGACCACAGGTCAATTGCACCTAAAAATATCTTAAAGTTATTTAGTAGCTTAGATCACGCTAAAAATGCATCGAATAGAAATTAACCGCCAATTCGAGTCCGATTTTAGAAATTGAAGTTTCAGTCATGTCACAATAAATTCTAAGAGTGTCGACTCAATCTCAGAAGATTTTTTAGAGATTCCGAAATTTTTACGGAAATTCGAATAGGCCAAATCAAAGGAAATTTCGACTTCCAAGCTGAGCCTTTGAATGTTGGGGACCAGCAGAGAATGGTACGGGCTTTTCCTTCGATGAAATCGGGCCTCAATTTGGGGAATTGAGTGAGGAATTGAAGCTAATTTAGGTGAATTTCGGAATTATGCTTGGACAGCATTTTTTTGGCTTCATTTTGGATATTATTGTGGAATTTAAATTGTGGAAAGAATTAAGGGGACAATGCATTAAATTGGGTGGATAGAGATGTAGACTTTAAGCTTCGTTCTAATCTATTTGAGCAAGAAATCCAGCTGCCCTCCATTTGCTTTGCCAATCCCATCTCCATTGGCCTCCGCTTTACTTTTCAATTTCACTCGGAAGTTCAATCACCGAAGGAAGCTGTCTCTCTCTCTCTCCCCTTTCCATTTTTGTGCGACACCAGCAGCTGCAACTGCCTATCTCTCCACGCCAATACACCACCGTTCCGCTTCCACGACCAGCTGCATTGAAGACCGAAACCGCATCCTCCACTAGGCTTTGTCGGCAGCAAATCAATTCCATCTTCACCGGTCAAGACAGCTCACAGCAGAAGCTGCTCCAACATCGAAGCTGGCCTCCACGTGTCCTCAACTGGAGCTCCTTCGGTCAACACTTCTCTCCGTGAAGCCCTTAGTTGACCAACAACGCCACCTGCCGCCTCCTGTTGCCAGCGAACTCCACAGCAACAACGACATCGCGTGGTCTTCTTCTGCCCGAGTATTGATCGAAGCTGCACGCCACACGTCCGCAGAAAGCCCACGATTGAAGACGCCAGCAGCTGCAGCGACACCAATCTTCAGTCTTCTCCAGCGGCGTGCCCTCAGCCCTCACGAAATTGTCGAGGCCCATCTCAACAGTAACAGCCCAGCGAAGCCAGTGAGATCTGCAAGCTTCGGTCAGCCCAGCAACCCAACTTCAATTTCAGTCTTTCGGCCCAGCAAAAACAGGCCCACGTGATCCACCAAAGTTCAGCTGCAAGCCCATTCGAAGAAATCAGCTCCTTCGGCCACCGAATCCACAAGTGCAGCCCAGTCCAAATTCAGCCCAAGTTCAGCCCGCAAAGAAGGCCCGATCGCAGCTAGGCCCAAGCCCATTCAAGTGCAAGAACAAATCTCAGTTGGGCTGAGATTTGTTGGGCCAAGCTTAAGGCCCAATCCAAGCCCCCGGTGTTGTCGAAAGCCCGATTTCGGCCACCGTCGCGTCACCGTCGCGGTGATTCGGTCTCCGCTTTTGCCAAGTGAGTTTTACTCACTAATGCTTTCTTAGTTTGCTAATTATACTTAAGGTTGGTTAGATTTAATTAAATGCAATTAGGTGGTTAGATTAGTTTAAATCAATTAAATTAGAGACTTAATGATGCATGTTAGGTGGTTAGAAATAAACATTAGCAAGTAGACATGCCATGTTATTTATTGAACAAGTCTCGGTAATTTTTCGGGCTCGTCTCGGCCTCCAATTAGGCATTATGGGCCAAAATTGGATTTTTTAATATTTATTTATTTAATTTTCGAAATTAATTATTTAATTTATTATTTTCCGGAAATTCAACCGGGATGGCCAGTGACCGGAATTTCATGCTGATCGTCGTGGTGCAATCCGTTTATTTATTTGAGCTTTATTTGGTGCTAAAGTAATTTATGAATGATTTTAAGATTCAATCCTAAATTGAATCTTGAAGGGGTCGGGTGGGACTAAAAAGCCATTGAATCTTGAAAGGGTCGGGTGGGATCGTAAAGCGATTGAATTTTAAAAGGGTCGGGTGGGACCATAAAGCCATTGAATCTTGAAAGGGTTGGGTGGGTCTGTAAAGCCACTAAATCTAAGGAAATTTATTGGTGTGGGATGAATGACCTAGAAATGGTCCAACTGACATATAATTGACTAGGTCGATTTGATCGATGCTTCAATCGGTGATGTGATTGTTTGAGCATCTATTGAACTGTACTAACATGCAGATGGAATCTGAGGCCAAGGTAAATCCTCTGACTCGTGTTGTGCTAAGGCAACCGAGTAGTGTATTGATTTACTTCGAGTTTTAAGGGGTAGAACTCGCTGAGACGTAGTCTCATCCCAGTTGTGGGACAACATTTCAGGACCCTGAGGAGGAGCCGAGAAGGAGGAACCTAAGAAGGAGAACACTGATGAGAAACTTGAGGAGGAGAAAGATTTTTGAAAAAGAATATGATCCAGAGAGGGATCTTGAGTACAACCCGGATGTGAATTGAGATCCCATCCCTTTTTTGAACCCTGTCTTAGTGTAGATAAGTGTGAGACTAGTATGTGTGTAAATAGTATTGTAAATATACTATGAGTTGTGCTGTTAATAAAAGTGTGGTTGTGAATTTCAATATGAAAAATATGGCCTGATTTTCTATCCCATTGTTTTATTGTCCGGGAATTTATAACTGCTTCTGCATGCGTAATAAAAAGAAAGGGTCGGCGATACTTAGTCCTGGGATATCGCACTTTAAAATCAACCAAGGTGAGGGATGGGCACGTGCCCGAGGATCAGGGTGTGACAAATTGCATCCTCCGAGATCTTCATAGAAGACCCTTCTTCCTATGCATTCCAGTTCATGTCATCATCAATATTCAAATTCAAAAGTATCGTTTGACTTCACAGTTTTCAATGCCACAAGCATCTCTCTTTAGAAAAAGTAACAGCCAACATTTTCCGACAATGGAAAATTATTCAAGCAGTTATGTTCGATTTATGTTTTCATGAAAATGGAATACTGGCATGGTGAAATATGTTGTGAATTAAATGAATCGATCTTTTTGTTTCCTTCCAATTTTTTATTGTACTTTTATGCCATTAATTTATTTCCCTCATTGCTGCTTAATACTCCCATCTATATTATTCTCTTTTTGGTTTGCTTTCCATGCTCTTCATTATAACGTGCCAAGAAAAACGATGTCCTATTAATATTTTGATTTGTTTTTATCGACCTTTTCTCAAGTTATTATTACAATCTATACACATTGTCGATTGACCTTTTGAACCATGTCATCATGATTTATTGAATCTGTAACGTTCGGCCTTCATGTTTGTAGTTTCGTATTGATATTTTTACAATATGAATCTTCCTTGCTTTTGATAACTATTATGTTAGATTTTATTGACAATTACGTAATTTGAATATAGTATTAAAGGAAAGCTAAGAGGTTCATGTCACTTTCCTTTTCAATGTTTCGGCCTAACCCGAATATCTTGGTTAGGTTGGCAATGAACTTTCTAGTTGGGATTTTGATAGCTATTAAGTACTTATTGATTAAGTACCATAACAACCATCGGAGCTTATTAGGGAAATCATCTTCCTTTCAGATCAAGGGGTGTATGAATGAATAATTGGAGTTTAATCCAAAGGGGTAAAGGATTGAACCTCCATGGAATCTAAATAGATCTATATGGCATTGCCACTTGAGGTTTTCTAGATTTTCAGTAAGACTGTCATTCTGGATTTATTCGACAATTTCCTAGGGGTATTGCCAACTTGGCCTATCTCGTATCTTTTCGATTTTATACTTTTCGTTAGGGTGAAAAGTATAGAAAGCATGCATCATGATGTACATGTTGATTTCTGCTAGTGCCTTTGATTTGGACAATAAGTCAGCGAGCATGGCAAATCAAGAGGAAAAGTTCAACTTCACTTCTTGCATGTTGAAGTCCAGGCAGTGGAAGATGCTTATGAATATATATAGTTATGTTAGTTTATTGTTTTAGAGAGTGAGAGAGCTTTAGAAGCATATAGAGAGATAAAGAGAGTTTTAAGCTTAACAAAGCTTGTGTGTACTCCATATTAAGCCTTAGCAAGGCATTTTGAGTACTACAATCTCTGTGTGTGTTTGCATTCTCTCCTTACCAAATCCTTCGAAGCTCATTTATCCTTTTGGTTCCAACAGTTTATTGGTGTCACTTAGTCTATGAACTCCAGGACTTTTGCATGGATATCCATTCAGTTTATTTGTGGGTAGTAAAAAATCGTGACTTGGATGGATCAACTCTTTCCCAAACTTGTCCATTTGATCTTTAGGTTCGATAAGTCTAGCACAAATTCTTACTTGCATTGGATACGTCAGGTTAAATCTATCAGAACCATTCAATTTATGATTCTCGCATGTAAAGATTCACATAAGTCTCACGGAATCAAGGTTTGTGATTGATCCCTTGTAATGGACTTCATTTTACGGAAGAAATATCACAACCTTTAGACTGGTTGAGAAAGGCGAGTCACTTGTTTTCTCCCTCCAAAAGGCCTCAGGCGCTTTGGTTGTGACGAAGTGCCGATTGGATCCATCGTGCCTTTCGAGTAAAGAGCTGGAAAAGGTTTCTTGTCTTATGACAAATCTAATTGGTAACTCAGTCGTCCAGTAAATTATTTTTATAGATGCTATTGCCGTCCATCACGGTTAGTTTTTCCCAAATTTGGCCCATGTTATATTTTCCCTAAATCAATTTTTGTGTAATAAAAAATCCCAAACTCTTGCACACATGGCGTAGGTGTGGCACGAAAGCGAGAGTTTGAGATTTTTTGACACATGATGGGGGGTAAATGTGGAATTAATGCATCGATTTGGAAATTTTTGTGACTTAAAAATTAATTTGAAATAAATACTGTACTAATATATCAGTTTGAGAGTTATTATGAGAAAAAAAATTAATTTGAGTAAATGTGATGAAGATGTGTCATATTTTTGTTTTGCGAAGGTTTTGAGGTCATTGCTGTTTTTTCTTAAAGTTTTACACCCGTCTCGCATTGGTCGGCCGGTTAAGGAGGCCCTTATGTTTACGCCCGCTCCCGTGGTATGAAGCAGGGAGATGGATCTTTGAAATGGAGAAGGAAGAGAGACGAAACTGAGAGAAGGAGACCCTGACACGAAAACCACTTTCATTTCGAAAGAAGGAGATGGTTTTCAAAGTCACACTTTGTTCCGACAGTGAAGACGAATATACCAAAACAAGAGAAGAGAGTTCCGATGTGTATTTGAGCTTCAGAGGATGGGACACCCGCAAGGTCTTTGTGGATCATCTCTGCAGTAGCCTCCAGAAAGCGGGGATCCGCGTGGTCTGGGATCAGGAGGGAGAGGGTGTTCGCGGGTCAATTCCCCTGTATATCGGGGATGCCGAGATCGCCATTCCGATCCTGTCAGAGAACTATCCGTGGAGCAGACGGTGCCTCCGAGAGCTGGCTCAAATTGTGGAGGACCACAAGACGATGGGCCAGATCATCATGCCCGTCTTCCTCAACGTCACGCCCTCGGTCGTGAGAAACATATCCCACGGTTACCGCAAGGCTATCAAGTGGCATAGATGGACAGGAGTCGACCCAGAAACCCTCCGGGAATGGAAGGAAGCTCTCGTCCATGTGGGATCCATCTCAGGGTTGGCGGGTAATCGGTGAGTGTAATTGAGTAAGTTCGATTGAGTAACGTAGCATTTAAATCCCAAGGTAGCGCTTACTTCAATTTAAGTTAATCTAATTAGACTAATGCTGCTAGGAGTATCAATACCTGATGTAGCTCCCTCTGATCTGGTACTGAATGTGATCCGTTTGTTTCTATTCTTATTCCCAGCTTGCCACATTACTTAGTGCTTCAGTTTTGTCGATAAATTTTAATATTCCCAGCGCTACACATCTATTTAAAAGCACATGACTCAGTTTTAGTAAAAGTATGTACCACTAAAGCTGTGTGCCCTGTTTGTCTAAAGCTGATTGCTGTATGATAGTTTTTGAAAGGAGAGCGCGAACTTCTTCTTGCAAATTACTTCAGAGTTCAGACATTGATGGACTTACATTAATCTTTATGCATATGCCTTGTGCACACGCGCACGCATGATACAGCTTAGGCACGCATGCTTTGATCATCGATACACTTGTCGCAAATGTGTTGAGGGTGTTGAAGAGACACTTTGTTGGCATCGAACACTTTTGACCACTTCAATCTAACAATTGCTTGAATTTCAACTAGATTTTGGCAATTTGCAATGGCCAACCTCCTTATATAGTTGATTTGTTGGAACTCTAGCCTTTTGATGGATATGCAAGAAAATATCCAACCCTTCCAAGAACCTTATTATGGCCTCGAATTCCAACAAGATTTGCACAATAGCATGCCTTCAATGGCTTCAAACAATCTAATTGTGGAATTTCCACCCCTTTAATTGACACATCTAACGCTTCCAAGACCCCAGATATGACCTTGGATTTCGGCTAGATTTTCACAAGAAGAAGCCTTCAACTGCTTTAGATAATAATATTGTAAAAGGTCTAGCCTCTTAATGGATTTGCACTAGAAGATATCTAACTCTTTCAAGAACTATGACCAATGAAGGCCTTGAATTTCAATTAGACTTTCACAACAAGCATTTACTTTCTTCAAATGTTTCAACTGAGAAAAATCCAGCATTTCAATGGAATTGCATGAGTCAATGATCAACTTATCCAAGAACTTGGATATATCAAGACCTTGAACTTCAACAAGAACATTGTTTTTTATTTTTATTTTTTAATTTCAGTGGAGCATTCATTCTATCAAAATATACAAGGTCATCGAGACCAGACAAATTTCTACCCCGTGCTTCGTCCAATGTTGTATGGAAAATCTAGAGATGCCTTCAGACTTTTACTAAAAAATTCATTGTTAATTGACTAAAAACAAATCTTTAGTCGTTGCCTTCTTTTGGTCCTTGATGTATGCTCCCTAGTGGCCTTAACAACTAACTCACTGTCACTTCTCTATTGAAAAGTAATTACGGTGAACTCATATAATTGATCTAATAAAATAGGCTGGTTTATTGACCTTGACTTAGAAATGTGCTGAGTCGTTGCCTTCTATCTCTAGCCATTATCCGGTTCTTCCATTCACAGCTCCAAGAGGGCCTTTCCCTTTCACTTCTAGAAGTCTTCCTCTACGCGTGCTTAGCCATTGCCTTTCAGGCATTATCCGGTGGCGGTTCTATCTTTGGTGCTGAATGGAGTAAACCAACGTGCGCTGATTTTATTGTCATTTGTACACCGACAGCTTGGTTAGCCCGTGCTACGCATGGGATGATCGTTTAACGTTTTCATTGTCATCCTCTTTGGCCGCGACTTTGATAATGTATCTAAAAGCAAGGGGGAAAAAGAAAGAGAAGGACGCAATAGCTATTTTTCCATTATAATTATGTTATCATTATACTAGTTTCTAAAAGCCAACCCTAGATTGGCTGAGCAAGGCAATCACTCTGTTTTCTCCCTCCAAAAGGCCTCAGTCGCATTGGTAGTGACGAAGTGCTTATTGGATCCATTGTGCCTTTCGAGTAGGGGGTGCATGATAAAAATAATTTATGTTCCAGAAATAGTTTTTCTGTTCCAGACCAATTTCTGGAACAGAAATTTGTTTGATAACACTAATCAGATTTTCTATTTCTGGAATAGGTTTCTATTCCAGAAATAGAAATTGAGGAGAAATCAGAAATAGAAAATTTCTATTTCTGATTTCTGGAAGAAATCAATTTCTATTTCTTCAACCCTAATCAGCCTCCTCTCTGCGTCTTCCTCTTCTCTCCCGACGCCTCTTCTCTGCCTCCTCTCTGCGTCTTCCTCTTCTCTCCCGACGCCTCTTCTCTGCCTCCTCTCTGCGTCTTCCTCTTCAGACGAGATCGTTTCCTCCGCCTCATCCTCCGCCTCTCCTCCGCCTCCGCCTCTCCTCCTCCGCCTCTCCTCCGCCTCCTCCTCCGCCTCATCCTCCGCCTCTGCTCCGCCCCGCCCTCTCCTCCGCCTTTGCTCTGCGTCCTCCTCCACCTCTGCTCCGCCCCGCCTCTCCTCCGCCTTTGCTCTGCGTCCTCCTCCGCCTCTGCTCCGCCCCGCCTCTCCTCCGCCTCTCCTCCTCCGCCTCTGCTCTGCGTCCTCCTCCGCCTCATCCTCCGCTCTGCTCCGCCCCGCCTCTCCTCCGCCTCTCCTCCTCCGCCTCTGCTCTGCGTCCTCCTCCGCCTCATCCTCCGCCTCTGCTCCGCCCCGCCTCTCCTCCGCCTCTCCTCCTCCGCCTCTGCTCTGCGTCCTCCTCCGCCTCATCCTCCGCCTCTGCTCCGCCCCGCCTCTCCTCCGCCTCCGCCTCTGCTCTGCGTCCTCCTCCGCCTCATCCTCCGCCTCTGCTCAGCGAAGCCAAGCCAGAAGCCCAAGCACCGCTCGTTCCCCTGCGAAGCGAAGCCAAGCACCGCTCGTTCCCCTGCGAAGCCAAGCCAAGCCAGAAGCCCAAGCACCGCTCGTTCCCCTGCGAAGCGAAGCCAAGCCAGAAGCCCAAGCACCGACGCCCCAAGCCGCCTTCACCCCGCGACCTCAGCAACGCCGCGTGCCCTCTCCTCCGCCTGTTAGCGATTGTTGTCCGAGCACCCCTCGGCAACAGATCTCGCGCCTGCACCCCCGCCGCTCGTTCCCCTGCGAAGCCAAGCCAAGCCAGAAGCCCAAGCACCGACGCCCCAAGCCGCCATCGCCCCGCGACCTCAGCAACGCCGCGCGCCCTCTCCTCATCCAGCGACGAGCCCCTTCGCCTCATCCAGAAGCCCTCTACAGCAGACACCGGAGCCGCTTGAGTTCGTCCGACGAGGCCGTGAAGTGCGCAAAGAAGCAGAACTACACTTCTCTGGTTCGTGCCGATTCCTCTTCTTTTGCTTGTAATATATGGTGGTGCAATCAAGTGAGGAAAGTGATGATGATGATATTGATGGAATCATTACTTACCTGTCCAGAAGCAATATTGAAAGGAATGAATGAAATGTTTCGTTTTGAGGTCATCTGAATATGGTATCTGAAGCTTGGGTCTAATAACTTGTTCGTTCTTATTTTGATTTCATGTTGCTGAACTGGATTAGGGTTCTGTGTTAAGTCAATATGTTAGTTCACATTTTAGGGTTCTGTGTTAAGTCCATTTGAAGCCAATTTTTTTTTTTCATAGTTGCTCTTATGATACAGAGGGTCAATGAGGCAGTAGTGCGATTTTATGCCATTAAAATGTCACTGGAGAAATTTTTTTCAAAATTCATTCGAAGAAACATCATTTTTCTTTAATTGAGAAAATGTTTTGCGATGAAGAATACCTGGCAATTTAAAATGCTCCCTCTAGGCGATACTTTTGGCACTTTTAGCAACAAAGAAATTCACGCCGTCTCCATAACCTATTTGATTGCGTGCTAGTGAGAGTATTCTGGTTTCAGCTTATACAGAATTCACTGTAAAGGCAACAAAACAAGGTCACTTACAATAATATTTTTGGACTTCGTTTTTCACCATGGAACTTATTTGCAGAAAATATAAATATCAACAAGTAATTGTGTAGATTGAATATAGGTAAGAGAGTGCAAGGGAGTTACGGGGCATATCAATTTTCTCTTCATGGGAGAACAGATTCAGAACTGTTTTAATGTCTGGGTTGTTTGGTTTAAACCTATCTCTTTTGCTCAAGAGTAATGCATATTGATCTCTTTTTTCTATTGTATGGAGACTATTGATAAGTATATTGTTTGACCGTAATTACCTATCTACGTGGATGCTAAAGAATTTTGTGTGAAAATTTATAAAATTTGATATAACATCTCTTACTTTGTATTTTTTTTTTTTTTTTGCAAAAAAGGGAGACTTTACTTAAAAAAAAAAATTCATACTTTGTATTTGGGTCAATGATTTCATAAACATATGAAATTTGTAAGAATGTACATCTCATTTGCTCCAAAAAAAGAAAATTTTCTTTTAAGAAATAGAAATTTTATTCAGTTATCAAACGAATTTCTATTTCTGAAACAGAAATTTTGTATCGTTATCAAACAGATTTTTTTCCTCAGAAACTTGTCCAGAAATAGAAATAGAGAAATTCATTTCTGTTCCAGAAACTATTTCTGGAACAGAAATGTTGTCATGCACCCCCTTAGAACAGGGAACGGTTTCTTATTTTATGACAAATCTAATTGGTAACTTATCAAGATCCCCTTGTAACCCAGCAAATTACTTCCATCTATCACAATCCATTTACTCCCAAATTTTGTAATATCACAAAAAAAATTCTCAAATTGATAGACTCGAGCCACATTTATTTTTACAATACTAAAACTAGTTTGGGATAAATGTGATACGGATAATACTAATTTGGGATTTTTTTAATGATATTGCCCCAAAAAAGTTCAAATTTTAGTTTATATTTTCAAATAGCCATGTAAGCATCTTCAGATCAATTAGGGAAAAAAAAGAGCATTTAGTTCAAAGACTGAATTGGTAAAAGTTTTGTCCGGATCGTACATTTTGCAAAAGTTTAAAGGTTATTGGTGTTTTTCCTTTTTAAAATATATTTTGTTGTAAATTTTTACATCCGTCTCGCCGTGGTCCGCCGGTCAAAGAGACCCTCGTACACCTACTCCCTATGAAGCACGGACACGTTACCCGTGCTCCCGTATACACGTGTGGAACACGTTGACACGCTCGGACACACGGTCAACGCGTGTCGAATTTTCCGACACGCGGTCAACTTTTCTCGACACGCGTGTCAACGCGTGTCCGGAAGACTGATGGAGGGTAGAGGTGAGGGAACAGAGGCTGCGAGCGCCGGCGAGACAAAGCCACGAACGGACCACCGCGATGGCGAGAGACGGCAGAGAGAGCGGCGAGGGCCGCCACTGTTGCGATGGATCGGCGAGGAGGAGGAGGAGGAGAAGGATCAAAAGGAAGAGGAGAGGAAGGGGGTCTTGCGGAGAGGAAGGTGGTCGTGCGGCGACGCTGGCGAGGACGAAAAGGAGAAAGATCGAGATGAAGAAGAGAGGAAGGGCCTTCGGGTCGTGCGGCGAGTGGTAGAAGAAGGAGGAAAAGGAGGAGGGTAACTAGGGTTTTAGATAAGGGAATTAAAAAAAATAAAATGGGGACGATGGCGTGAGTTTTGGGAGAGGGGGAGAGACAGGCTGACAGCCTGTCTGTCAGAGAGTCGTGGGGGAGGGAAAAAAGTAAAAAAATTGTGGGGGAGGGAAATCGACGAAGGAAAGAATGGAGGGAAAAAAAGTTAAAAAAATTGTGGGGGAAGGAAATCGACGAAGGAAAGAATGGAGGGAAAAAAAGTTAAAAAAATTGGGGGGAGCGAAATCGACGAAGGAAAGAATGGAGGGAAAAAAAGTTAAAAAAATTGGGGGGAGTGAAATCGACGAAGGAAAGAATGGTAGATTTTGGGGATTTTTTTTAATCAGAAAATTAAATAAATGAAATTTAAAAGTAATTTCGAAAAATAAAAGTATTAAATTTTGAATAATAATAAATTTTGGTCATCGTAGAAAATCACGGATTTATTTAAATAAATTGATTCTAATTTCCTATTAATTATTAGTTTCATCAATAACTTTTGTTAAAGTTAAAAACATGTTTTGTATTAACTATGAATATATTTTTTGAATTTCAAATGAATTGATTTATTAATATTATTAGTGTAAATTTATTATAGGCTCTTCATTATTTATGAATTTAAATCAAATTAATTAAAAATAAAAATATTTATTTAATATTTAACGTAGTATAGAAATTCGTGTCGCGTGTTCGTATCGCCGTGTTCATGCTACATAGCCTACTCCCATGGTATGCAACTGGGAGGTGGATCTTTGAAATAGAGAAAAAAGAGAGACGAAAACTGAGAGGAGGAGGCCCCCCAACACGGAAATCATTTTCATTTTGAAAGCAGATGGACAACCAGTATTCTCGCAACCGAGAAAGAGGTTCCTCCGAAACAAGAGAAAAGAGTTACGATGTGTATTTGAGCTTCAGAGGACCGGATACTCGCTGGGGCTTTGTGAGCCATCTCCTCCTTAGGCTCTTACGAGAGGAGGTCCGCGTGTTCAAGGATGATGAGGCACTCCCCATAGGAAAGGAGTTTGGGCCGTCGCTCCTCCAAGCGATCAGGCATTCCAAGATCGCCATTGCGATCCTGTCAGAGACCTACCCGTGGAGCAGATGGCGCCTCCGAGTGCTGGCTCAGATTGTGGAGTGCCACAAGACGACGGGCCAGATCATCATCCCCGTCTTTTTCAACAATGTCACGCCATCGGTCGTGAAAAACAGATCCCACGGTTACGGCCAGGCTATCGCCTATTATAGAAATAAAATCGACCCAGACACCCTCCGGAAATATGAGGAAGCTCTCAGCTATGTGGGATCCATCCCAGGGTTGGAGATTGATAGGTGAGTGTAATTGAGTAAGTTCGATTGAGTAACCTAGCATCCAAATCCCAAGGTAGCGCTTACTTCAATTTTGGTTAATCTAATTAAGACTAATGCTGCTGGTGTCTCAATACCTGATGTAGCTCCCTCTGATCTGGTATTGGATATGATCCGCTTGTTCACATTCTCACTCCCAGCTTGCCACATTACTTAATGTTTCGGTTTTGTTGACAAATTTCAGCGCTCTAGCGTTACACGTATCTCATAACTCAGTTTTTCCATGTTCGATCACTGCATTAAATGGGAGGCAGCGGTTATGGTTGTGATTTTATATCGATATGGTCCAGGAGAATGTTCTTCCTCTTGAAATCTGCATCCACAGGAAATCTACCTCTTGCAAGAAAATGCCAGTGTAGAGTGATATTGATTTGCTTAATTTCTGTGGATGCAACAGGCAGCCTTTGCATCTCATCATACTGTGCTTTGTCTGTGTTGATTTATTAAAAGCATGTACCACTAATTGCATGGCCTGTTTGTCTAAAGCTGATTGCTGTATGATAGTTTTTGAAAGGAGAGCGTAAACTTTTTCTTACAAATTACTTCAGAGTTTAGATATTGTTGGACTTACATTAATCTTTGTGCGTGTACCTTGTGCACACATGCACGCATGATACAGCTGGTCCATAGAGGCTTCAGTCATCGATGCTCTTGTCGCAAATGTGTTGAGGGCACTGAACAAATACGTCGTTGGCATCGAGCATCATGTGGAAAGAGTCATGAAATTACTAAATGTGGAATCTAGCGATGTTCGTGTAGTTGGAATACATGGCATAGGGGGCACCGGGAAGACAACAATTGCAAGGTTCATCTACAAAACAATATTTGATCTCTTTGATGGCTGTAGTTTTCTGGAAAACATTAGAGAACATACCAAAAAACCAGGAGGTCTAGATAATTTGCAAGTTCAGTTGGTTTCTGATCTTCTAGGTGCAGTGCATGGACAAATTCTTTCTGTTGATGATGGGATTAAGTCCATCAGAAGCAGATTCTTGCACAAGAAGGTTCTCATTATCCTTGATGATATTGAACCAAGCTCCGTACTTACACTGATTTTAAGTATTTTTGATTCGGTAGGCTCTGGGAGCAGGATCATAATTACCACCAGAGACAAACAGGCTTTAGATAAGTTTGGAGTGTCCCTGAAATATGAGGTCTGGGGAATGCGAGAAGAGGTTGCTCGCCTTTTGCATGGGGAAAATGTTGCTCCGGCAGAGGTTTTCGATGTGTATTTGAGCTTCACAGGATTGTACACCTGCGATTTCTTTGTTTATGATCTCCGTAGTAGCCTCTGCAAAGCGGGGATCCGCGTCTGGAAACATGAGGAAGAGCGTATTGGGCGGCCAATTCCCCAGTCTATCGGGCATTCCAAGATCGCCATTCCGATCCTGTCAGAGAGCTATCCGTCGAGCAGCCAGTGCCTCCGAGAGCTGGCTCAGATTGTGGAGGACCACAAGACAATGGGCCAGATCATCATGCCCGTCTTCCTCAACGTCACGCCCTCGGTCGTGAAAAACATATCCCACGGTTACCGCGAGGCTATCACGCAGCATGAAAGGACAGGAGTTGACCCAGAAACCCTCCAGGAATGGGAGGAAGCTCTCATCCATGTGGGATCCATCTCAGGGTTGGTGAGTAATCGGTGAGTGTAATTGAGTAAGTTCAATTGAGTAACGTAGCATCCAAATCCCAAGGTAGCGCTTTCTTCAATTTAAGTTAATCTGATTAGACTAATGCTGCTAGTAGTATCAATACCTGATGTAGCCCACTCTGATCTGGTACTGAATGTGATCCGCTTGTTTATATTCTTACTCCCAGCTTGCCACATTACTTAATGCTTCAGTTTTGTCGATAAATTTCAATAGTCCTAGCGTTACACATCCATTTAAAAGCACATGACTCAGTTTTAGTAAAAGTATGTACCACTAATTGCGTGCCCTGTTTGTCTAAAGCTGATTGCTGTATGATAGTTTTTGAAAGGAGAGCGCGAACTTCTTCTTGCAAATTACTTCAGAGTTCAGACATTGATGGACTTACGTTAATCTTTATGCATGTGCCCTGTGCACACGTGCACGCATGATACAGCTTAGGCACACATGCTTTGATCATCGACACACTTGTCGCAAATGTGTTGAGGGTGTTGAAGAGACGCTTCGTTGGCATTGAGCATCACGAGGAAACGGTTATGAAATTACTAAATGTGGAATCTAGTGATGTTCATGTAGTTGGAATACATGGCATAGGGGGCACTGGGAAGACAACGATTGCAAAGTTTGTCTACAAAAGAATATTTCATCTCTTTGATGGCTGTAGCTTTCTGGAAAGCTTTAGAGAAAATGCCAAAAAACCAGGAGGCTTAGTTGATTTGCAAGGTCAGTTGATTTCTGACCTTCTAGGTGCAATGCATAGACAAATTCCTTCTGTTGATGATGGGATTAAGTCCATCAGAAGCAGATTCTTCCACAAGAAAGTTCTCATTGTTTTCGATGATATCGAACCAGGCTTTGAACTTACTCCAATTTTAGGAAGTCTTGATTGGTTAGGCTCTGGAAGCAGGATCATAATTACCACCAGAGCCGAACAAGCTTTAGATAAGCTTGAAGTGATCCTGAAATATGAGGTTGGGGGAATGCAACGACATGAAGCCCTTACACTTTTCCACATCCATGCCTTCATGGGGGAACCTACTTCGGATGAGTTTGTTACTCTGTCCAAAAAAATAGTATCAACTATTGACTGGCTTCCGTTGACTATTGAGGTTGTCGGGTCATATCTATTTTCTAAAGGCATGGGCGTATGGGTGCAAACCTTAGACGAGTTGGAAAAAGTACCTAAGCTACAAGTTGAACAGAAGTTGATGGTAATCATCAAAGCATTACCTGACAAGCAAAGACAGATATTTCTGGACATTGCTTGTTTCTTCATTGGAGAGGACAAAAGCGTTGCATGCTACCTGTGGTCTGACTGTGATTCTGCTAGTGGATTGGAATTACAAGTGCTCATACGCTCCTCTATTGTTAAGATTGAGAACAATAAGCTGTGGATGCATGATCAACTTCGAGACCTAGGTAGGGATATCGTCCAAGGGGAACATCGTAAACCTGGAAACCGCAGCAGATTGTGGTTACAAGATGAAGCCTTGGATGTGCTGACAAATGAAAAAGTAAGATACAAGTTCATCACTGTTTTTACCTTACCATTGTGTGCCTCACAATTCAGTGATCCTTTTTTCATAGAGGAAAGACACTTAAGGTGCGTTTGTTTCTTGGAAAATGAATGATTTAGAAAACATTTTCTTAAAAATGATCGCTTATATTTCTTGAAATAATTAGTCATCGATAATTTTTTCATTATTGATAACAATTTATGTATACATCTTTTCAAGGATGATGAAAATATTTTTTGTTCATTTGTCTTTGTAAGAGATATAAGCGATCATTTTCAACGAAATGTTTTCCAAATCATTCATTGTTTTTAAAATAAATGGACTTTTAATAAAATGATTTCTTTAGTTTGAAGTCTTTAAGCATTTATTATCTTCACATATTTTTGTGGGGAAATGCGAAGTCCCTTGGTAATCCTATATGCCACATGTAGGGAACGGACAGTGTTCAAGGTGTTCTTCTCAAATTTGACAGTAGGTCACAGTGCAGTTTTAAACCAGCACATTTGGCAAGTATGTCGAACATAAGATTCCTTAGATTGGATCAGGCGAACCTTGAAGGAAAGTTTGAGCAGCGTCTGTCAAGTTTAAGATGGCTCCACTGGCAAGGTTGTCCTCGTAATCTTTGTGCTGGAAATTTGGATTTGAGGAAATTGGTTATTCTAGATCTTTCCTGGAGCAAGGTCAACGAAAAATGGAATGGTTGGAGAGAAATCGAGGTAGGGAAGTCTATTATTTTTAATTTCATTTGTCAAATTGTAGTGGAAAAGTTGACTCTTTTGTTATTCTACTTTCTGACAGAAAGCCGAGAAATTGAAAGTTCTGAACCTCACCGGTTGTGTTGACTTGATCAGAACTCCAGACTTGTCTTATTACAAATGTTTAGAGAGATTGATTCTTGAAAGTTGCATTCGATTGGTTGAAATCGGTTCATCGGTAAAAAGTCTGGAGAGGTTGGTTTCACTGAACTTGAGGTCTTGTACAGAACTCAATAAGTTGCCTGAAGAGCTGGGTTCCCTCATTTCCTTGGAAGAGATTCTTATAGATGGAACTGCTGTTCAAGAAATTCCTGCCTCCATCGGTCATTTGCAGAAGCTTAGAATATTCAGTGCCTGCAACTGTCTTTCATTGATCCAGCTGCCCAATTCAATTAGTCACGTGAAATCTCTGAGAGTCTTCGCACTGAATGGTACCAAAATAGCTGAACTTCCCTTGTCTGAAGAGTTAGAAGTGCTACAACACTTGTCAATAAATCATTGTAGGTCAATATTGAAGTTACCAATGCCCTTGGGGAGTTTGGCTTCATTGATCGAACTTGATTTATCAAGCACTGGAATTGTCGAATTACCTAATACTATCAATAAGTTATATCTTTTAAGAGTGCTCAAAATTGATTTTACTTTTGTGCGAGAGCTACCTTGTGTTATATGGAAGTTGAAGAGGCTTGAAGAGCTGCATGCTTCAAGATGTCGGAGTTTGGTTGGGGAAATTCCTAGAGATATTGAGGAGCTTTCGAGATTGAGGGTCTTGAGACTTGGATACTCTCGGATTCGTGACCTACCAGATAGCATTTCTAGACTTCCCAATTTGCAAATGCTTGATTTGCTTCATTGTGACAAGCTCCATAGAGTGCCCGAGCTTCCTTCCACTTTAATAAGCCTATCTATCAGTTCTAAATTGATGGATACAATCCCAGACATCAGTAGACTGGTTAAGTTGGGAGAGTTATTCTTGGCTGATGGATCCCAGGAACTGGTGTTACCTAACCAAGGTCAAGTTGAGGCCAAAGGACACACTTTTTTGGAGCTCCGGAGTTTGTCAGAGCTAAAGATATTACAGCTATCTTTGTTAAAGATCCAACTCCTACCTGTTGGGCTGCATCTCCTTTGTAAGCTCACAAAACTCTCCCTTTGCTGCATTCACTTGACAAGGCTACCACAGCTTCCTCCAGGTTTATTCACTCTCTCACTTCGCCAATACAAATCAACAGGATTGCCAGATCTTTCATATTTGGGGCTCCTGTCAGAATTTGAGCTTTTCGACTGTGCTGTGACAGAAGTTGCAGGCCTTGGACAGTTCAAATCCTTGCAAATTTTCAGAATATCTCACTGTAAGCTGCAACAGCTGGATGAGCTGGAGAACTTGATATTTTTAGCATTATTGAATGTTTCGTACTGTCAAAGTCTTGAGAGACTGCCTGATCTATCAAAACTGAAGAAGCTGAAAGATATTAAAATCAAGGGCTGTCCGAAGATTCGTGATATTAAAAGTGTGGAACACCTGCATTCCTTTGAGAAGCCAAGTAGTGCCATAATTGAGACGGAAAGCTCATCCAAGGTAACCAACACTATGATTTTCCCTCTGGACCACATAGATGGAGGTTGGCACTTGATTAGCACGTGTCATGTTTGGAATTTTTACTACAATGAATGAATTCCTTAATAATAACAAAAGTGCATGACATGATAAATTACAATGGACAGGATATTTTCTCTCATTAACACATGCAGAATAATTTTTCAAATGAAATTTGAGTCATCAAGACTTTGTATTTCTTTCATCTTTTTTACTTGAAAGATGGGGTCCAAATATGTGAGGACTCCTCTTCTTTAAAAGGGCATTTTACTTTTTCCTGTATTTTTCAGCGTTGTACAACCAAAGAACTTCTATTTATGCCAGTTAGTTTAATCATGCTTTCGGGAGGTGTTGTCATGTATTCAATCCAGAGCATTGAACGTTGTATTGGTATCTTAAATCTTTGATGTGGTGCAGGAAAGCGCTGGCTGCTGTACTGGTATCTTAAATTTTTTATGGGGTGCTTCCGTAATATTCAAGTTCTTAATCCAAAGTACTTGGAATAAATTGGGATGAGTAGCTCTTAGAAGGTATTCCATTCTTCAAACCTTCTCTTTTAATTCAGACTTGTTTGACGAGCTACTCTTCCAAGGATTAGTCTGATTAATACTGTCAATGAAATCTCAAAACTCATTTGGTCTCTTTTCACGTTCAGTCAGTTTGAATCTAAGCATCAGTCTTTATAACCATTTGACACATGGTAGAAGTCTTATTTGTTGCTCTGAATACATGCTTACACAGGTTTTGTCACAGATGGAATTTAGCAAACCAGCTTCCATTCAAGGTGTCAAATGCAAGGATAAAGGTATGCTGAACATTGAGATTGTCAAATCTGAGTTGTCCTATAAGATTTAAGTATGATTTCAACCTTGCAATTTAGAACGCTGAAAGAGGTCATGGCTAGAAAGCTGCCAGACCATAAGGATAGGCAGTCAAAGGATTATTTCAAGCTATGCCGTGTTGTTGGAACTGATTAGACCTTAGACTAATTTTTTGGGCCAATTAGAAAATTTTACTCCTTATTTAATGCTCCTCTTCCTCCTAAAGCACAATTAAAATCTTCCGATTCTGTCAAGTCGATAACTGAAACTATGGGCGCTTCTTCTAACTTGCAAAATTCTCCCTCTGTTGCAGGTTCATCAACCACGTGGCATAGAGTGAAGGTAAACCACAGACGTCTTGCTTTCTATCTCACTCCATCAATGAAAAATTCTGTATTTCTTTCAGGCTGTTGCTTCCAAATTCAGCTGTTAGATGATTTCCAGAACCGAGCCAACACACTCTTTTCCACATTAATCAAACTCAAGTGTTGAGCCAAATAAGAGGGACAGAAACTACTGGCATCAAGCCATCAACAGAGCAAGAAGATGTGCCACTTGACAGGGCATCAACTATCCCTTCTTTGGCAACAGTTGGTTCTGCTGTGCCTCCTCCTGCTGTCCAACCATAGTCATCATCAGCAATGGACAAAGATAAAGCCCCTATAATTGTCGAGGCAGATTTATGCGGTGGCGGAGAGGAATCTCTTTTCTCAAAGATTGAGTCTCTGTTGAGTGATGACTCAGGAGAGCAAAATACTGGGACAGAGATGTCACAAGCAAGTCATTTTGATCTTCAAGCATACCAGAGGTCTCTACTATTGGACATCAATGTGCCTATCTCAAATTGCAGAACTTTATTCAGACTCAGGTGACTCCCTCTCTTCCCAATAAAAGATCCTCATTGAATGTGAGAGGTTAGAAAGGGAGCTCAAAATGGAAAAGATTGCTTGGTCTGCAATCTCCGAACGCTCCCTGTAACTAGTCTTGCCAGAGGAAAGATTGCTGGTCTCGGGAGGCAGCAGGCCATGCAGAGTCCTCTATGCAGCACCGTGCTTCTTGCTTTTCTTTGCCATAGTCCTCTTTGGTAGAGAAGGCGGTCTCTGTGATGATATCGGTGAAATTAGCATAACGTAGATATTCCATGCGTGCTCTCTCCACTGCGAATTTCAGCAAAATCCAGATGTACCCATGCACGCAAAGACGTGGTTTTGTCTATGATGCCTTGTTCTCCGGGGGAAACCTTAGCCACCATCCAAGTATTTCAAGAGAAATTCATAACCCTGTCGATAGAGTTGGCAACAGGGTATCCGAGATATGAACAATTTTAGGCTCCAAAGCACCATAATTTAAGATACCGGAAAGACCGCATGGCAGGAATTTTGACATAGCATCTAGGTTAGGACCTTGTTTTAAGTAGGTGTTATCCCTTTAGTACGCCTAGCACTACGTAATTTATATTGTGGGTTATATTCATGTTGGTGTGACAATCAATCCAAGTCATTATTTGAGTTGCAAAATTCTAGGTCTTGTGGGATTCAAAATTGGAAAATTTCAGCGTTGGTAATCTTTAAGGTTGCTGATATTCTTTTATCTTGTTAAAAATTAAACTAATCTTCTCGTGTAGGCTATTGAGTATTGATACTTAACTTTGTAATTTAACAGTGACTAAAAGCAGTAAGCACGTGATGGGTCATTTCCTACCTTTGGACCTCGAGCTCCATCCAATGTATCATTTGGCCACATCCTCCAACAAGAATCTACCTTTATTTTTCACAAAAATAAACTAATTAGAGTATGATAATTAGAGAATCATACTTGAATATTTGGCTTTCAATATTTTCTTTTGGACGCACTTGAATTTTTATTTTTGGTCAATTCGTACTTGAATTCACCTCCTCATTTTTTGCCATTTCTTAACCTTTTTTCGTTAATTTTTTTTTTCTCAATTCCTTTCCTCAATTTTCTTCACTTTAGCCTTTTTTTCTTTTTTAATCGCATGACGATTATATATTCAGAATGGTTAACTTTCAAGAGATATATTTCTACGTCACATATGCTATTTGGTCAGAGTTTGAAATAATTATTAAATAAAAAATATTTTCATTATTGATAATAATTTATGTTTAAATATTTTTCATTTCTATATTTTATAAATGTTACATTCTCAAAATGGTTTATTTTTCACAAAATAAATTATGCTTTGTCAAAATTTATAATTAACACTTAACAAAGATTGAATTGGATAGGAGTAAAACCGCGACAGAGATGCGGAAATGACAAATGATTTCACACATCCAACAATCGTCATTACTTTGCTTTTATCTATTGGTCCTTGGAAGCCTTCATTGGATCTAGGGTTAAGCACGCCAAACCGCTCAAATCAGGAACTACTAAGACCAGACCGGATCGGACGGTTTGGTTTGGTTCCCGATTCCAAGGAGGAAGTGGACCGGGAATCGGAATCGGATCCAACGGACCCTTTTTAAAATATATAAATTTTTATTTTCTTAAAAATACAAATAAAACTTAAAAATAGTGACAATTTTTGTTTTTTTCTTATTTTTTTTTTAATTTTTTTGCGAAGTAATCGATCCCATGGGACTGAACCAGACTAGACCGGTCTAGTCCAGACCCGTTTCCAATCCTAAACCGATCTGGTCCGGTCCCCAATCCCAAAAATTGGGAATTGATTCTCGATTTTTAGTTGGAATCGGATCGGATTGGGACCATCACCTCTAATTGGATCTGGTCAAGGCCCAAGAACCATTTGACTGTAGAAATTCCGCACAGACGGAGACATGCTTCCCCGCTAATCTAACAAGCCAAAGCGTGGCATTGTCAAGAGTGGGTGTGTTTTTTTTTTGGTACCCAGGGAACCCCGTACAGCCGGCAGCCGGCGGGTAAACCCTGGGGGCGACACGCACGACCACCACGCACGTGCCACCGGAGAGTGGGTGTGTTTGTTTGTGTTTCTGTTCAAAAATTGTTCCAGGGAACAAAAATAGAAAAAACTATTTCTGTTCCGGTGAACAGCTTTTGAACAAAAGAACGCGTTTGGTAACTGTACAAAATTTATGTTTTTGGAATAGAAAATGAAGAGAAACATGTTTGGTAACTGTACACAATTTCTGTTCCTAGAATAGAAAAAGAATAGAAACACGTTTGGTAACTGTAAAAAATTTCCGTTCCAAATTTTCTCAAGTGCTTTTTTTTTTTTAATAAATTGTAAACTTGGTATTGAATTCTCATTCTCATGAAATGCTCATCAATTTAATTTTGTTCATGGTGAGTGAAGACAAACATTCTGAACATGATCATATGTGCATACTTGGTAGAAAATTTAGTAAGTAAAGTTTGTACCAAATTTTTCTCAAGTGCCTTTTTTTTTTAATAAACTATATACTTGGTATTGAATTCTCATTCTCATGAAATGCTCATCAATTTAATTTTGATCATGGTGAGTGAAGAAAAACATTTTGAACATGGTCATATGTGCATACTTGAAAGAAAACAATTGCCCATCGACAATTCATACTTGCCCCAAGTAATCGTCCCTCATTTCTCTGGGTGATTCCCATCGAATAACTGTATATGTGGTAGTGATATTCGCCGCCTTATTCAGTGGGAATCACATTCATTCATAACGAGAGATTGGTTTCTTGGAATCAAACCGACAAATCGTTAGAACAACATTCCATCAAGAGTATACTTAGATAGGGATTCTGCGAACATGAGCTTGTGCACTGAGGATTGAAGAATATTAAAACATGGAATATGCAATTTTCATCTACAACCAGCTGCTCATGTCGATAGCCAAGATATCAAATTCTTGATGTTCAACTTTCTCGCATACGTTCTTTCCCACACTCTGTATAGTCTCAATTTATTTTCTCGAGTCAGTAGGAATCTGAACTTGCAGATAGCGATATCTGCCTGTGGATCAAAGCCGCACCTTAGAAACAAAACAAACGATCAAGACGGATATCAGAACTCTCAAACAAATTGAGCAGTACCATAGTGGTTTAGATTTAGTTTTGCTACTGGACATATACATGCATATAGTGTGCCACTCATCCTAGCAAAAGAGAACAAAAAGCACTAGCACTTCGAAACTCAAAAGACTAATAACAGGTGCCAATTTTCCTCGTTTTCAACCATTAATGACACCAGAACCATATAGGGTAATGGAGCACAGAGATGATGGATCACTTCTGGCCCTTCCTCTTCCACAAATCTCCGAACATTCTGATCCCAGAGTTCTTTCGCTTCCCGCCTCCAAAGCCATCATCTAGATCATCAATATTTCCTGGTGAACCCACAAAATCAGCATAACCTGCATGAGGCACCTCAAAAACTCCTCCGAAATGCTTATCCATGGAACCGCATCTTCCAGGAATTCTCCCATTCATTTCAACACCACTAACAAGAACAGCAGCTGCTGCATCTGCTGCTTTCCTCCACTGCTCGGTTTGCACCCTCAGCTTCTTCATCTCCGCTTCTAGTTCTTCTTTACCTCCTTCCACAGCTTCTAATTTCTCCTTCAATTGGATGTTGTTTTCTTTGCTCGCTTTAAGTTCCTCTTCTAGCTGACTCAGCTTTGAGGCCATTTCTTCTTCTTTGCTCCGAGCAGAAGATATCGTCATTGTTGCCTCGTCTAGTTGCTTTCTCAGGTTTTCAGTTTGCTGGCCAGCTACTTCAAGTTCCTTCTCCTTTTCTAGTAACTTACCTTTAAGCAAATTTATCTCATCCTCCTTCTCAGCCAACTGAAGCAAGTGCGGGGGTGGCTCCACAAATACAGGTGGCTCTGCTGGTAAGTCAATTGCTTTTGTTTCCTTCTCTATCTCATTGTTCAGTTGGCTAACCTCTATTTGAGTCTCCAAAGCAACCTTCTCAACTGGCACTTCAAATACATCAGTCTCCTGCTGGTTCTCATCAGGAACATCATTTAAAGGGTTGCTCTTTGGGTTGTTCGATTCTTGGACTTCTTTTGCATGATGCTTTTCAGGGACATCAACCGAGTCTGGTACAAACTTTGTCTTGGTTTTCTTCTCAAGCTTTTCTTGAGCTACTTTCTTTGTAGCCTCAGCTGAGACCAATTGCTCTTTCAGATTCTTCAGCTCTTCTTAAGCTTGGCCAAGCTGAGATTCCAGATCCGCAATGCGAGTTCCTAGTTTCTTTTGATTAACTGAATGAGATTGGGCACCTCATGGATGGGGCGATGGTGTGAGTTATCAGAATCAGAGCTCAAGCGAGGAGATCGTTGCTGCTCTGCTCGTGATGCTCGCTCGAGCAAGCAGATGAATCCGCACCTCCGACCCATTTCTGTAATTTCACAACTAGGTCCTCGATATCATTCATGGTTTTTATCGCTCGAAGCAACTTCTCTCTACTCTGTCCGGTTTCCTGAATTGAAAAGGAGGAATCAGATCGGGTTCATAACCTGCAGGAAAATTAACATCAAAAGAACTACCATGAAAAGGAAGGGCAAAGACTACGGTCATTACCATCAGAATAGATGAAGCAGAAATTTTTTTGGACAAGACATTTCTCGCTTGCTGATGTATGAAGATAACTGAATCTTCCAGATCTCAAACCAGCACTTCAAGCTGTAATGCAGTTCCTTGAATATTTATCACCATAAATTAGTCATGGCTTATCATAGAGAGCAGACATACACCATTTCCTAGTAAAGTAACGATTAGAGACGACTAAACCTTAAGAAGTTCTACAACCCATAAAAAAAATGTCGAGTCTAATCTCATCGATGCCAATCAGTCGCAGAACCGAGAATTGAATGAGTCTCGGAGAACTTAATAATAGTAATTCACGATCACTCGAAAGGTGGATTGGCAACAAAGTCATAACTCCGAGATCAACAGAAACTTCATCCCGCCGCTAGATAATGAACAACTGAACACAACGGCTCGAAGAAGGGATCAAAGCTCACCGACGTATCCGCGAATGTTCGCGATGCACTGCACTTCTTTCGCAAGCCGAGGAAGCTCCTCCCCGAAAGTTCTTCCACTCCCATTCGACCGCACACCGTCTACATCATGAAACTGACCATAAAATTCAAAACCAAACATCGAGCTTAAGGCGGACCAGCCACAATCACATTGCAGAACCTCGCACAAAAATCAAGACGATGAAATGCAAACTTGCTCAAGCGAGCAAAGCAGCCACGCTCGCTCAAGCGAGCATACGCTGCCGCAGATCTGGGCGAGCAACGCTCGCTCAGGGCTCGCTCGAGCGAGCATCTCGCAGATCTGGGCAAGCGCTGGCTCGAGCGAGCCGTCGCGCTCAAGCCCTGAGCAGCCGTCGCCCAGATCCGCGAGGGGTGGCTCTCGCCGAAGCCCTCATCAAACGGTGAAAGAGGTGTAAGAGTTTTCCTAATGTGGACTACATTAATTGATATTGTAATTTACCGTTTAACGTTTATCATTTTACGAGGATTGGTCTAAGGTAAGATAGAAGGTTTCTTAATTAGTCTAATATGGGCTGGCTAGTGTGGGCCAAGTTGAGCCTGGCCCGTAATGATGGGGCCTAGCTAGAAACTCTATAAATAGTGCTCAAGTCTCTCCTCTAACCCTAATTCTCACATGTATCCTCACCTAAGGGACGTTTACCTAACGCTAAATGTGAGGGGGGCCGCCTCATTGAGCCAGTGATACGGAGGGCAATAGAGGAGAATGACTTGATGCGTGGATCCCCTTGATATGTGGGAAATCTCTTTTCTGCTTCCACTTTATGTATAATGAATCCCAAAACAGGTGCGTTAATCTTTCTACTCAATTATGTATGTTCTTGTTCTGGTTATGGAGATCTTGGGGTTGCGCAATTTGCGTCCAACATGTGGTATCAGAGCCTCCATAACCCTAGAACTCGAATGCATAGAATTTTGCCCTAATTTGTGATTTTCGAGATTTTTAAAAACAGTAAAAGTAAAATTAAATCACATATTCGGACTGGGCTCGACGAGACGAGCGAGACCGTGGGCGGCGCGTTGCCGGGGGAGCCCCAGCGCCACGTGCCGCCGGGCATCGAAGCTGCGCCGACCTCCACGCTGCGGCTCGCGGCCGCTGACGTCAGCGATCCGGATTCGACCCGACCCGCTGACGTCAGCAATGGGACCCGACCCGACCCGGATGGCAACCGACCCGACCCGACCTGGTCAACCGTTGACCGGGCGGCTGGATCGGGCGGCTGGACCGGTTAATGACCGGTTTTTTTACGCCTGCGCGTGGGCTCTACGCGCAGCACACTCAGGCGGCGCGTGCGGGCGCGTGGGGACTCCGATCCGCGCGTGCCTAGTGGCGTTCGACTCGTATGGTAATTTCCTACGTCGTAGTATGTTTATTTTATATGTTTGATGATTTTATGGATGTGAAAATACATACAAAGCCCTAAATACGCGTATTTTTAGTGTATTTTGCGTATTTTTCTGTGATTTTCGAAATACAAGTGTTGGGCTACTGATATGCTATCACATAAACATTATAATGGTGTGATTCATTAATAAAAATTAAACTTTATTATGAATTGAAGTTGGCTTAATAAGATACAACCATTATGAGATAGTATTTGAAGTATGTATTGAGGTAATGAGAGACAGTAAAAGTTATGAAACTTTTGTTACTCATGCATACTCGTTTACATGCTAGTAACCTTTGTATGATAGACGTTTTAAGAACCTGTGACCATAATTGTACTAATTAACATATTTGCTAAATGTGGGTAATGCATGTCAGTTAAGTCATTGCATATTGTACCTAAACTCATCTGGTCACTGGTTAATGTCCATTAAGTTGAATATTTTTTTATGATTAAGGAGTATGACAACCTTTACGCAGAGTAATAGTACATATTGTTAAAGTTTAGATATTTGGTTCTCTGGTTTGACTCAATTAATAGGCCATTGGTTGATAACAATGATAATTTTGTTACTTAAAAAAAAATTGGCTAATATATTAGCTGTTGGCCTTGGAGTCATGTTTTGCCTTATGAAATTCATGAGCAATAGTGGATTAGCTATCAGGCTTGTCGATCTGGGGTATCATGTATTGCTATTGATGTTAACTTGTGATAGATCTTCTGAATCAACTATCTTCTTTATGTTGTTATAGTAATATGTTATCTTGGTACACAAGAGACGTTTTCTTCTATATTATGTGAAGTTTCTTGTGTTACTGTGTTCCGTGATCTCATTGGAGTCTATCTTTCAGATCATTTATATATATATCTGTATAATAAAGATTTTATTAATGAACAAAGCAATGTAATTAGCATAATATGTGATTTTGGTGATTTGATGCCCCTATCACTAAAGTTAAAATCACATGTATATGGTGTATGTGAGGAGTAAAGTTTATATCCATGGTATGAGAGAGTTTCAAGGATTCAATTGAGTAGTGACCGCCAAAGTGGCACGCTTGATTGGGTTTGAGAAATTTCGGTCTCGTATATTGATTGTGATGTCTCCTGGTCTAATGTGTAGTCATACTCCCAAAGGAGATGATTGTGTATTAGTTCATGAAGGGATACATGATGGTATGGTGGATGAGTGACTAATCCTAGTGGTTCATATGCCCAAAGGTGATGAATTCACGAAAATTGGAATAAATTCTCATAACCGCTATCATGTGGGGAGTGTACAATTGCATATCATGTATTCTTCCCAAAAATGATTATATGATTTTGCATATAACTCTCTGGATGTGTACTTGTATGTCAAGTTACATAGTGCTTACATGATGCTAATTATATATATTGCTTGTTATTTTAGTCACTTTTTCTGTAATTAATAACTCTACTATTATTGAGGTTTTTACTGCTTCAAATTTTAAGTTGTGGACATATGATTTGTTGCTTGAGAATGCAATAAAATTTGCTTACTGTCCATGAAGCATTTCATTCTGGAACACTTGAAAAGAGGTTTGTCTGCAGACTGCACTACTATAATATGATGGAAGCCTTAGTTGCTTGAAATTATGTTTTGTATGATATTGAAATTAAGACACATCTGCAACGATTTTGTTTAAGTCCTAATGACATATACATCTTGTATATGGTTAAAATGTTGTTTCCAAAAGTTTTCTATTTAAGGAAAATGACCGAGATAAAGAATAAATTGGTTAGAATTAGTCTTAAAGGTTGTCAGGCCTAATAGTAGCGGTAAGTATTTTGGCAAGTAAGACAATACTGAATTGCTTAAAGGGTCATTTGTGAAATACTTGGTATATTATGGGGTGGTAATTTAATTACTATGCCTGAAAATCCTGACAAAAAGATTTGCCAAAAGGCATAATTGCACCATAATTAACATGGTAATGAGTAAGACTAATTTATCTGTCTACCATGGGTTGATATTTTGAAAGCAATTTTTTCACATACAAAACGTATTTCTTATCAAAGTTGTTTCATAAACTTCTTTTGAGTTATGGACTGGACGTAAATTGATTGAATCATATTAAATTTAGAGGTGTCATGTAGGAGTGCGGTTATCTAATCCAATATTAAGTACGTTGGAATTTAGATCACTCGATATTATTTTGTATCTTATCCAGATTGTTAAAAGGGGTATTGATTTTATGACCCTAAAGAAGGTACAAGAATTATGGAATCACATACTCTAAAATTTCTTAAGATCGACGTAATTGTAGAGGATAGCTGCTCTCAGACTATTAAAGATAATAGTATGATGATGGTTATTGTGTTTTTGTCTTTACTTATACATATAATTATGGAATCTCCTATACCATAGACTAAACTTGTTGAGGTTTAAGGTACTATTCTTGATATAGTTTATAATGAAATTTCTTAAACCTCTCAAGTGCAGAATGAAGTGGTTGCAGCTTTATTAAGGAGATTTATTAGGGAAAGACAAATTAGTTTTACCATCAGACTATATAGTCTATTTGTGAGAGCATGATTACAATATCCATTACATGGTTGTTTTAGCAACTTATATAAATGTCGTTTCTTGTTCTTAATTAAGTATGTGATTAGATGCCTAAAAAAAAGGATAATAATATTTTTACTCTGAAAGCGGGGTGGATAGTTAGTGAAGAAATAATTATTTTTTTACTAATTCTTTCAGAGTGAACGTGGCATTGATAATTTATTTTTTATATGGAGTTACGTCAAAGAGATACAAACTCTATATAAGTGCAACTGGAGAATTTTGCAGCAGATTTAAGTAAACTTGTGTATAGAGTGAAAAGTCTTAATTCATGGTCTTAAGCAAGTTTCCAGACAATATTATTAAAGTTTAATAGTGTTGTTATTTTGTTCAATTAATAACAAAGTAATTCAATATATTGCAAGGTCAGTAGGAGGAAATTTATTTTTCTCATACATTTTGTACATGATATTTTGTTTACAAGTAATGAACTTGAGGCATCTTTTATCCTTTGTACTAAGGTCTGTAAGGATTGCTTTTTGCCATATTATATTAGATTTTCTCGAAGGACATTTGCTGATTGTATATTAGAAATATTCAATATACATTATTGCAAGCTAGGAATTGCTCCTGTTGTTAAAGGTGATGGACTGAATCTATCACATTGTCCTTATTTAGATATTGAGAAAATCTAATTAAAAGATATACCTTGTGTCAGTGCACTTAAAAGTATAATGTATGCTCGAATTTGCACTAGACTAAATATCGTCTTTGTAACGGGACTTCTAGACAGACATCAATCAAATTCAGGACGCGATCATTGCGTTGCTACCAATAAGGTTTTAAGGTACTTAAAGAGGACAAGAGATTATATGTTAATATGTGGATATGTTCAATTCTTGTAGCTAGTAAGATATTTAGATGTAAACTTTGTTGGCTATTAGGATGATATAATATCAATAACGAAAGACATATTTATGTTGGTAGGAAGTGCAGTAAATAAAGTTCTATGTCATTTTTCACTTTGAAAGCAGTGTTAGTAACATTCTTTTAGGTTGTTACTTGGGCTATTAGGCTCCGGAACCTCATGAAGGAGTTGACCGTTTTAAATTTTATGGATAGACCTATACGGTTTATTGAGATAACAAATTTGCAGTATTATTTATTTACTACAAAGATCTCAAGGGGTCTAAATATATGGTGGTCAAATCTTTTGACTAAAAGGAAACGGTACAGAAAGGTGACGTTTTAATATAACATATTTCCACAGATGATATGGTTGTAGATCCACTAACTAAAGGTCTACGCCCATGTGTATTTTAAGCGACATGTCATTAGCATGGGCCTAGGAGCATCATGAGATGCTGTTGTTTAGTGGGAGCTATTTTGGCTTTACTCTGATAAAAGTTTCATCTGTGTTCGTTACATTTTGTAACGGTTTGATATGTATCAACTTTTGCATTCAATAAAGTATTTTTGAATGTGTTGTTATTATGTTAAATGCATATTGATAAAGTCTCAAGGTATTGTATAAATCTTGAGTGAAGGCTAGGGGCATCCGGTTATTAGCCTTGTCCATATGTCTTGTTGTACTTAAAGAATGGTTAACCGTAATGACAAGACATATGTAGGTTCATGGAACCATAAATGCATTCTCTAGTGGCACAAGTTTTTTGTGACGCTTAAGGTAAGAGAATGGACATTCTCTAGTGGCACAAGTTTTTGTGATGCTTAAGGTAAGAGAATGGTGACTGACAAATGAGATCTCTCTATGATAGATGTTATCCATTCAACACACTACCATATTGGATTCATATCAATAGAGTTGAGAACACTCGTGACCATGGAAGGCTCTGTGTGTATACATGCAGTTACCGCCATGATTTGGTGTTTGAGACTTTATGGGATAGGATTGACTATTAAGAATTATCTCTAGACCAATGTGCGCACATACAGTACGATTTCAATTAATATAGTCCAAGTGGGAGAATGTAAGAGTTTTCCTAATGTGAACTACATTAATTGATATTGTATTTTACCATTTAACGTTTACCGTTTTACGGGGATTGGTCTAAGGTGAAATAAAAGGTTTCTTAATTAGTTTAATATGGGCTGGCTAGTGTGAACCGAGTTGAGCCTGGCCCGTAATGAGGGGGCCTAGCTGGAAACTCTATAAATAGTGCTCAAGTCTCTCATCTAACCCTAATTCTCACATGTATCCTCACCTAAGGGGCGTTTACCTAACGCTAAATGTGAGGGGGGCCGCCTCATTGAGCCAGTGATACGGAGGGCAATAGAGGAGAAGGACTTGATGCGTGGATCCCCTTGATATGTGGGAAATTTTGATATGTGGGAAATCCCTTTTCTGCTTCCACTTTATGTATGATGAATCCCAAAACAGGTGCGTTAACCTTTCTACTCAATTATGTATGTTCTTGTTCTGGTTATGGAGATCTTGGGGTTGCGCAAGCAGTCGGTGAAGTATGAAACTTACCTCGAATCAGAAGCTTCAGCCGATGAAGGAGCAGCAGCTGTCAGCCTTGAAGAGGATGACGATGGAGAACCTGTGAGAGACGCCGGAAAAGGGAGGGACTTGAGACAGAGATCGCGCAGGTGACCGACAGATGGCATGAAAGCAAGAAACATATTTGGAACAAGTTTTTTGTGTTTTTGTTCTTTTAATTCTTCCAAAAGTGTTTCTGAAACATAAAAACAAGTTTTTTTTATTTCTCATTTTTGTTCCAATTTTGTTCTTGGGAACACAAAAACAGATTTGGAACAGAAACGTAAACAAACGTGTTTCTGTTCTTTTTTTTTGTTCCCAAAAACAAAAAAACATAATTTTTGTTCATAAACAGAAAAAAAGAACACAAACAAACACACCCAGTTTGTCTGAGGGAATTTTCCAAGCATTCGTGAGTCTCCTTTGCAGCTGCAGATGGCGAAAGAAGGTCCTTACGGCGGTTCGAGCTCTCCATCATCAGCTTCGGTGACAGGAAACAACTTCGACGTGTTCCTAAGCTTCAGAGGAAGTGACACCCGACATGGGTTCACCGATGTTCTCTACAGAAGCCTTGTCAATCACGGGGTTCGCACCTTCTTAGACGAAGAAGAGCTTTCCGATGGAGTATGCATCAAGAAGCAGCTCCCTAAGTCGATCAAGCTGTCGAAGATTGGCATCCCGATCTTGTTCGAGGACTATGCCTCGAGTAAGCCGTGCCTTCGTGAGCTGGCTCAGATGGTCGAGTGGCGCAAAGAGGGAAGAATGATCATCATGCCCGTCTACTTCTTGATCATGGCTGTTAAGGTATATAAATCAAGAACACCAGTTGAGGAAGAGAGAAGGAAGAGCTGCAAAGTGCAAAGTCCACGACAACTCAAATGAACGACCGTGATGAAGGCTGATATGGATCGTCATCAATGGTGAAGAATCTGTGATAAAGATTGACACGGATTGCCAACTCATGAAGACACATGAGCAGTTATTCAGTTGAGGATCAAAACAGATTGCAAAACAGTCTTGATATATATAAGCTGTTCTATCTTCACGAGGAATAATGATCTACATAGTTAATTGAAGAAAACAGAGAGAAAGAGAGATCTTCTGAAAGAAAATGCTCCGTATTTTACAGTAGAGATAGAGAGAGAGAGAGAGATTAGAGAAAGATAGAAGTGTAAACTCTATTTGTTCATTGATGATTCGAGATATACAGACTTGTATTACAAATCTCATTGAAATAGAAGAATACAAAGTTCTTGATTGATCTTCAATTCTTCGACTTATTTCTTCATCTTCACATTCTCTCGTTTTTCAATTCTGTTTCTTTATCTTCACATGGTATAAGAGCAGGAGATCATACCTGTTGGAAAGGCTTATTCAGCAATCATCTGTTGAATCAAAGTGAAGAAACTGAAGTTGAAGCAGATCGAAGTGTCACAGCAAGTAAGGTTGCTATCACAATATCATTGTTGTTATCATCTTCTTCAAAGCTGAGAGAATAGAATAATGGCAGCAAGAACACAGAAGTATTCCTTCCCAATACATGTGAATATCTCTAATTTTGTCACAATCAAACTTGCCGAAGATAACTTTCTGTTATGGCAAGCACAGATTCATAGATTTCTAAGAAGCCAAGAACTCTTTGGCTTCATTAATGGTGAACTTCCATCACCTCCTCGAGTGCTACAGACTGAAATAGAAGGGAGTGAAACTGAAGTTGTAAACCCAGATTACATTGATTGGACAAAGACTGATCAGCTGATATCATCCTGGATAAGTGGAGCTGTCTCTGAAAACATTCTGAGCCTAATCATTGGCTTAGAAACATCGTATGAGGTATGGCAAACCTTGCTCAATAGATTTACACAAAAGTCTGTGGCTAGGGAGTTTGGGTTGAGAGGAAAGTTGCAAGCATGTCAAAAACGAGATCGATCTCTGGCTGTGTATCTTAGAGAATATAAATCTATCTGTGATCAACTAAATGCTATAGGGAAGCCTATAGATGAAATAACAAAGTTGTTTGGAGTTTTGGAGGGTTTAGGATCTGAGTATGAAAATTTCAAAACCACCATCTATTGTTTAAAACCTCAACCAGACTATGATGAGGTGATATCTCAGCTAGAAAGGTTTGAAGTAAGGTTACAAAGATACTCATTGAGTTCATACAATCCCAATCTGGCGTACTATAGTCAAAGAAGAACAGAAGTTCAACAAAGGGAAGAACTTGACAGAGTACCCATGCAGCATAATTCTGGTTTTGAAACCTTAAGGGTGAACAGTCGTGGAGGCCATAGTTATGGAAGAGGAAGATTTCTTAATAACAGAGGTCGAGGCTTTAGATATCCTGGAAGAGATTCAAGTTACAGACCAAATAACATCAATTACATACAAGAGGGTCAGAAAGTTAAGCAATTCCACAACCCCTCTAGTTTTGTTTCGAATCCAGGATTTCGTCCTTATGCTGGTTCCTCACAGAGATATCAAGAAACGAGATCCTATCCCACTTCAAATTTAACATTTTCTAAGAATTTGCAGGAAGAGAAATCAGCTGACAACATGAGATTAGAATGTCAAATTTGCAAGAGACTAGGACATGATGCTTTACATTGCTGGTATCGTTTTGATAATTCCTATCAAGCTGAGGAAATTCCAACAGCTCTAGCAGCAATACATCTCGAAGACTCCAAAGGAAGTGAGTGGTATCCAGATACTGGAGCAACTGCACATATCACAGCTAATCCTGGTATACTTCATAATCCCTCTACATATACTGGTTATGACACTATTATGATTGGTGATGGATCATGTTTGCCTATTACCCATACTGGTAATACACTACTACATACTGAAACAAATTCATTGCCTCTAAATGATGTGCTAATTGTCCATGATATAAAGAAGAACCTTATGTCAGTATCCAGATTAACAGACGACTATCCATACTCATTTGTTTTTGATAAATTTGGTGTCTATGTAAAGGACAATTGCACCAACACAACTCAGCTGCTCGGGAGGAAAATTAAAGGGCTGTATCAAGTCAATTCACAAACAACAAAAGCCTTTTTAACTCAGAGACACAGAGTAGTAGGAGAGGATACATGGCATCAACGATTAGCACACACCAATTTGAATATCTTGAAGCATCTGGAGAACCAACAACTGATTCAGTGTAATACTAGAATGCAGAACATGTGTAGCAGTTGTCAAATTGCTAAGACTACAGTTTTGCCTTTTCCCTTATCAGAATCTGTAGCCACTATGCCCTTACAGAAAATCCATTGTGATATCTGGGGCCCTTCACCTATTACTTCATTTCAGAATTTCAAATATTATGTCCTGTTTGTAGACAATTTCTCTCGGTTTAGCTGGATCTATCCACTGAAGTTGAAGTCAGATTTCTATAACATCTTTGTTCTATTTCAAAAGCAAGTAGAGAATCAATTTGAGTCGAAAATCAAGATTTTTCAGTGTGATGGTGGAGGAGAATTCACTAGCAACAGGTTTCAGACTCATTTGCAGAACTGTGGTATCAAACAACACATCTCTTGTCCTTACACACCTGAACAGAATGGCATTGCTGAGAGGAAGCATCGTCACATTGTTGAACTAGATCTTGCCATGCTTTATCATGGCAGAGTTCCACTGAAATATTGGGTAGATGCATTCTTAACGGCCAGTTATGTCATCAATACACTTCCAACACCAAAGTTACAGATGTAGTCACCTCACAGAAGATTATATCTACAAGAACCAAGCTATGATCATCTTAGGGTGTTTGGATGTGCATGTTATCCATGTTTACGACCTTATGCCCAGCACAAGTTTGATCCAAGATCACTCACATGTGTGTTTCTTGGTTACAGTGAACGTCATAAAGGTTACAGATGTCTTGTGCCTACAACAGGTCGTGTGTATATTAGTCGACATGTTATGTTTGATGAACACACCTTTCCTTTTACCAAGACTTGTCTAACATAGTATGCACCACTTACAATACTTTATCAATCATGGGCTCAAGAAACTCAACTTATGGGATCAGCAAGCAAGGAAACAGCTCCTATCTCTTCACCAGCATCTGCAGAACATTTGCAGACTAATGGAGCTATCACTGCTAATGATTCTCACCCTGCACAGCAAATTACAATACCATATACTGATCACTCATCATTTCTGCCAAATGTAACACCAGAACATGGCTCCTTTGTAACAATAACACAAGATGAAATCTCACAGCACCAAGAGATGCCTTCTATCGACACAGCAGCATCTAGTGATACAAATGATGGATCTGAACATGCCATTGCTCCTTGTGTCTCCCAAGGAACAATCTCAAGTCATTCTATGTAGACTCGCTCAAAGTCTGGCATTATAAAACCTAATCCCAGGTATGCTTGTCTTGCTGTATATGAAGTACCCACTGAACCAAGGTCAATTAAATCAGCTTTAGCACATACAGGCTGGTATAAAGCCATGACAGAAGAAATGGATGCACTGTATCAGAATAAAACTTGGGAGTTAACTCCTAGAACTGATCAAATGAATGTGATTGGCTGCAAGTGGGTATTTAAAACAAAACTTGCATCTGATGGTAGTCTTGATAGACTGAAAGCTCGACTAGTTGCTAAAGGCTTTCATCAGGAGGAAGGCATTGACTTCACAGAGACCTTTAGTCCTGTTGTCAAGCATGCTACAATACGAATTGTTCTCTCTGTAGCAATGATGAAACACTGGCCAATTCATCAACTCGATGTTAAAAATGCTTTTTTACATGCTACACTAACTGAGACAGTTTACATGGAGCAGCCTCCTGGCTTTCAAGATCTCAAGAAACCTCATCATGTCTGTCTCCTCAAGAAGTCTCTCTAGGGACTTCGACAAGCTCCTCGAGCCTGGTTTGACAAGTTCAGCAATTTTCTACTTGAATATGGATTCTGTTGCAGCTCAACTGATCCATCCTTATTTGTTCTTCACACTGGTACATACACTATTCTTCTCTTACTATATGTCGATGACATTGTCTTAACTGGAAGTTCCTCTCAGCTGCTTTCTAATCTCATCCAGTCTCTAAGTCTCCAGTTTCATATGAAAGATCTTGGCCCACTGCACTACTTTCTTGGCATAGAAGTAAAACATACTTCTGATCATCTGTTTCTTTGTCAAACTAAATATGCTATTGATCTTCTTACTCGACCTCATATGCTTGAGTGTAAACCAATTTCAACCCCTCTGTCACTAAGACCAATCATTTTGACAACTGATTCTATTCCTCTATCTAATCCCATTGAGTATCGAAGCTTAGTTGGTGGTCTACAATACTTGACATTAACACGTCCTGATATTGCCTATGCTACGAATTCCTTGTGTCAAAAAATACAGCAGCCTATTGTTGCAGATCTTCATAACCTCAAGAGGGTTCTGCAATATGTTAAAGGCACCATAAGTCTTGGCCTTTTTATTCATTCTCGAAGCTCTCTCCATTTGTATGGTTTTTCAGATGCAGACTAGGCTGGCTGTACTGAAACCAGAAGATCAACAACTGGTTTCTGTACATACCTTGGTTCCAATCTCATCTCTTGGGCAGCAAAGAAGCAATCCACAGTCAGTCGATCCTCTACAGAGGCTGAGTACTGTGCTCTTGCTTCCACTTCTGCTGAACTTACTTGGATCAACTTTGTTCTTCGTGACATAGGATGCTCTCTACCTCAACCAACTCATCTATTTTGTGACAATAAATCAGCCATTGCTCTTACTGTCAACCCTGTATTACATGCTCGCACTAAACATATTGAAGTGGACTTCCACTTTGTTCGAGAAAAGGTTTCCTCAGGGTCACTCCATGTGAGTTATGTTCAAAGCAATTGTCAACTTGCTGATATTTTCACAAAATCTCTGCCTCGCCTTTCATATTGTCAGCTACGAATCAAATTGGGCCTCGGTTTTTCACCTATTCCCAATTTGAGGGGGAATGTTAAGGTATATAAATCAAGAACACCAGTTGAGGAAGAGAGAAGGAAGAGCTGCAAAGTGCAAAGTCCACGACAACTCAAATGAACGACCGTGGTGAAGGCTGATATGGATCGTCATCAATGGTGAAGAATCTGTGATAAAGATTGACACGGATTGCCAACTCATGAAGACACATGAGCAGTTATTCAGTTGAGGATCAAAACAGATTGCAAAACAGTCTTGATATATATAAGTTGTTCTATCCTCACGAGGAATAATGATCTACATAGTTAATTGAAGAAAACAGAGAGAAAGAGAGATCTTCTGAAAGAAAATGCTCTGTATTTTACAGTAGAGATAGAGAGAGAGAGAGAGATTAGAGAAAGATAGAAGTGTAAACTCTCTTTGCTCATTGATGATTCGAGATATACAGACTTGTATTACAAATCTCATTGAAATAGAAGAATACAAAGTTCTTGATTGATCTTCAATTCTTCGACTTATTTCTTCATCTTCACATTCTCTGGTTTTTCAATTCTGTTTCTTTATCTTCACAATGGCGTGGGATGTGGAAATGAAGGATGGGAAGGGTCCCTACGCCGATAAAATTGCGGCACACCAGGAGAAAGGAGTTGATCCGGACACGATCCAGAAATGGTTGGATGCCCACAAAGAAGTCACATCAGTGAAAGGGCGGCAACTGGGCGAATATACTGGGTAAGGTTGAAGAAGGATCCGTAACTAGTTTGGCTTTGTTTTCTTTTCTTTTCTCCCTTTTTTGTCCTGAATAATGTGGTACTCTCATGCTCAATTCAATTGATTTCACGGCAAATTGCCCCCGTATACGAAAGTGGCAGTCTGTTAAGGGTTGCGATGGTAATGGCCGATGGTCACTCTGAATTGACTGGGGCACACTTGCATTTGTACCGAGCGTTTAACCATTCCGTCCCATTCACGTTTCATCAGTTTCAGATCTTTATCCCCATATAACAGTGTCCATGACTTCGTGTACTTTCCTTCTTTCTGAAACTTTTTCTGTTTTCTAGGCAAGGAGAATTTGCAATTATGATGGTCTCAAAAGTTCTGAAGAGATTGAGAAAGGCTAAGCTCAATTTGTTTGACAAATTAGTCGGGATTGAAGACCGCTTGCCTGAGCTGAGAAGAATGTTGGATACTGACTCTAGTGACGTGCGGATGATTGTCATCTCCGGCATTCCAGGCATCGGTAAGACAACCCTCGCAAAATCTCTCTACAACGATATCGGCCCCCGTTTTGACCGTCACAGCTTTCTCGGTGATATTGGAGACGCTACTGACAAGAAGGCTCTTCTAGCTTTGCAAAATCAGTTGGTCTCTGACATCGTCCAAAGGGACTCAGCAAAACTCAAATCGGTTGAGGAAGGAATCAGCTTCCTCAAATTAAGATTAAGCACCTGGAAAGTCCTCATCCTTTTGGACGACGTGCATGAGAAGTCTCAGCTTGAAGCTTTGGTTGGAAGTCTCGATTGGTTCGGTTCAGGGAGTAAGATCGTTATCACAACCAAAAGAGTTCTCAATTTATGCGAAATGGCAGAAACTGATGACGTTGAAACTTACAAAGTCCCAGAGATGGAGGATAGTGATGCTCTAAAACTTTTTTGTAGATACGCCTTTGCTAAGAATTGTCCAGAACATGACTATGTTGATCTGTCTGAAAGAATTGTGTCCGCTACTGGAAAACTTCCATTAGCTGTTGAGCTCGTAGGTTCACACCTGTCTCTGCTTTGGGATAAAAGAGGAGCTTGGGAATCTCTACTGGAGAAGTTACAAAATGTAACTGATGATAAAGTCGAGAACAAGTTGAGAATAACTTACGAACAATTAAACAGTTTCCAACGGCATATTTTTCTCGACATAGCTTGTTTTCTTTTTGGAGAGGATAAAAGAATCGCATCTTACATGTGGGATGAGCTTCAATTGTATCCTTCTTTTGAAGTCGAGATGCTTTGTCTCATGTCCATGGTAAAGATTGGACACAACAATAGGATGTGGATCCACGATCAGCTAAGGAAGCTGGGCAGGAAAATTGTTCAAGAAGATTGCATGAAACAGGGGAACAACAGTAGACTATGGGCCACTGAAGCTCGGAAGATTTTTAAACAAGAAGAGGTCAGATTTAACATTTCCTTTTTTGGTCCGTCTATTGGATATTTAACTCTCCTTGTTTTGATCCCTTTTGGAAAGAGTGGAGCATAAATGATCCTCAGTTCAATTACTATATTGGGGTTTCGTTGGCTTGTCTAACAATGGTGTTTGACCAACAGAGCCAAATGAAGGTTGAAGCTCTGTGACTTGAGATGGATAACACTGAACAAAAAGACATTGATGGTCGATCGCAGACCTATTTGACTGGTGACCGATTTAAAAGAGTACCAAATCTCCGTCTTCTCATTTTGGATCACTTTGACATTAAGGAGGATTTTAGAAATCTTCTTTCAAAGTTACTTTGGCTCTGTTGGCATGGCTGTCCAAGAGCTTTTAATGTAATCAATTTGAACTTGGAGGTCTTGGTTGTTCTTGATTTGTCGTGGAGCAAGATAACTGAAGGTTGGGAGGGTTGGAATAGTATAAAGGTAGCTCAAATACTTTGCATTTCCCTTTTCACTTGAATACTTACTGCAACATTAACAGTTTCTGTCTATTTGTATTGCTTGCTGTTGGCAAGGAAGTTGAAAGTCTTAATTCTCAGAGGCTGTGTTGACTTGATACAAACTCCAAACTTCTCTAATTTCAAGTCTTGGGAGATGCCGATTTTAGAATATTGCTCTCATTTGGTTCGAATCGACCCATCAATTGGTCAGTTGCAACGTTTGCAAATTTTAGATCTGAAATTTTGCACTGACCTCGGTAACTTGCCTAGAGAACTTGATTCTCTGGAAGCTTTGAGAGAGCTCCGACTTGATGGAACTTATATAGAAGATATTCCGGTCTCCGAAGATATGAAGCATCTTAAAACTCTCAGCGCCTGCAACTGTAAATCATTGGCACGATTATCCGGTGAAATTGGTGACATAAAATCTCTAGAATTTCTTTCGATTGATGGCTCTGAACTTACCACACTCCCGAACTCAATTAAAAGGCTAGAAAAGTTGAAACAACTGTCTTTGAGAGCAGCTCTCTCAAGTACAGGAATAGACAAATTACCACATGCCATTGGTAATATGCATAATTTGAAGGTGCTGAGAATGGACGGAAGTTTCATTAGAAAGTTCCCTCGATCTATTGGAATGCTGAAGAAGCTTGAGGAGATTCATGCATCATGCTGTAGGAGTTTGGAAAAAATTCCTGAGGAGATCAAAGGCTTGCCTCGTTTGAGAAATTTGGTGTTGTCAGATTCCAATATTCCCAGCCTACCAGGGAGCATCTCTAGTCTTTCCCACCTTCAAAACCTTGATTTATATGGCTGTGACAATCTTCATGAGGTTCCTCTGCTTCCCACTAGTTTAGCTACTTTGCGTCTCACTTATGACTCAAGTAAATTGAAGTCTTTGGATATTTCAAACCTGACCAATCTCAAAGAGTTGTAGCTTGCCAATTATTTGGAGGACGAGGCATCTCCCGGCACAGACGGATATTTGATGGTGGAGCCAATCAGCCTTTCGGGGATTGGCAAAGTGACAAAAGTTGAGACCTTGAAATTGTGCCTCCCAGGCTTCACTAAACTACCGGAAATGGATGCTCTCAAGCAGCTAAGGAAGCTTGATCTTCAATGTCCAGACCTACAACATCTCCCACGACTACCCAAAAGTTTGAAAAAACTAACCCTCCAAGACTGCAAATCCTTAAAGACATTGCCGGAGCTTAAGTATCTCAAGTCTCTATCTGGGTTGGAGCTTCTGTTATGTTCTGTAATGGAAATCGAAGGACTTCAAAATCTCTCATCCTTGGTAGCCTTGCTTATTTCTCAATGTGAGCTGGTAAAGCTGGACGGCCTTGAATGCTTGACATCCCTGAGAACATTGACCATCTCATACTGTGATTCCCTTCAAGGACTGCCAGATTTGTCGAACTTGAAGAAGCTGAGAACATGTCATATCCAACATTGCAAGAACATAACTCAAAAGGACAGCCTCTAGTAGTCGAGATCCCTAGAAAGGCCAGATATTTGCGAAGGTCGTGGTACGCCTCTGGTCTAAATGAGGACTTGAAAGAGATCCATTTCATGCTTCCTTGAGCAAGTCTGAAGTTTCTGAGGCCAATATTCATTCTAAAGGTCATGCGTCTTTTCAATTTAATGATGATCCATAAGTTTCACTTGCATTGTTGGACTTCTTTGTGACTGGAAATGCCTTCTTCTCCGATATTTCCATTTTTCTTTTCACTTCTTTAGGGAATGCAATATTTTTCCTTAATGAAGTTATTCTCAAGAATGCCCAGCAATTGCTTGGTATACCACTTAACACTTCGACTTCATTGTACCGTTTTCACAAATATGTGAATGAGTGCATGAATCGGCATTTCTGAATTCCCTAATCATTCTGGTCATTGTTGTTCTTAATTTCTTCCATCTAACTGACTGATTATCCTTAGTAAGATGATATGCCCATTTATTCAATATACATGGAGTATTCACTAGCGGGAGTATTGTAATGGAAGAAATAACTGGATGTGATCTCTGTTCATTTCTTTTGCCCAACGATGATGTATAGAATAGTCATATCCGAATGCGATGCAGAAAGGCCAAATATATGCTCATACACCTCTACATAGACAATATTGAGGGAAAAATCAGCATGGCATGCACTTTTTATGGGGGAATTATTTATGTGATTAATGAGAGGCACCCGATAACCCTGATGATCTAGATGATTACAGGATGAAAAGTTCAAAAAGAATGATGAATGGATGTTACTGAACATCATCTGGCATTAGTTTGTTGTTTTTCTCCCTTTAATAAATTTTACATGCTAAGTAGTTTATCTACTTGAATGAATATCATCCAACTAGTTTTAGTGTTTTCTGGGTACTCTGAAATATCTCTGTGAACTAATGGCTCGGGCTGAGCAGCAGGTAAAAATGTTCCATCATGAATAACCCGGATTAGTATAGCACATTCCAGGACGGTCTTGCCTTTCACAACCAAATAAAATGCATCGCTTTGTTGCTAGGCCTGATCAGACAGAAGATTCAGAAGCTGTGAAGAGACTTGCATACATCATACAGGACCCACTTATTATAGTTTTCTTCTTGGTTAGTCCGTGGTAGTAAAGACCAGGCTGAGGAATCTTATGTCACATGGGTAGAGGAGCAAGGCGTGACTTCACTCAATTACATGTTTCTGAATCTTCTTTTTTCAACATAGTTGATCTTTACTTGCGTCTCTGCATGATTCAGGCTTCTGCTTTTGATATTTACGTCCTGCTTCGTTGGATGATCCACGCCGAAGAATGTAACATCTCTGGATTTCGTTTTGCTTTCTTGACACATTCCATAGAAGTGTTTCCCTTGCATTTCTACTGCCTATTTCTACGATTTATTTTGTTGAAATCTGCGAGATCTCAGCACCTACTCTGTCATCAGTTTATGATCTCTTAATTCCTAGATTTCCGGGAATGTACCATAATATGGTTGTGTGGTGTCAACTGTCAACTTAAACAAACTCTTCTGGACAAGAGAATTGAAAGAAGAAAAAGGCAAACAGATTTCCTGAGAATTGACCGCCACAAGTTAGTGGCATTCAAACATGAGGCTTCCCGATGTTACTATGAGCTACAACAATGAAGAAAGCCACAGATTGACAAGAACGGTACAGATGATTTGTGACCCGATGAACAAATGCTATGCCAAGTACCTTTTGTTAGACCTAAATCTAAACAACATTAGGAATATGAAGCCCGGGAGAGTGTTTCCGAACTTTTCCTCTTCCCATTATATGCCCTTCGAAATTTGTACCACTTGAGCTGCTATCATTTAGGGATGCGCGTCCGAAGGAATGGCTTCCAGGGAAGTAGAGCCCTATCAAGCTCGGGGTAGGGGTGGGAATCCCTTTGCGTAAAGCAAATTCTCCCCAGCGGGGCCGGTATCTTTTACCAGGCTCGGATCCTGACCTGAGAGGGGCGTAAGGGGTCACTCTCCCCAATGAGGTTTTCCCTTTGTTTCCTCATTGAGCAGTTTAAAGACCTGCTCAGGTCTATTCCTCTTCCCATTATATGCCCTTCGAAATTTGTACCACTTGATATCTCAGAAATTGCATCTTCCGAGATCTTCATAGAAGACCCTTCTTCCTGTACATTCAAGTTCATGTCATCATCAATATTCAAATTCAAAAGTATCTTTTGACTTCACAGTTTTCAATGCCACAGGCATCTCTCTTTAGAAAAAGTAACCACCAACATTTTCCGACGATGGAAAATTATTCAAGCAGTTATGTTCGATTTATGTTTTCATGAAAACTGAATACTGGCACGGTGAAATATGTCGTGAATTAAAAGAACCGATCTTTTTGTTTCCTTCCAATTTTTTATTGTACTTCTATGCGATTAATTTCTTTCCCTTGTTGCTGCTTAATACTCCCATGTATATTATTCTCTTGTTGGTTTGCTTTCCATGCTCTTCATTATAACGTGCCAAGAAAAACGATGTCCTATTAATATCTTGATACGCAAACGGGTTCCCAGCTGCCTTCATTGGGGTGAACCTGCCCCGTATGTTTCAACGGGGATTGGCTTCACACCCCTCAGGCCCGGGGGGTCGGGATGGGAACCCGTTTGCGTAAGCAAGTCCCCCCAATGGGGCCGGTATCTTTTTCCAAGCCTGGATCCCGGCCTATACCCAGACTTTCCTGGTGGTCAAAGCCTTTTCTGCTTAGGTCCAATGTCCTATTAATATCTTGATTTCTTTTTATCGACATTTTCTCAAGTTAGTATTACAATCTGTACACATTGTCAATTGACCTTTTGAACCATGTTATCGTGATTTATTCAATCTGTAACGTTCAGCCTTCATGTTTGTAGTTTCGTATTGAATTTTTTCAAAAAAATTCTATTTTAACAAGAAATGTCGTTTTAATAGCACTATCTTTACTTTTATCTTATAGTATATTTTTCCCATTAATATAAAGAAGAGTACTATGTACATTTTGTTCAATTAATCAAATAAGCCATGATATTCTAGAGTTGCAAAATTTTCATTCACTGTTTGAAGTATGTGCAAATTTTCCATGCAATGAACATTTTTATGTGTTTTTTTTTTTCCAAATCCACATTTCAGGAAAAGAAAAAGGAAAGAATTTCTCTTACTATCCAATGAATGAGAACGCATAAAATCATCTTCCCAGTAAGAATATTTTTCTGTTAATCTATGTATTGAGGTAATATGACTTTTAATTTTTCTAACTAATTATTTTATGGGCTGATGTTGGCTTTTTTAATCAGGATACATGCATTTCTATTGATTCCAATGATCAATTTGAATAGTGATCAATTGAGTAATACAATTATCTATAGCAAAATTTCAATTTATTCCACGCGTGTTGCGTGGGGTGATGGACTTTTTGGCCACCAGCCCACTGTCAAGACAAATAATTTTGTGAAAAATCCAGATGAGCGTTTTCCAAATTCATATTGCTGTTTGCCATAGTAGCTTTTGGAGGCTCTTGCAAATGCAGATTTTCTGTCTCCCATTTGCTTTAAAGCTCATTCCCTTTGTGCGTTTTATTCTAGTGCAGAAAATGGAAGAGCACGTCTTTCTGAACCGTGGTGGGTCATGGCCTCGATTGAGAGCAGTAAGCAAGTGGTGCAGAAAATGGAAGAGCACATCTTCCAAATTCTTGTTGATTGACTCAGAGCAGTAAGCACGTGGTGGGTCATTGCCTTCCCTTGGACCTTGATCTCCGCCCAATGTTATCATTTGGCCATATCCTCCAACAAGAATCTACCTTATCTTCCACAAAAATAAACTAAAGGAGTGTTTTTAAAGCGTTCGAGGGAGAGAGGTTAGAGTATGATAATTAATTCTAAAGCAGATTATACAATTAAGAATTAATATCATAAAAAAGTCTTAAATTGATACACCCATGACAAATTTATCCAAAACTAAATTTTTTACCATGAAAAATTTCCAACCAGTACGCTTGTGACAAAATCATCATTCGTTAATTTATGTTAAATTTTACCGTCAAATCGCTGAATTGGATAACATTGAGGGATACTCTCCATTTATCATAACTCTACCAGTTTGTAGTTTTTCATAGTATTAATCCAGTTTAACATAAAGTAATGGATCATAAATTTGTTACAAATTGTACTAATTAAGGGATTTTAGTGATAAAAAAATTTAGTTTGGGATAAATTCGTTACAAGTATATTAGTGTGAGATTTTTTGTGGTATTAACCTTACAATAATTTTATTTTTTACAATTATGCTTATTGTTCATCAATCTAAAGTTACGACAAACAATCATTCTATATTAAAACAGTGGTTTTTAACAACTTAATTGATTATATATTTAATTATTATCATGACTATCAATTTATTAATTGTGATTTTAGAATACATTTTTGTAAATGAATTATAATGTGTATCAGCATATTTTATTAAATTTATTAGAATTAATATCCCATTCTACTTTCACAATGCATTTCCTGTAATAAAGCAAAAGAACCCTCATCGTATTCATCCTGTAAACTTACTGAATAAAAAGTTATCTCATTCCGGTTTTATTGTATCAAACTCAAATTTAGTGGAAGTTGAATAGGTTAAAGTTGCTTGGTGTCGCTTAGTCTACGAATTTTGAAACTTTTAAATTGATATCCATTTGGTTTGTTTGCGGTGATAAAAAATTGTGACTCTGAGGATTAGCCCTTTCCCAAACTTGTCCATTAGATCTTTGGGTTCAATAAGTCTAGCGGTAATTCTTATTTGTGTTAGGTTAGATCCATCAGTAATGACCATTGAATTTATGATTGTCACACATAAGACCCACATAAGTCTCACAAATTCAAGGTTTGTATTGATCCCATGTAGCAGACTTCGATTTAGGGAAGAAATATCGCAACCCTAGATTGGCTGAGTAAGGCAATCACTTTGTATTTCCCTCCAAAAAGCCTCAGTCGCTTTGGTAGTGATGAAGTGCTAATTGGATCCACCATGCCAGCAAATTACTTCCAAATGACTAGAGCATTTTAGTCTAGTGATTAACATTACTAAATAAGTTATTCCTGACTTTAGAAAATTCAAATCCATTTTTCAAATCCCCGTAACAATGAGGTCTAGTCGCCCTTGCTTGACCAATTTTTTGGAGTATTGGCCAAATGCTTTACGAGAAAAAAAGTAATTAGTCTAGCGTTTTGTTGGGGGGTAAAGAGGCTAAATCCCATTCAAAACTTTTCTTCAGATCAATTAGGGAAAAAAAAGAGCATTTAGTTCAATGACTGAATTGGTAAAGAAAAGTTTTGTCCGGGTCGTACATTTTGCAAAAGTTTAAAGGTTATTGATATTTTTTTCTTTTTAAAATATATTTTGTTGTAAATTTTTACATCCGTCTCGCCATGGTCGGCCGGTCAAAGAGGCCCTCGTACATCCACTCCCATGGTATGAAACTGGGAAACTGGGAGGTGGATCTTTGAAATAGAGAAGAAAGAGAGACGAAAACTGAGAGGAAGAGGCCCCCCAACACGGAAACCATTTTCATTTTGAAAGTAGATGGACTTCCAGAATTCTCGCGACCGTGGAGGAGGTTCCTCCGAAACAAGAGAGCAGAGTTACGATGTGTTTGTGAGCTTCAGAGGAGCGGATACTCGCAAGGGTTTTGTGGATCATCTCTACCAGAGGCTCTTACGAGAGAAGGTCCGCGTGTTCAAGGATGATGAGAAACTCTTCAGGCGAGGAGGGAAGATTGACCCGTCGCTTCTCGAAGCGAGCGGGCGTTCCAAGATCGCCATTCCGATCCTGTCAGGGAACTACCCATCGAGCGAATGGTGCCTCCGAGAGCTGGCTCAGATTGTGGAGTATCACAAGACGACGGGCCAGATCATCATGCCCGTCTTCCTCAACGTCACGCCATCGGTCGTGAAAAACGTATCCCACCGTTACGGCGAGGCTATCGCCGAGCATAGAGAGAACGAAATCGACCCAGACACCCTCCGGAAATGGGAGGAAGCTCTCAGCTATGTGGGATCCATCCCAGGGTTGGAGATTGATAGGTGAGTGTAATTGAGTAAGTTCGATTGAGTAACCTAGCATCCGAATCCCAAGCCAGCGCTTACTTCAATTTTGGTTAATCTAATTAGACTAATGCTGCAACGTGTATCGATATCTGATGTAGCTCCCTCTGATCTGGTATTGAATGTGATCCGCTTGTTAACATTCTCACTCCCAGCTTGTCACATTACTTAATGTTTCTGTTTTGTTGATAAATTTCAGCGTTCTAGCGTTACACGTATCTCATAACTCAGTTTTTCCACGTTCGATCACTGCATTAAATGGGAGGCAGCGGTTATGGTTGTAATTTTATATCGATATGGTCCAGAAAAATGTTCTTCCTCTTGAACTCTGCATCCACAGGAAATCTACCTCTTGCAAGAATATGCCAGTGTAGAGTGATACCGATTTGCTTAATTTCTGTGGATGCAACAGAAAGCCTTTGCATCTCATCATACTGTGCTTTGTCTGTGTTGATTTAGTAGAAGCATGTACCACTAATTGCATGGCCTGTTTGTCTAAAGGTGATTGCTGTATGATAGTTTTTGAAAGGAGAGCGTGAACTTTTTCTTGCAAACTACTTCAGAGTTTAGACATTGTTGGACTTACATTAATCTTTGTGCGTGTACCTTGTGCACACGTGCACGCTTGATACAGCTTGCCCGTAGATGCTTCAGTCATCGATGTTCTTGTCGCAAATGTGTTGAGGGCACTGAACAGATACTTCGTTGGCATCGAGCATCATGTGGAAAGAGTTATGAAATTACTAAAAGTGGAATCTAGCGATGTTCATGTAGTTGGAATACATGGCATAGGGGGCACCGGGAAGACAACAATTGCAAGGTTCATCTACAAAAGAATATTTGATCTCTTTGATGGCTGTAGCTTTCTGGAAAACGTCAGAGAACATACCAAAAAACCAGGAGGTCTAGATAATTTGCAAGGTCAGTTGGTTTCTGACCTTCTAGGTGTAACGCATGGACAAATTCATTCTGTTGATGATGGGATTAAGTCCATCAGAAGCAGACTCTTGCACAAGAAGATTCTCATTGTTCTCGATGATATTGAACCAAGCTTTGGACTTACACAAATTTTAAGTATTCTTGATTCGTTAGGCTCTGGGAGCAGGATCATAATTACCACCAGAGACGAACAGGCTTTAGATAAGTTTGAAGTGTCCCTGAAATATGAGGTCGGGGGAATGCAAGAAGAGGAAGTCGATGAACTATTCCGCACTCATGCCTTCAGGGAGAGACCTGCTCCAGCTGACTTAGCTACTCTGTCCAAAAAAATAGCATCGACTATTGGCCGGCTTCCTTTGACTGTTGAGGTTGTTGGATCGTATCTATATTCTAAAAGCAAGGAGGTGTGGGAGCAGACATTAAACGAATTGAGAAAAGTAGCTGAGCCACAAGTTCAACAGAAATTGATGGTAATAATCAAAGCATTATCTGACGAGCAAAGACTGATATTTCTAGACATTGCTTGTTTCTTCATTGGAGAGGACAAAAGCGTTGCATGCTACCTGTGGTCTGACCGTGATTCCACAAGCGGATCGGTATTAGAAGTGCTCATCAATTCGTCTATTGTTAAGATTGAGAACGATAAGTTATGGATGCATGATCAACTTCGAGACCTAGGTAGGGATATTGTCGTAGAGAAACATCTTAAACCTGGAAATTGCAGTAGATTGTGGAGTCACGAGCAAGCCCAAGCTGTGCTGGTGAATAAAAAAGTAAGATACAAGTTCATCACTGTTGTTACCTTACTTGTATGCCTTACGACTCACGTTCCTCTTTTCATAGAAAGAAAACTAATTGGGGTGCATATTTTTAGCGGAAAAAATGATTTGAAAAATATTTTTCTAAAAATGATCATTTATATTTCTTGAAATAATTAGTTAATTAAAATTTTTCATTATTGATAGCAATTTATGTTTACTTTTTTTCGTGAATGATGAAAATATTTGTTGTTCATTCATTTTTGTAAGAGATGAAAGTGATCATTTTTAAGAATTTTTTCCACAACCTTTTTTTTTTATACAAATTGATCCTTAATAAAATGATTTCTTTAATTTGAAGTCTCTAAGAATTTATCATCTTCACATATTTTTGTGTTGAAATGCCAAGTCCCTTGGTAATCCAAATCCTGTATTTCACGTGTAGGGAACGGAAATTGTTAGAGGAATTCTTCTCAAATTTGGCAGTGGGTCACAATACAGTTTTGGACCAGCACATTTTGCGAGGATGTCAAACATAAGATTCCTTCGATTGGATCAGGCAAACCTTGAAGGAAATTTTGAGCGGCGTCTGTCAAGTTTAAGATGGCTCCATTGGCAAGGTTGTCCTCGGCATCTTCTTGCTGAAAAATTGGATTTGACGGAGTTGGTTGTTCTAGATCTTTCTTGGAGCAAGGTCAGTGACAAATGGAACGGTTGGAGTGAAATCAAGGTAGAGAAGTACATTATTATTGATTTCATTTGTCAAATTGTAGCGGAAAAGTTGACTCTTTTGTTATTCTATTTTCTGACAGAAAGCCAAGAAATTGAGAGTTTTGAACCTCACCGGCTGTTATGATATGATCAGAACTCCAGACTTATCTTATTACAAATGTTTAGAGAGATTGAATCTTGAAAGGTGCATTCGATTGGTTGAAATCGGTTCATCGGTAAAATTCCTGGAGAGGTTGGTTTCACTGAACTTGAGGTCTTGTACTGAACTCAATAAGTTGCCTGAAGAGCTGGGTTCCCTCATATCCTTGGAAGAGATTCTTATAGATGGAACTGCTGTTCAAGAAATTCCTGCCTCCATCGGTCATTTGCAAAAGCTTAGAAGATTCAGTGCCTGCAATTGTCTTTCATTGATCCAGCTGCCCGATTCAATTTGTCATGTGAAATCTTTGAGAGTCTTCACACTGAATGGTACCAAAATAACTAAACTTCCCCTGTCTAGAGAGTTAGAAATGCTACATCACTTGTCAATAAATCATTGTAGGTCAATATTGAAGTTACCAACGTCTCTCGGGAGTTTGGCTTCATTGATTGAACTTGATTTATCAAGCACTGGAATTGTCGAATTACCTAATACTGTCAATAAGTTATATCTTTTAAGAGTGCTCAAAATTGATTTTACTTTTGTACGAGAGCTGCCTTGTGCTATATGGAAGTTGAAGAGCCTTGAAGAGCTGCATGCTTCAAGATGTCGGAGTTTGGCTGGGGAAATTCCTAGAGATATTGAGCAGCTTTCGAGATTGAAGGTCTTGAGGCTTGGATACTCTCGGATTCGTGGCCTACCAGATAGCATTTCTAGACTTCCTAATCTGCAAACGCTTGATTTGCTTCATTGTGACAAGCTCCATAGAGTGCCCAAGCTCCCTCCCACTTTAATAAGCCTATCTGTCAGTTCTAAATTGATGGATACAATCCCAGAGATCAATAGCCTGGTTAAGTTGGGAGAGTTAATCTTGGCTGATGGATCCCAGGAACTGGTGTTACCTGACCAAAGTCAAATTGAGGCAAAAGGATACACTTATTTGGGGCTCGAGAGTTTGTTAGAGCTAAAGATATTGCAGCTATCTCTGTTAAAGATCCAACTATTACCTGTTGGGTTGGATCACCTTCGTAAGCTCACAAAGCTCTCCCTTTGCTGCATTCACTTGAAAACGCTACCACAGCTTCCTCCAGGTTTATTCACGCTCTCACTTTGCCAGTACAAATCACGGACAGGATTGCCAAATCTTTCGTATTTGGAGCTCCTGTCAGAATTCGAGCTTTCTGACTGTGCTATAACAAAAGTTGCAGGCCTTGGGGAGTTCAAATCCTTGCGAATTTTCAGAATATCTCACTGCAACCTGCAACAGCTGGATGAGCTGGAGAACTTGATATTTTTAGCATCATTGAATGTTTCGTACTGTGAAAACCTTGAGAGACTTCCCAATCTATCAAAACTGAAGAAGCTAAAAGATATTAAAATCAACGGCTGTCCGAAGATTCGTGATATTAAAGGTGTGGAACACCTGCATTCCTTCAAGAAGCCAAGGGGTGCCATAATTGAGGCAGAAAGCTCATCCGAGGTAACCAACACTATGATTTTCCCTCTGGACCACATAGATGGAGGTTGGCACTTGATTAGCGCGTGTCATGTTTGGAATTTTTACTAAGATGAATGAATTTCTTAATAATGAAAAAAGTGCATGACATGATGAATTACTAGGGACAGGACATTTTCTCCCATTAACACATGCAGAATGTTTTTTCAAATGAAATTTGAGTCATCAAGACTTTGTATTTCTTTCATCTTTTTTACTTGAAAGATGGGTCCAAATTTGTAAGGACTCCACTTCTTTGAAAGAGCATTTTACTTTTTCTTGTATTTTTCTGCGACATACAACCAAAGAACTTCTATTTATGCCGGTTAGTTTAATCATACTTTTGGGAGGTGTTGTTACGTATTCAATCCAGAGCATTGAATGTTGTATTGGTATCTTAAATCTTTGATGTGTTGCAGAAAAGTGCTGACTGCTGTACTAGTATCTTAAATTTTTTATGGGGTGCTTCCGTATTATTCAAGTTAGATCTTAATCCAAAGTACTTATAATAAATTGGGATGAGTAGCTCATTGAAGGTATTCCATTCTTCAAACTTTTCTCTTTTAATTCAGACTTGTTTGATGAGCTACTCTTCCAAGGATATAGTCTGGTCAATATCGTCAATGAAATCTCAAAACTCATTTGGTCTCTTTTCACGTTCAGTCAGTTTGAATCTAAACATCTGTCTTTATACCCGTTTGACACATGGTAGAAGTCTTATTTGATGCACTGAATACATGCTTACACAGGTTCTGTCACAGGTGGAGTTTAGCAAACCAGCTAATACCAAACATTCTTCCATTCAGGGTGTCAAATGCAAGGATAAAGGTATGCTGTACATTGAGATTGTCAAATCTGAGTTGTCCTATAAGATTTCAGTATGATTTCAACCTTGCAATGTAGAACGCTAAAAGAGGTCATGGCTAGAAAGCTGCCAGACCATAATGATAGGCAGTCAAAGGATTATTTCAAGCTATGCCATATTGTTGGAACTGATTAGACCTTAGACTAATTTTTTGGGCCAAATAGAAAATTTTACTCGTTATTTAATGCTCCTCTTCCTCCTAAAGCAGAAGCAAAATCTTCCGATTCTGTCAACTCAATAACTGAAACTACGGGCGCTTCTTCGGACTTGCAAAATTCTCCCCCTGTTGCAGATTCATCAACCACGTGGCATAGAGTAAAGGTAAACTACGGACGTCTTGCTTTCTTTCTCACTCCATCAATGAATAATTCTGTATTTCTTTCAGGCCGTTGCTTCCAAATTCAGCTGTCAGATGATTTTCAGAACCAAGCCAACACACTCTTTTCCACATTAATCAAACTCAAGTGTTGAGCCAGTTAAGAAGTCCAGGTTGTCAGTGGATTTGACAGGGACAGAAGCTACTGGCATCTCGCCATCGACGGAGTAAGAAGATATGCCACTTGACAGGGCATCAACTATCCCTTCTTTGGGAACAATTGGTTCTGCTGTGCCTCCTGCTGCTGCTCGACCAAAGTCATCATCAGCAACGGACAAAGACAAAGCCCCCTTAATTGTTGAGGCAGATTATGTGGTGGCGGAGAGGAATCTCTTTTCTCAAAGATCGAGTCTCTGTTGAGTGGTTAGTGACTCAGGACAGCAAAATACCACGACAGAGATGTCCCGAGCAAGTCATTTTGATCTTCAAGCGTACAAGAATGCATCGCTAGAGGTGGAAATTATGATGAGTCAGGGACTCCAGGAAATTATGTTTAATCCCAAGCTACTTGGTCATTTGCAAGAATTATTGAACTTCTTAGTCGAACAAAATGCGCCAGAGGTCTCTACTATTGGACATCAATGTGTCTATATCAAATTGCAGAACTTTATTGAGACTGCGGGTGACTCTCTCTTCCCAAGAAAAGATCCTCATTGAATGTGAGAGGTTAGAAAGGGAGCTCAAAATGGAAAAAGTATCTTTTGGCGTCTGACATGGATGAAGTTCTTTTGATCAAGAAACAATGTGAAGAGAAAGCTAAGAGTGTGGCTGACAATGAGCGAGTTATTGCCCAACTTCAAGCAGAGATTGAGGCACGTGAGCAGACAGTTGAGAATGCAAAGTTAGAAATATCATATCTGTCGACAGAGATCAGAGAAAGTTAAGGAACTGAAGAATAAGTACGAGCAGGTCCTCAGTATGAAGAGCGAGAATCCAAGCATGGAAAAGAAGAGAAATCAAGCTCAGGATATGATTGACAAAATCAATGTAGAGTGGAATGAATTGTATGCGGATATTGAAGGTCGATTGGCCTCTAAATAGGCTGGCACTTTTCACTTTCTTTTATTTGAATATTCATGTATTGAAAACTTTTCCATTCTGGCAAAAAACACAGGTTTGGAGTTTCATTCGTAGTCATTTATCGTTGCTGAAAGCGTGAAACAAAGTCTATTGAAACAAAGAGAACGCTCACCTTGCAAACTCAGCATGTCGCTCGGCTTGGTCTGCAGTCTCCGAAAGCTCCCTGAAACTAGTCTTTGCCAGAGGAAAGATCGCTGGTTTCCGGAGGCAGCAGGCCATGCAGAGTCCTCCATCCAGCACTGCGCTTCTCGTTCTCCTTTGCCATAGTCCTCTTTGGTAGAGAAGGCGGTCTCTGTGATGATATCGGTGAAATTAGCATAACGTAGTTATTCCATGCGTGCTCTCTCCACTGCGAATTTCAGCAAAATCCAGATGTACCCATGCACGCAAAGACGTGGTTTTGTATATGATGCCTTGGTTCTCCGGGGGCAACCTTATCCACCATCCAAGTATTTCAAGAGAAATTGACAACCCTGTCGATAGAGTCGGCAACAGTGTATCCAAGATATGAACAATTTTAGGCTCCAAAGCACCATAATTTAGAATAACGGAAAGACCGCATGGCAGGAATTGAGACATAGCATCTAGGTTAGGACCTTATTCTAAGTAGTTGGTATACCTTTAGTACACCTAGCACTACTTAATTTATATTATGGGTTATATTCATGTTAGTGTGACAATCAATCCAAGTAATTATTCGAGTTGCAAAATTCTAGGTCTCGTGGGATTCAAAATTGGAAAATTTCGGCGTTGGTAGAATTTTAAGGTTGCTGATATTTCTTTTTCTTTTTTTTTTTATCTTGTTAATAAAAAATTGTGACCAATAACTTACTTATCATATCACTCGTTAGTAACTTATCATCATTATCAGAATTAACATCCATACAAATTAATAAATTATCAACTTGTTCTAAGGGTTGATGTTGGCTTTTCAATCAGGATACATATGCATGTCTATTGATACTGAAATTCCAATTATCAATTTCAACAATGATGAATAGAGTAATACAATTATCTATAGCAAAATATTAGTTTATTCCGTGCGTGTTGCGCAGGGTAATGAACTTTGGGCCTGTCTGTTAACACTCCAAACAACACTCTATTCTATGCTTTTATTTTCCAAAAAAAAAAAAAAAACACAAATTTGTTTGGTAAATTTTTTATTCTCAGAAGGAGAAATTCCAAATAAGGACCTAAAGCGCTCTCATTTTCTCAAATAAAAGCCTGAAGTAGATATTCTTTAAAATGAGAGCATGAAATGGCTGAATTGTCTCAAATAAAGACCTGAAGCGGAACTTGTTTCAACAAATGCCTAAAGTAGCTAAATATGTTGCCAAAAAGGGCTTAACCTCTTAGACCGAATGGCATTTTGTCTTTTAATTTATTTTTCTGTTTATTTATTTATTTTCTTTTCCTCCCTTCCCTTTGCCAGCCATGGTGGAGGTTGCTAAACTCTGGCGAGAGCCACTCTTGTCGACGTCGAGCAAAGGTGTTCCTACTAGATCTGACGTGGGTAGCCCTCGCCTTTGCATGGCCTCACCAATTTAGGCGAGGGTTGCCCTTGCTAGCATCGGCAAGGGTCGCCTTTGCCTGATCTGGCGAGGGCAACCCTCACTAGCATCCAACGAGGGTCACCTTGCTTGGTTTGCCCTCACTCACCTAGCCCAAGTGAGGCGACCCTCGCTTGACGTCGAATCTAGCAAGGGCTTCCCCTCACCCAATGCCGATAAGGGCATCCCTCGCCTAAGATGGGCAACCTCTGTCGATGGCTAGGGAGGGAAGAGAAAAAAAGAAAAAGAAGAAAATAAAAGGAAAAGAAAAGAAAATCAAAAAATTAAAAAATATATAATTACAATTTTTTGACCAAAATACCCTTTCTTCGATGGTCAAAATATTCATTGGCTAGCCAAAAGCCCTTATCTGATACAATTTGATAACTTTAGGCCCTTATTGAAATGATATGGTCATTTTTTATTTTATTTTTTTGGTAAGGTAAAAGGTATTATAGCTTTGAACAAATTTACAAGAAAACTCGACCAGCTCCTAATCTTGCACTCTCGATACAAATGCAGGGAGAGTGGAAGGGAGCACAATCAAGAAGCCGGAAAAGAAGAACAATACGAACTAAACAAAGCAAGGACCGAAGGTCCAAGAGAGACAACAAAGAGCTAAGACTAGCAAAGACCCTCTATTGCCAAAAGAGAAGCCAACATCCAGACACCAAAGAGGCGGGATGTTGAAGGACGCCGATCTAAGCATGCTCCTGTCGATCGCTGAAGATAGCTGGGTGGAAGCCCCAACTCCGCTGGAGACGTCTATTCCTCGGGATATCAGGGATATTAGAAAAACTTGCAGCTTTGTCCTTCACACTTTTGATAATGTGATTTTTGATTGAAGTAAGGACGACCGACTCTCCACGGAAGATAACAGCATTCCTTTTCTTCCAAATGATATAACACATAGCAGCAAAAGAATGTCGTGCTATAATGTCGAAAAATTCTTTGCCTTTGAGGAACCGCATAGCCCAGAGGAGGTTATCCTTCCAAGGCCTAGGACGCCAGGGAAGATTGCAACGAGTGGCCCAGAATTAAGCGACAGAAGCCGTTAGATGGCATTCAAAAAATAAGTGGTCAGTGGAATCAGGGACCTCATTGCAAAAAGCACAGGTGGTGTAGTCAATTCTACCATATGATAGAAGGAGTTGTTGCGTAGGTAGACGATTTTTAGCAATCAACCAGAGAATGAATTGGAACCTGGGAGTAATGTCTCCTGCCCAAATGAGAGAAGCCCAAGGAGCAGGGGGTCTCTTCCTTCTGAGGCGATCCCATGCGGACCCAATGGTGAAGCGACCCGAATGGTGCCATCTCCAGGAAAAGCAGTCCGGAGAGGAGTTAGGCGTCGGAGAAGAGAGACCCCAGCTCAATAGCAGGAGGCGCGTGGAACAACCCAGGGGTGAAAGAAGATCCGCTACCACTGCATTTTCTGGAAGCCTGGATCTCCGGATGATTAGTTCCGGTAATAGGATGTGAAGAGGCCCTTTCGGATGCCAGTGGTCATACCACAGGGAAACTGAGAGGCCATTCCCAATTTTCCAAAGGAAAGATAGGCGAGACTCGCTTCTTAATTGCAAAATCTTCTTCCAAGCCCAAGAACAAACTGTGGGAGTGGTGGCGATCCAAAAGTTTTGCCACTTTAAGAAGTTGGAATGAATCCAACGACACCACATGGATACCTTGTCCGTGAAAAGGATCCATATATACTTCATCATAGCCGCTTTGTTACAGTCTCTTAATTTTCGGATGTCGAGACCTCCTTCATTTTTTGGCAAACAAATGTATTCCCAAGAGACCTTTGCCCCTCCCTTACCGAGATCAGCACCTTTCCATAAGAATTGGCGCAACACTTGTTCAATGTCGTTTAGGACCGAGATTGGTAAGGTGAAAACACTCGACCAAAAAGCCTGAATTGAATGTAGGACTGACTTGATTAGTTGAAGTCTTCCAACATAGGAGAGTAGGCGATGGACCCAAGACTTGGCTCTAGAAGTAATCCGCTCAATCAAGGCAATACAATCAGTCTTTCGAAGCCTAGAGGAAATAATAGGTACTCCAAGGTAACGCACCGGAAGTGAACCTTCATGAAATCCAAAGGCTAGCAATATGTAGTTGCGGATAGTCGGAGAGCCTCCTGAAATGAAGACTTCGCTCTTGTTCTTGTTTGGAAGTAATTCACTCCAAGAGGAGAATAAGTCAAGTCCTTTCTTCAGCAATGTGATGGAACCCCAATCTGCCTGGCTAAACAGGAAAACATCATCTGCAAAGAACAGGTGAGAAAACCTAACCGATTTGCATCGCCATAAATATTTGAAATCTGCATGGGTTGTGCGAGCACTCAATATTCCCGAAAATACCTCCATTACTAGGGTAAAGAGGTAAGGGGACATGGGGTCACCCTGGCGAAGGCCCCTCCCGCTTGAGAAGAATCCGTGCAGCTCACCATTAATCGAGATCGAGTACTTGGGGGTCCGGACGAACACCATAATCAGCCTGATCATAAACTGAGGGAATCCAAAGGCTAAGAGTGTCAACTGAAGGAAGTCCCAGTCGACAGTGTCGTAGGCCTTTTAGAAATCCACCTTAATAGCACATTTAGGGAGATAGGGTTGCAAGTGGAAGCCAGCAAAAAGTTCCTGGGCAATCAGAATATTATCTCTAATCCTCCTACCTTTTACAAAGGCATTATGCGCCGGATCTACCACATCTCCCAAGACCAAAGCCAAGCGATTTGATAAGATTTTTGTGATGACTTTATAGATAGTATTGCAGCATGCGATTGGTCTATAGTCTGTGACCGCACACGCATTTGGCACTTTTGGAACTAAGGTGAGGATAGTATTATTTACCTCCTTGAGGAGCCGCTCGGAGGAAAAAAATTCCTTGACCGCGTCGAGGACAGATGGGCCAACTATATCCCAATTACTCTTGAAGAATTCCACTGTGAACCCGTCAGGGCCTGGGGCTTTACCTCTCGGGAGAGAGAAAAGTGTATCACGAATTTCCATATCAAGAACTGGCCTAGAAAGAGTACTGACCTGGTCCATAGTCAAAGGCCTTCGGATGTAATTTGTAACCTTCTGTAAGGAGGGCTTAGACAGAGCTGAGTGAGGAGCAAGCAAGTCAGTGAAGAAAGAAACAAAGACCTGCGGAACCATAAGAGGGTCAGTGATCAACTCCCTCGCCATATTTTTAACCGATAAAATCCTATTACGGAGTTCTCTCTTCTTGACCGAGAGGTGGAAAAATCTTGTATTACTATCGCCTTCTTTAAGCCACCGAATTCTGGACTTTTGCCTGTAGAAGGATTCTTCATCACGGCGCAAGTCCACGAAGTTACGGCGTCGTGTCTGCTCAAGCTTAGCCAATTGTGGGTTCTGCGGATCAAGGACCAGTTCAATCTGTACCAACCGAAGGCTCTCCCTAGCTTCCTCCGCTCTAGCCGAGACATTGGAGAAAGTGTCCCTGTTGAGTTGCTTAAGTCTGCCCTTGAGCAATTTCAGCTTGGAAACTAGTTTGTACATAGAAATGCCCTAAAGGTGTGAATCCCAAACTTGTTGCACAATAGAGGTAAAGTTTGGATGCTCCGACCAAAAGTCAAAGTATTTGAAGGGTCTTCGCCTAATCACCGGGTCAAGAATTCTGACCACCATGGGAGAGTGATCAGAAATGCCTGGATTGAGGAAGGATGCTTCAGAGAAAGAGAACTCAAAGTTCCATTTGGAATTTACCAAGACTCTATCGATTTTCCTCATTTTTCTAGCTTGGCTAGAAGACGTCGACCAAGTGAACCGAAGGCCTACGAATCTGAGATCCTCTAATTCTGACTGGGCCAGGCAATTGGCGAATTCATCAAAGCACGGGATCCAGGCATTAGAGCCCCCAATTCTGTCAGATGGATCTTTTAAGGCATTAAAATATCCAGCAACAAGCCAGGGTGAATCCTGCAGAAGATTACTCATATGTAGGAGGTTTGCCCAAAGAGGACGGCGTCGTAAGAATGAGTGTTCACCATACACAACTGATAGACAGCAACACTTTCCAGAGAGATTGATGGTTACCCGTCCGTGGATAGCCTGGTCGGTGATGTCCATAGATTCAAATCTTATAACGTCTGGGTTCCACCCAACCCATATCCGTCCCTTAGGAGAGTACTCATAATTTGCGACCCAATTCCAGCCAGTAAGCAAAAACGAGGACAAAGAATCAAAATTCGCTTCGGAGACTTTCGTCTCAACAAGACCAACAAAAGAAAGATTATATTTCGAAACTAACTTTCTAACTTCCGCCCGCCTTAACGGGTCATTAAGGCCCCTAATGTTCCATATTCCTATATGCATGAAGAAATAGAGAAGGTCACCTACCTCTTTTAGAGGCCTTTTTCTTCGCCGGCACGGACTTAGGATCCAAGGATGGGGCCGGGTCGGGGCGAAGTAACAGCAGCTTATCCTGGATAGTAGCCAAATCAGTCACAGGAGAGGATGTTGGGGATGGGCATCCAACCGAAATAAGGTCCTCATCTTCAATTCCAGCGTGCACACTGGAAATTTCATCAGAGTATTTCGCTTGCTCAATTGTGGCAGCCTGTTTCGGTCTTGCTACCGAGGAACCTGTACGCGCAATGGAAGGAGCAAGGGGGATACCGACCGGCTTTCGAGGCATTGGAGGTGGGCCCGATTTCTGGGTAGTCCCTTTCAATTTCAGCGAGCCATCATCAGAAGGTTGGGCCAGGCTGAGGGAGGCCGCCTCTTTCGGGATCTTCTTCTTCTTAGTCATGACCTGTTGCCACGATGAGTCCACAGCAGGGGTCGGAAGAAGAGATTGGGAGTGAATGTCCTTCTCCTGGTGGGGAGGACAATCGGAGGCAACAGGCGCAACTCCAGGTGAGTGAGCGGCCAGCGGCACGTCTAGAGGAGCTGGGCGCTCGTTCGTTTGCACCAGCAAATCAGCAGGCCTAGTCGAGAATAATGGGTTGTCACGCGTCCTCTCACCACTCTGAAGATGCTGTGCAGGAGGGGAGCTAGGTCCAGGGGCGGAGGCGTTTCCATCATCTCGGGGGCTCTTGGGCGAAGGTTCAGCACTCGGCACCTTACATTTGTGGCCGAAGACTCCGCATCCAACACAAGCCAATGGCTTCCACTCATATTCAACTTCAACGATGCACGATTCACCTTGCAGGACCACCTCAATGGAGTCACAGGGTTGTTGCCTCGCTATAATCTATGATATGGTCATTTCATACCTCTATTTGAAACAATATCTACTTTGGGCCTTTATTTGAAAAAATGAGGGCACTTCAGACCCTTATTTGAAATTTTCCCATCGGAATAGTCATCGGCTAGCCAAAGGCCCTTATCTGAGATAATTTGGCAACTTCGGACACTTATTTAAGACGATTTGGCCACTTCAAGTCATTATTTGAAAAAAAAACGATGGCACTTTAAGTCATTATTTCGAATTTTCCCTAAATTTAAAGAAGAATTAAGAAGTAAAAAAAAAAGTTATTTCTTGTTCCCAAGAACACTTAGGAATCAAGGCAAATCATTTTCTTTTTTTCTCTTTTCCTTTTCTTTTTTTCTTCCTCATTGCCGGTCTTTGACCACGGCAATGTCCAATGACCGGCTAGGGGAGGTCATTGGGCGAGGTCCGACGAGCTCGTTGGAGCCTCGAAAGTAGCTGGGGGAGCTCGCCTGGCCAGCGATCGGCTAGAGAAGAAAATGGAAGGAAAAAGAAAAGGAAAAAAAGAGAAAAATATAATAAAAGTATTTAAAAAATTAAAAGAAATTCTAAGTCACAAAAAAAAAAAAAATTAAGAGTCATACCAAATGCATTTCTATTTTCAGAATAAAAATTCTGCGTAGTTACTAAACGCTTTCAGATGCTCAGAAACTCATCCAATGAACAAAATAAAAACGAATAATTTCTTATCAGAAATTATTTTTGGGAACATAAAGGTTACCAAATACACCCTTTTTTTGCCACCAACCCACTGTCAAGACAAATAATTTTTTGAAAAATCCTTATAAGGGTTTTTCCAAGTTCATGTTGCTTTTTGCTGTCAAAGAGATAATTATTTTCTATATTATTAAAAGGTGAAAAGGGTTACAAATATATATATGCTCATATGTGCTTAACCCTAATTATAACTAAGTTACTATTTTACCCTTATTACTCACAATATTTCTCAACACTCCCCCTCAAGTTGGGATATAGATATCAAATAAACCCAACTTGTTACATAAGACGCTCACTCTATTCCCCCGTAGAGATTTTGTAAAAATATCCGCGAGTTGATCCTCCGACTTTGTGTGTTGCAGAATAACCTCGCCTTTCTGAACTTTTTCTCGCACAAAATGACAATCAACCTCAATGTGCTTAGTTCGCTCATGGAAGACTGGATTAGATGCAATATGAATAGCGGATTGATTATCGCAATATAGCACTGATGGATTTGACGGTGACATTTCAATCTCTGATAGTAACATTCTCAACCATAGTAATTCACTTGTCACATGTGCCATAGCACGATATTCAGCTTCAACACTTGATCGGGAAACTACATGCTGTTTCTTGCTTTTCCATGTAACTAAATTACCCCCAAGAAACACACAATAGCCTGAAGTAGATCTCCTATCCACAGGACATCCAGCCCAGTCAGCATCAGAAAAGCCTGCAGTGTTTAGATGGCCATAATTCTTGAACTGTAATCCTTTACCTGGCGCTCCCTTCAAATATTTGACGATTCGAAGTACAGCATCCCAATGAGTGGTACGAGGAGAACTCATGAATTGACTTACTACACTAACCGCAAAGGATATATCAGGTCTCGTGATAGTAAGATAGTTTAACTTACCAACTAACCTTCGATAATTTGCTGGATCATGTAATAATTCTCCATGTTCTACATCAAGTTTCATATTGGGATCCATAGGCGTATCGACTGGCTTTACTCCAAGAAATCCAACTTCACCAAGGATGTCCAGTACATACTTTCGTTGCGATAAATTGATACTAGCATGTGAATAGGATACTTCAATACCAAGAAAGTATCGAAGACGTCCCAGATCTTTAGTATTGAATTCTTTATGCATAAATTGCTTAAGTTTTTTAATACCACTTGAATCACTACCAGTAATGATAATATCATCCACATATACAACTAGAAGGATACAGCCAGTTGAAGACACGGAGCTGAAAACTGAATGATCTATCTGACACCGCTTTAATCCAAATTTGATAACCGTATCACTAAATCTACCAAACCAAGCACGAGGAGATTGTTTAAGTCCATACAAAGCTTTGTGTAAACGACATACCACATTCTCCCCCTGAGCAATAAACCCAGGTGGTTGCTCCATGTAGACCTCCTCAGCCAGATCACCATGTAAAAAGGCATTTTTCACATCCAATTGATGAAGGATCCAGCCAAATTGCACGGCCAATGAAATAAAAACACGGACAGAAGGAATTTTGGCCACGGGAGAGTAGGTGTCATTATAGTCAACACCATAAGTTTGAGTATATCCCTTCGCAACTAACCGTGCCTTCAATCGATCAAGAGTACCATCCAGGTGAACTTTAACAGTGAAAACCCAACGACAACCAACAGGTTGCTTATCAGTAGGTAAGGAAGTAAGCTCCCAAGTTTTGTTCTGAATTAGTGCCTCCATTTCATCTTCCATGGCATGACGCCAACCCGGATGAGCAAGAGCTTCAGCAACACTACTAGGCACAGAAATAGAAGACAACAACGAGACAAAGGCAGAGAAGGTAGGAGATAAACGATCATATGACAAAAACTGGGAAATAGGATGACGCGTACAAACACAATCAGAAAGACCAGAATAGGGAGAATAACAATCAATAGGATGACCAACACAAGAACGTGTACCTTTTCGAGATGCAATGGGTAGATCAAGATCAGAGGCTGGCACTGCAACTGATGGGGGAACCGATGAATCAGGTGCTAATGAAGGCTGTACTATCATAGTTGGAATGGTACTTCGTCGATGATAGGTGCGGTCGGCAAACTGAAATGTGCTGGAGGTAGCTGGGGAGATAGAAGGCAGTGGAAGCATTGGTAGGACACAATCATCACTATCACCATGTGTCTGTGGAACATTCTAAGATGGAAAATATGACTGATCTTCAAAGAACGTCACATCTATAGACACGAACATACGACGACGACTAGGACAATAACATTTGTATCCCTTCTGAGTTCGAGAGTATCCCACAAAGACACATTTTTCAGCACGAGGATCCAGTTTATCAAGACCTGGAGTAAGATTATGTACAAAACAAACACATCCAAAAACCCGAAGAGGTAAGGAAAAGAGAGGACGATTTGGATGTAAAAGTGAGAATGGTGTCTTCCCTTGAAGAACTGAAGTGGGAAGCCTATTAATTAAATAACACGCCGTAAGAACAGCATGACCCCAAAAGTGGTGAGGTAGATGCATATGAAACATGAGGCAACGGGCGACATCAAGAAGATGGCGATTTTTACGTTCAGCTACACCATTTTGTTGTGGAGTGTATGAGCAGGACGTTTGATGAATAATACCATGAGATGCCATAAAGGGTTGGAAACCAGAAGTTGTAGCAAGGTATTCTCTAGCATTATCTGATCGTAAATGTTTGACAGAGATATTATATTGATTCAACACCTCAAAATAGAACAATTGAAAGCAACGAAAAATCTCTGTACGATCTTTTATTAAGAATAACCAAGTCATTCGGGAAAAATCATCCACGAATGTAACAAAATATTTGAATCCAAAGACATCAGACACACGACATGGACCCCATACATCTGAGTGAACCAACTCAAATGGACTAGACACACGACTCTGCATACGGGAAGGAAAAGAAGCTCTATGATGTTTACCAAACTGACAAGCTTCACACTAAAAGGAACTCACAGACTTAGACTCAGGAAATAGACGTCGAAGTAGGTTTGGTGGTGGATGACCAGCACGACAATGCATCCGATATACATCAGCGGATGTTTGTTTCACAGCTGCGGCAGCTAATACCTCCTTATCAAGGTAGTACAGGCCATTTGATTCATGTCCCCCACCAATCATCTGTCCAGTCCTCAGATCCTGAAAAACACAATGAGAAGATGAAAAAGTCACGGAACAATTTAGTTCTTTGGTCAATGAGCTAACAGAAATCAAATTATAAGGAGATTTTGATAGGTGAAGGACAGATGATAAAGAAAGAGAGGGACTTAAATGAGCAACTCCCATACCAGTATCCTGAGACTGTGAACCATTTGCTAATGTAACTGAATTTGACAATGAAGGAGATGTAGAGTGAAAAGAAGACAATAGGTTAGAGTTACCAGTCATGTGATTGGTAGCTCCAGAGTCTATAACCCAAGAATCAAGCGATGTAGACAACAAACATGATGAACTACCTTTAGAGGTTTGTGCCAGAGTTGCAGTAGGAGCTGAAGATCCTGTCACTTGTTGGGAGCGAACCAATGTATCATATTCAGCACGGGTTAATGTAACTGGGTCACCTATCTTAAGAACTTGAGTTGAACTTGGTGGAGCCATTGAGGGAGGACTAAGAAAATCCTCAACCTCTGCATAAGCAGCAAGAGGTGGTTTGAGCTCTGGATGAAGTGTATAGCAAAAAGCTTCTGTATGTCCGGCTCTTTGACAATGATGACAATAGCGTGAACCATGATTATTCCAAGAATTAATCGTACCATGAGTTCTAACTTCCCCTTCACGGCCTCCACGACTTCCACCATGAACAACACCACGTCCACGACCTTGATAACCACAACCTCGACCTCCACGTCCACTAGAACCACGAGAAAGCATAGCACCAATCTCCATCGCCGGCATGGAAGAACTCTTCTCAGGAATTGTAGAACGGAGAGCCTGGGAGAAGACTTCATCTACTGTGGGAAGAGAACTCTGAGATGTAATATGCTGATGAAGAGATGAATACTCAGGCCCCAATGACTTGAGATATAATATTACCCTCAAATCCTCTTGGCGTTTAGCCAGAACATCTGGATCGTTCGAGGCAGGGAGATAAGTATCCAATCGTTGGCAGAGAGTGGTGAACCGAGCATAATGATCAGACAAGGATTGATCTCCACGCTGAATATCAAATAACTTTTCCCACGTGTCACATACTCGCATCATATTATTTTGCCCCGAATAGAGTAATGCGCACTTATCCCAAACTGCTTTAGCAGAGTTGCATTGAATAAAGTGAGGACTAACCTTAGGGTCCATGCTATTCCATAATAGAGTTCGAATCATCGCATCTCCTGCAATCCAATCGGCGGCTCTACTCATGTCAGACGGTATTGTAGACGTGAGATAGTCCAGTTGTCTGGTGGCAGTAAGATAGACTTCGACCGCTTTAGACCAGGATGGATAATTAGTTCCATCTAACTTGACCGATGTTAATTGAAAATGACCAAAAGGAGATCCAAAAGTCAATCCAGAGGTCGCCATTAGTGAATAAAGAATGATTGAGCCCAAGAAAGGAACTTCATGATTGCGAATGCTGATTCCAATAATTCATGCAAATACACAAAAAGAATTCCGAAAAGAAAGGCTTCAATCGAATCACCATACGAATCACCAAAGCACCAGTATACTTATTCTCAATATCCCCATTGATTCAATGCAACATAACAGCAACTCTATCCTTTGTAATAACTATCAAATCTATATTCCACAATGGCCACTTCTAAAATTTTGTGCAGTACAAATAATAAAGTTGGTTACTGTTCAACCGCCAGAAAATAACCCATCATTTGCCGCTTCTAAAAGCCTTTCCGTACTCCATAACCAGCACAAAACTTTAAAAGTAATAATTAAGATAAGATAAAGAATCCATCATTCACTGTGCACATCTAAACCTCAGGAAGGAAGAGGCGATGCACCAATCTCTTCTGCTTTTCTCTTCCTCCTTATTACCTCCCGACGAACGCACCAACTTCCAGCAGCAGCTTCAAATTCAACCTTCCAACTTCCAACAACATCTATTTCCCAAAAAAAAAAAAAAGAAACAAAAGAAAGCGAATTTACTTGATCTGGCTATTGATCAGGGATTCCAGGGCAGCAAATCCAAGAACCCTCCTACGCCATCAACCGCACGGACCAGCTCCCGAAGATGGGTCTCGAGTTTACAGCGGCATTGGCGCTAGGGTTTCGCGGAATCGAGGTTCAAGCTTCACAATTCCAGAAGTTACGCCAAGTATTCACAAGCAGCGCGAACAAGCTGCGAGCGCGAGCAAGCCGCGTGAGTAGCGCGCAAGAGTCACGCAAGCAGCACAAACCGCGAGCGTGATCAAGCCGTGTAAGCCACGAGCGCGAGCAAGCCACGCAAGCAGCGCGCGCGAGCCGCGCAAGCAGCGCACGAGCAGCCCGTGCGAACGGCGCGAGCCACACGAAGAAGTGAGAGAAAGAGGGACGCTCGAGTGGCAGGAGGTTTCGACGGTGAGCGGCGGCGACAGCCAACTATTCCGGCGAGTCAACGACAGCGAGTGGCTGCTCCGTCGTCTAGGGTTCCGACCAACCTCGCTCTGATATCATGTCAAAGAGATAATTATTTTCTATACTATTAAAAGGTGAAAAGGGTTACAAATATATATATGCTCATATGTGCTTAACCCTAATTATAACTAAGTTACTATTTTACCCTTATTACTCACAATATTTCTCAACATTTGCCAAAAGAGTAGCTTTTGGATGCTCTTATGGGTGTAGATTTTCTATGTCTCCCATATGCTTTAAAGCTCATTCACTTTGTGCGTTTTCTTTCAGTGCAAAAATGTAGGAGCACGTCTGTCTGAACCGTTAATGAAGATGGAATCTGTGAAACTAATTTTCTCGTGTAGGCTATTGAGTATATAATTAACTTTGTAATTCAACATTGACTAAAAGCAGTAAGCACGCGGTGGATCAATGCCTGCCCTTGGACCTCGACCTTCACCCAATGTATCACTTGGCCGCATGCTCCGACAAGAATCTACCTTTATCTTCCACAAAAATAAACTAGTTAGAGTATGGTAATTAAAGGAGAATCAGACTTGAATATTCGGCTTTCAATATTTTCTTTTGGACGCACTTGAATTTTTATTTTTGGTCAAATATTCGCACTTGAATTCACCTCCTCATTTTTTGCCATTTCTCGCCCTTTTTCGTTAATTTTTTTTTCTCAATTTTTTTCCTCAATCTTCTTCTCTTTTGCCCTTTTTTTTAATCGCATGATGATTATATACTCAAAACAGTTAACTTTCAAGAGATATATTTCTATGTTACATATGCGATTTGGTCAGAGTTTGAAATAACTATTAAATAAAAAATATTTTCATTATCGATAATAATTTATGTCTAAATATTTTTCATTTATTTATTTTAGGGAAAATCTCAAATAAGGACCCAAAGTGAGCCTATTTTTCTCAAATAATGACCCAAAGTGGTCGTTGTCTCAAATAAGGATCCGAAGTTGCTAAAAATCTCAAATAAGGACCTGAACCTACCGGCCGGCGAGCGTGTGACATTTCCGGTGGCCAGAGTATGGGCAATTTTGTCCACAAAAAATATAGATAGGATTTGACAAACCCTCGAAACAAAACCCAAACTCTTCTCACTCTCAGCCCCCCACCCCCTCATCCATGGTGTCACCATCTTCGTGCCGGCTCCTGCTGACCCTCCTCTGCTCTGCCGCCCTCCGCCGATCGCCATCGCGGCCCACCTCCTCCTCCAACCCCAAATCCGCCCCCTTCTTCACCCCCTCCTTCGCCCCCCGCCGCCACCACTACCACCACCACCCCTCCCCCCACGACTACCTCCTCACCCGCGCCGCCCATTACTCCACCTCCGCCGCCGCCGCATCGCCCCCTCCTCCCCCGCCGCCACTTCCAAGGGCGCCGGGAAGGGCAGGATCACCGATGAGTTCACTGGTGCCGGCGCGATTGGGCAGGTGTGCTAGGTGATCGGCGCCGTGCGGTTCGACGAGGGCTTGCCCCCGATCTTTGTCGGCCCTGGAGGTGCTCGACAACTCAATCAGGCTCGTGCTGGAGGTGGCCCAGCACTTGGGCGAGAATATGGTCAGGACCATCGCCATGGATGGGACCGAAGGGCTGGTGCGCGGTCAGCGCGTGCTCAACACTGGGTCCCTGAGTTCCAAAGGTACGTGCCCTCCTTCTCTCTCTGTCTCTCAGTTGGGTCCGTGGAAGTGGATTCGAATTGTGCCCGAGATGTGGGTACTCGAGATGGAGATGTTCTTTGTCTCATGGTTGGGTCCGTGGAAGTGGATTCGAATTGCGCCCGAGATGTGGGTACTTGAGATGGAGATGTTCTTTGTCTCATGGTTGGGTCCGTGAAAGTGGATTCAAATTATGCCCGAGATGTGGGTACTCGAGATGGAGATGTCCTCTGTCTCTTGGTTGGGTGGATTCAAATTGTTCTCGAGATTGAGATATTTGTGAAATAATCTGTATTACTTTCTTACCTATGTTTCATTTTTTATTGAACTTGTTTATGGGGGGGACTAAAAATCATTCGATTTTAGTTGAAAAGGTGACGGAATCTGTTCATATTGTTGTGTTGTAGGAGATGTATCTGCCATGGCTCCTGATGGTAGAGGCTTCTTATGGACTAGATTGTGCTTTCAGGTTCAGGGTTTTTATGTTGGTTACTTATAAATTTGTCCATCTTGTTGCTTTCTTGTCGAAGAGGACTTTGTGTAAGTAGCTGAGTTCTTTGATGCTGTCGTCAGTTGGGTAGTGAAGATCAAGGTCATAACCAAAGGTTAATGGTTCTTCCAAATTCATTTTTTTGTCTGATAATTATAGATGGTTCAAATCACCTCATGCATTCAAGCATGCTTAATGCTTTTTCTCTACTGCTTTCTCTTTTTTGTTCACGCTTTCTTTATTCAATGTTACAAATTTTTGTCTAGCAGGAACAACGTTGAAGGACTTCCTAGCCACAATGCAGTCTTCCCCTCACTTTCAATCAAAGATTGCTACAATCGGGTCCTAAACTTCGCCACGATGTCGAGGAGTATGCAAAGCAATTTCCTACAATCAAGTTCAAGAAAATAGCAATGAAGTACAAGAACCGAGGGACAAATCATGGATTAGTGTGGTACAAAATCAATTATGATGTAGAAGTGCTGCTGTAGATACAAATTTCGATGTCAAGAAAGTTTGTATCGTGATCTCCCTATCTGAAACTAAAAAGGATACTGTAAAGATGGAAATTTGAAATTCTCTCTTTCCTTATTGCACCATGAGAACATGTTAACTGAGAAACTCAAGTTATACACCTGCATTTCCTTGGGCTTCAATGGACAGTGAAGTTTATTTCTGCTACGGTGATGAGTCTTATATAATAAGTTGATGAAGCATTAATATCAAAAGATTCCCTGAAACAGTCCAGTCTAGTGACATAGGATTATTATGCAAGGCTTTGATTTCATACATGATGCAAGGGATATACGAAAAAATGAAAAAGGTACAAAATTATGTTGTCTAAAGCATTTGGACGTGATGTCTAAATGGCCATTGATAGATCAAGTTTAGTGGGCAGAGAAACTGATGTCCATGGACTGATGAGCTTCGACTTATTCTCTAAGAACATAATGGTATTTCTAACTTGGAAAAACATAGCCAGGGGTATTACTTCAATTTGAGTTTGGGAACCCAGTTTAGCCAAAGTTCAAGCAACAAGGAAGTCGTGCTTCCAGCGCGCTAAATGGAGTCAAATGATATCAACAGATTCCATAATTCTATCAAATAGATAGATATGCAGCAAAGGGTAAAAGCATCATAGATATCAGGAACATAAAACTTAGATACATCAACCACGAGACTACAAGATGTGTGGTCCTCCTTGAAGACCACGAAACACGGCCTGCCTAATGGAAAAAAGAAATATCCCACAAAAGAAATCTTCTTAACGAAGTAGACCTATACATATTTATAGTTTAAAATGCTCCCTAATAGACCAAAATAGACCCATCCACATCAACTAACAAGAAGAGAAATTGTGTTGTTGGTCTTGCGTTTCTCCAAAAAAAAATTGCTCGTCTTCCACCACTTTCAAGTTGAGATCCTTACATCCTCCTCTTTACCTACAATTGAATCAAAAAATAAATTAATTAGTCAAAAGAAGTAAAGTGCAAATAAGAACACTTCTAGGACAAAGTCAAGGGTGAATGGATACCTGCATCTTTGTCCTTCCTATAGATGTCGACGAGCTTGAGATGTTACCAAAAGTTGAAGCAAGAAATTCAACTATCTCAGGTTGTGATTCTAATGGGGCTAAAGGGGCTGAAGATGCTAAAGGGGCTGAAGATGCTGATGCTACCGTAGTCGTTGCCGCTGCCATTGATACTATTGATGGATTATTGCAATGAAACCTGTTATGGCCTATGCCGCCACATTTCCCACAAGTGATTGTAGTATTTTGCCTCTTCAACTTTGTTCCCTCGGGCTCTTGCACAACTTTCTTCTTTCTTGTCTTCAAATTTTTATCAGTTCTTTCATTCACTGATTTTGTTCTTTGTTTCTTCTTTCTGCCAACTTGCTTGGGCACATCTGGTGGGAGTAATGGCTCTCTAGCAGGCCATGTGTCCATAGAATCTACAACATGCACAACATGGCTATAAGTTTGCATGACTGTTTCCTTACTAAAACTTGTGTGAACCCATTTTTCAGGATCTTCTCTCATGTATATAAGAGCTGCCACAGCATGACAGCAAGGGATTCCACTAATGTCCCATCTTCTACAACTACAAGATCTATGTCTAATATTAACAACTCTCTTGTCACCATATGGGCCACTCAATTCAAATTCATCCTCCCCATTCCAACTAGGAATCCATGATGCTGAAAATTGTTTTTGAAGATCTAATATCTTTTGGATATTAGGACATATCACACCAGTGTACTTAGCCATCCCATCTCTTTGCTTATGAATTCTTTCCATGAGCTGCACTCTTATAGCTTCAAGCATTGTGATGATAGGTTTGTCCCTTGCGTCAATGATGCTTTTGTTGAAACTTTCACACCAATTATTCAAGGAAATATCACATTTTGAGCTTGTCCTGAAGTAGGACTTGCTCCATTACACCGGAGGCCTTTGAGACAACCATTCATAAGCTTTCTTATTAATTGCCTTAAGCTCTTCCATTGCCAAGTCAAAATCACATACCCTAGTCGCCATGGCAGCCTTCCAAAGGAGCTTTTTAAGTTCTACCCCTCTGTGATATAGCTTGAAGTTTTCATAAAGATGCCTTAAGCAAAATCTATGTTCTGCTTCAGGCATTAGATTTGCTAGTGCTTGCACCAATCCCTTCTGTTTGTCACACAAGAAAGTCCAGTACTTTGAATTTTCAGGGTCGGTAATCCCCAAGTCTTCTACAATCAAACTAATAAACCAATGCCATGTCTTATATGTTTCTTGTCTGACAACTGCCCATGCAAAGGGATACATTTGATTGTTGCCATCTATGCCCACCGCTGCTAGAAGTATACCCTTGTAGCCTGATGACAAATGGCAACCATCAAAATCCACAAAGCGCCTACATCCTTCTACAAAGCCCCTCCTTAATGCATCCAGACAAATATAACTGCCTTAAACTTGTATTGGTCTTGATATTGCTCGGTTTTGATTATACACGTGGATCCCGGGTTGGCATCAAGAAGTGCTTGACAATAACTCCTAAGCATCCGAAATTGCTCTTCCTCATTCCCAGTGATCATACTCATTGCCGTTGCCCTAGCTCTATAAACCATTGTCCTTGACAACTTTAAAACATTCTCAGACTCCATTGTTTTTTTCATTGAAGCACCTGGCCATGTAGGATTGTTTCTCAACCTATCACAGTACTTGTTTGCTAACCATTTAGTGCTTATTTGAGGAACATGTAGAGCTCTATTACATGTATGTATGGGTTTAAAGGTTTTGACTTGTAAAGTATGCTCCCTTTGCACTTTGGAAGCATATATAAGCCAATCACAACCATCAGAACACACTGCCCTCAACTTATTAGGTGTATTCTTAACAAACCTCACCTTTCTCCCATTTTTTATGGCATGGTTCCTAACGGCCTTTTAAACTCCTCAGCATTACTAAAGCACATTCCTAACTTGAAGACAGGATTTTCCATATCAACCTCAACATTAAACTCGGGATGTGTATACTCATTTTCGCCATTCATATTCAAGAAATGTACATTGTCAGCTAACACATCTACATACTGACTGATGTCTCCAACCTCCATATCCCTCTCCATTGAACCATCACCGTTAGCACAACTTACATTTCTTATGTGTAACTCGTCAAGATCAACAAAGGCGAGTCCATCTTCTCTAGCAACGCCATCATACCCACCATCATATATTGAATAATTTAGTTCTTCACATCCCTCAACTGGTGCAAAATGAAGCAAAAATAAAGTCAATATATTTCCATGCAAAATGTACACCAGGAAAAAACAAAACAAAAATAGTAAACAATTGCAATAAAATTGTACCATGCTTTGATTAACGAAAGAAAACTAGGCACACTAGTGACTATATACCACTCTTTTATTGGATACTGTTTGTCAAAATATTGTGCATTACAGAGTTAAAATGTTTTCGATGTTGCCATAACTTTCTCCTTAGGCGAGCCAACCATGGTGGCCCGAGAACCAAACTTAGAGATATATACCATAAGGAAAAGAAAACGGATCCCATTCAAAGCATTTCTTAGGCTCATATGTTATCGGCTTGAAAATTATGGAAATGACTACTAAGTTTGGTTGACTCAACTTTTGTCTGGATTCTCTCTTTCTTGTTCAACAAACAAGGCTGAAAATACAATCCTATCAAGAAGACTTAATTGCAAATTTACTAAGTAATTGTGGAATGAGAAGTAGCAGGATCTACGATGCATCTTGACACAAAGATTAAATAGTCTTCATATTAATAACTTGGGAAGAAGAACTTCTAACAAGTAATCTAACAAATTGCTACTTTAGAAGTTACGTCCATTATAGGGCACAAAAACTGCAGAAAACAAGAAACCTCCGGTTCTTAATAACTAGTGCGCACAAAAATGATTGGAAACAAGATGCCCTCATGCTCTGACCGTAAACTCATGCGCACATAGACTCAAACTGAATTTGTCTCAATGTGTTTCCACAAAATTTCCTCATCTCAATACTTTCCATCAAAGTACCCATATCAGAGTAATTATAGCTTTTTTTTTAAATGTCTATCTACTTTCCCTGTGAGAATCTGTGTGGGCTTTTAAATTCCATGACAGGCCGTGAGTTCCAGCCATCAACGAAAAAATATAAACCAGAAAAAAGAAGAAAGATAGTATAAAAAAATCGCAAAACAGGGACCACCATCACAACATGTAGGACCCCAACAGCAGTAATATCTAATTAGAAATCCATAGCGGACACAACTCATGCATTTTGTCGGACAAAAGAGACATTAACTCAGAAATCCAACAAAACAAGCGAAAAGAACACCATAAAACAAAAGAATTCGTCCTACCATCACCATCCTCGTTGCCATCTGTGTGATATTCCACCACATGCCCGCGCCTTGTCGACATGTTGCTTTGAAACGAAGGTAGGGGAACGGAGAAGATGAAGAGTAGAAGAAAAAAAAACGTGAGAACGTGAAGAGGTTTTTTTAGGTCGTGAGAACGTGAAGAGGTTTTTTTAGGTCAAAAGAACGTGAAGAGTTTTGGGGGGTTTGTTTTTAGGGTTTATCAAATTCTATCTATACTTTTTGTGGACAAAATTGCCCATACTCCGGCCACCAGAAATATCACACGCTCGTTGGCGGGTGGGTTCAGGTCCTTATTTGAGACTTTTTAGCCACTTCGGATCCTTATTTAGGACAATGGCCACTTTGGGTCCTTATTTGAAAAAATAGGCTCACTTTGGGTCCTTATTTGAGATTTTCCCTTTATTTTATAATGGTTACAATCTCAAAAAGATTTATTTTCACGAAACGCTTTGTCAAAATTTATAATTGACACTTAACGAAAGATTGAATCAGATAGGAGTAAAATCGCGACAAAGATGTGGAAATGACAAATGATTTCACACACCCAATGGTCATTGTTAATTTGCTTTCATCTGCTGGTCCTTGGAAGCCTTCATTGGATCTAGGATTAAGCACGTCGAATAACCCAAATTTGGAACTGCTCGGACCGGACTAGAATGGTCGTGTGGTCCAGTTCCCAAAGGGATCGCTCTAGTTCTCGATTCTATAAAAATAGAACTGGTGATTGTCGGTTTAGTTCCCGATTCTGGGGAGAAGCGGATCCCGAATCGGAACCTGATTGGACTGACCCTTTTTTAAAAAATATATATTTTTTAATTTCTTAAAAATACTAATAAAACTTAAAAATAGTAACAATTTTTTTATTTTTCTTAGCTTTTTAATTTTTTTGCTAAGTAATCGATTCCATGGGACTGGACCGAACCGGACCAAGTCCTAAATTCCCAATTCCAAACATTGACAACCAATTCTCCTAATTTAATTCTTGATTCTTAGTTAGAACCGGGTCGGATGGAGAACCGATCACCCCTGATTAGATCTCATCCGGTCCCAAGAACCGTTTGACTGTAGAAATTCCGCACGGACGGAGCACCTGCTTCCCCACTAAGGGGGTGCATGATAAAAATAATTTATGTTCCAGAAATTGTTTTTCTGTTCCAGACCAATTTCTGGAACAGAAATTTGCATGATAAAAATAATCAGATTTTCTATTTCTGGAATAGATTTCTATTCCAGAAATAGAAATTGAGGAGAAATCAGAAATAGAAAATTTCTATTTCTGATTTCTGGAAGAAATCAATTTCTATTTCTTCAACCCTAATCAGCCTCCTCTCTGCGTCTTCCTCTTCTCTCCCGACGCCTCTTCTCTGCCTCCTCTCTGCGTCTTCCTCTTCAGACGAGATCGTTTCCTCCGCCTCATCCTCCGCCTGCCTCTCCTCCTCCGCCTCTGCTCTGCGTCCTCCTCCGCCTCATCCTCCGCCTCTGCTCCGCCCCGCCTCTCCTCCGCCTCTCCTCCTCCGCCTCTGCTCTGCGTCCTCCTCCGCCTCATCCTCCGCCTCTGCTCCGCCCCGCCTCTCCTCCTCCGCCTCTGCTCTGCGTCCTCCTCCGCCTCATCCTCCGCCTCTGCTCCGCCCCGCCTCTCCTCCTCCGCCTCTGCTCTGCGTCCTCCTCCGCCTCATCCTCCGCCTCTGCTCCGCCCCGCCTCTCCTCCGCCTCTCCTCCTCCGCCTCTGCTCTGCGTCCTCCTCCGCCTCATCCTCCGCCTCTGCTCAGCGAAGCCAAGCCAGAAGCCCAAGCACCGCTCGTTCCCCTGCGAAGCGAAGCCAAGCACCGCTCATTTGCTCCAAAAAAAGAAAATTTTCTTTTAAGAAATAGAAATTTTATTCAGTTATCAAACGAATTTCTATTTCTGAAACAGAAATTTTGTATCGTTATCAAACAGATTTTTTTCCTCAGAAACTCGTCCAGAAATAGAAATAGAGAAATTCATTTCTGTTCCAGAAACTATTTCTGGAACAGAAATGTTGTCATGCACCCCCTAATCAACCAGGGCAGAGCGTGGCATTGTCAAGAGTCTGTCCGAGGAAATTTTCCGAGCATTCGTGAGTCTCCTTTGCAGCTGCAGATGGCGAAAGAAGGTCCTCACGGCAGTTCGAGCTCTGCATCATCAGCTTCGGTGACGGGAAACAACTTCGACGTGTTCCTGAGCTTCAGAGGAAGCGACACCCGACATGGGTTCACCGATGTTCTCTACAGAAGCCTCGTCGATCACGGGGTTCGCACCTTCTTAGACGAAGAAGAGCTTTCCGATGGAGAGTACATCAAGAAGCAGCTCCCCGAGTCGATCAAGCTGTCGAAGATTGGCATCCCGATCCTGTCCGAGGACTATGCCTCGAGTAAGCCGTGCCTTCGTGAGCTGGCTCAGATGGTCGAGTGGCGCAAAGAGGGAAGAATGATCATCACGCCCGTCTACTTCTTGATCACGGCGTGGGATGTGGAAATGAAGGATGGGAAGGGTCCCTACGCCGATAAAATTGCGGCGCACCAGGAGAAAGGAGTTGATCCGGACACGGTTCAGAAATGGGTGGATGCCCTCAAAGAAGTGACATCTGTGAAAGGGCGGCAGCTGACCGAATATACTAGGTAAGGTTGAAGAAGGATCCGTAACTAGTTTGGCCTTGTTTTCTTTTCTTTTGTCCCTTTTTTTTCCTGAATAATGTGGTACTCTCATGCTAAATTCAATTGATTTCACGGCAAATTGCCCCCGTATACGAAAGTGGCGGTCTGTTAAGGGTTGCGATGGTAATGGCCGATGGTCACTCTGAATTGACTGGGGCACACTCTTGCATTTGTACCGAGCGTTTAACCATTCCGTCCCATTCACGTTTCATCAGTTTCAGATCTTTATCCCCAGTTAACAGTGTCCATGACTTCGTGTACTTTCCTTCTTTCTGAAACTTTTTCTGTTTTCTAGGCAAGGAGAATTTGCAATTATGATGGTCTCAAAAGTTCTGAAGAGATTGAGAAAGGCTAAGCTCAATTTGTCTGACAAATTAGTCGGGATTGAAGACCGCTTGCCTGAGCTGAGAAGAATGTTAGATACTGACTCTAGTGACGTGCGGATGATTGTCATCTCCGGCATTCCAGGCATCGGTAAGACAACCCTCGCAAAATCTCTCTACAACGATATCTGCCACCTCTTTGACCGTCACAGCTTTCTCGGTGATATTGGAGACGCTACTGACAAGAAGGCTCTTCTAGCTTTGCAAAATCAGTTGGTCTCTGACATCGTCCAAAGGGACTCAGCAAAACTCAAATCGGTTGAGGAAGGAATCAGCTTCCTCAATTTAAGATTAAGCACCTGGAAAGTCCTCATCCTTTTGGACGATGTGCATGAGAAGTCTCAGCTTGAAGCTTTGGTTGGAAGTCTCGATTGGTTCGGTTCAGGGAGTAGGATCGTTATCACAACCAAAAGAGTACTCAATTTTTGTGAAATGGCAGAAACTTATGACGTTGAAACTTACAAAGTCCTAGAGATGGAGGATAGTGATGCTCTAAAACGTTTTTGTAGATACGCCTTTGCTAAGGATTGTCCCGAACATGACTATGTTGATCTGTCTGAAAGAATTGTGTCTGCTACTGGAAAACTTCCATTAGCTGTTGAGCTCGTAGGTTCACACCTGTCTCTGCTTCGGGATAAAAGAGGAGCTTGGGAATCTCTACTGGAGAAGTTACAAAATGTAACTGATGATAAAGTCGAGAACAAGTTGAGAATAACTTACCAACAATTAAACAGTTTCCAACGGCATATTTTTCTTGACATAGGTTGTTTTCTTTTTGGAGAGGATAAAAGAATCGCATCTTACATGTGGGATGAGCTTCAATTGTATCCTTCTTTTGAAGTCGAGATGCTTTGTCTCATGTCCATGGTAAAGATTGGAGACGACAATAGGATGTGGATCCACGATCAGCTAAGGAAGCTGGGCAGGAAAATTGTTCAAGAAGATTGCATGAAACAGGGGAACAACAGTAGACTATGGGCCACTAAAGCTCGGAAGATTTTTAAACAAGATGAGGTCAGATTTAACATTTCCTTTTTTGGTCTGTCTATTGGATATTTAACTCTCCTTGTTTTGATCCCTTTTGGAAAGAGTGGAGCATAAATGATCCTCAGTTCAATTACTGTATTGGGGTTTCTTTGGCTTCTGTCTAACAATGGTGTTTGACCAACAGAGCCAAATGAAGGTTGAAGCTGTGTGGCTTGAGATGGATAACACTGACCAAAAAGACATGGATGGTCGATCGCAGACCTATTTGACTGGTGACCAATTTAAAAGAGTACCAAATCTCCGTCTTCTCATTTTGGATCACTTTTGACATTAAGGAGGATTTTAGATATCTTCTTTCAAAGTTACTTTGGCTCCGTTGGCATGGCTGTCCAAGAGCTTTTAATGTAATCAATTTGAACTTGGAGGTCTTGGTTGTTCTTGATTTATCGTGGAGCAAGATAACTGAAGGTTGGGAGGGTTGGAATAGTATAAAGGTAGCTCAAATACTTTGCATTTCCCTTTTCACTCGAATACTTACTGCAACATTAACAGTTTCTGTATATTTGTATTGCTTGCAGTTGGCAAGGAAGTTGAAAGTCTTAATTCTCAGAGGCTGTGTTGACTTGATACAAACTCCAAACTTCTCTAATTTCAAGTCTTTGGAGATGCTGATTTTAGAATATTGCTCTCATTTGGTTCGAATTGACCCATCGATTGGTCAGTTGCAACGTTTGCAAATTTTAGATCTGAAATTTTGCACTGACCTTGGTAACTTGCCCAGAGAACTTGATTCTCTGGAAGCTTTGAGAGAGCTCCGACTTGATGGAACTTATATAGAAGATATTCCAGTCTCCGAAGATATGAAGCATCTTAAAACTCTCAGCGCCTGCAACTGTAAATCATTGGCACGATTATCCAGTGAAATTGGTGACATAAAATCTCTAGAATTTCTTTCGATTGATGTCTCTGAACTTACCACACTCCCGGACTCAATCAAAAGGCTAGAAAAGTTGAAACAACTGTCTTTGAGAGATTGTTGGTTGTTGTGGAAACTTCCAGACGCCATTGGAAAATTGACATCATTAGAGAACCTGGATCTCTCAAGTACAGGAATAGACAAATCACCACATGCCATTGGTAATATGCATGATTTGAAGGTGCTGAGAATGGACGGAAGTTTCATTAGAAAGTTCCCTCAATCTATTGGAATGCTGAAGAAGCTTGAGGAGATTCATACATCACGCTGTAGGAGTTTGGAAAAAATTCCTGAGGAGATCAATGGCTTGTCTCGTCTGAGAAATTTGGTGTTGTCAGATTCCAATATTCTCAGCCTACCAAGGAGCATCTCTAGTCTTTCCCACCTTCAAAACCTTGATTTATATGGCTGTGACAATCTTCATGAGGTTCCTCTGCTTCCCACTAGTTTAGCTCCTTTGCGTCTCACTTATGACTCAAGTAAATTGAAGTGTTTGGATATTTCAAATCTGACCAATCTCAAAGAGTTGTACCTTGCCAATTATTTGGAGGATGAGGCATCTCCCGGCACAGACGGATATTTGATGGTGGAGCCGATCAGCCTTTTGGGGATTGGCAAAGTGACAAAAGTTGAGACCTTAAAATTGTGCCTCCCAGGCTTCACTAAACTACCAGAAATGGATGCTCTCAAGCAGCTAAGGAAGCTTGATCTTCAATGTCCAGACCTACAACATCTCCCACGACTACCCAAAAGTTTGAAAAAACTAACCCTCCAAGACTGCAAATCCTTAAAGACATTGCCGAAGCTTAAGTATCTCAAGTCTCCATCTGGATTGGAGCATCTGTTATGTTCTGTAAAGGAAATCGAAGGACTTCAAAATCTCTCATCCTTGGTAGCCTTGCTTATTTCTCACTGTGAGCTGGTAAAGCTAGACGGCCTGGAATGCTTGACATCCCTGAGAACATTGACCATCTCATACTGTGATTCCCTTCAAGGACTGCCAGATTTGTCGAACTTGAAGAAGCTGAGAACATGTCATATCCAACATTGCAAGAACATAACTCAAAAGGACAGCCTCTAGTAGTCGAGCTCCCTAGAAAGGCCAGATATTTGCGAAGGTCATGGTACGCCTCTGGTCTAAATGAGGACTTGAAAGAGATCCATTTCATGCTTCCTCAAGCAAGTCTGAAGTTTCTGAGGCCAATGTTCATTCTAAAGGTCATGCGTCGTTTCAATTTAATGATGATCCATAAGTTTCACTTGCATTGTTGGACTTCCTTGTAACTGGAATGCCTTCTTCTCCGATATTTCCATTTTTCTTTTCACTTCTTTAGAGAATGCAATATTTTTCCTTTATGAAGTTATTCTCAACAATGCCCAGCAATTGCTTGGTATACCACTTAACACTTCGACTTCATTGTACCGTTTTCACAAATATGTGAATGAGTGCATGAATCAGCATTTCTGAATTCCCTAATCATTCTGGTCATAGTGTTTCTTAATTTCTTCCAGCTAACTGACTGATTATCCTTAGTAAGATGATATGCCCATTTATTCAACTTACATGGAGTATTCGCTAGCAGGAGTATTGTAATGGAAGAAATAACTGGACGTGATCTCTGTTCATTTCTTTTGCCCAACGATGATGTATAGAATAGTCATATCCGAATGCGATGCAGAAAGGCCAAATATATGCTCATACACCTCTACATAGACAATACTGAGGGAAAAATCACCATGGCATGCACTTTTTATGTGGGAATTATTTATGTGATTAATGAGAGGCATCCGATAACCCTGATGATCTAGATGATTATAGGATGAAAAATTCAAAAAGAATGATGAATTGATGTTACTGAACATCATCTGGCATTAGTTTGTTGTTTTTCCCCCTTGAATAAATTTTGTACGCTAAGTGGTTTATCTTCTCGAATGAATATCATTTGACTAGTGTTAGTGTTTTCTGGGTACTCTGAAATATCTCTGTGAACCTATGGCTCGGGCTGAGCAGCCAACTTAGGCTGAGCAGCAGGTAAAAATGTTCCATCATGAATAAGCCGGATTATTATAGCACATTCCAGGACGGTCCTGCCTTTCACAACCAAATAAAATGCGTCTCTTTGTTGCCAGGCCTGATCAGAGAGAAGATTCAGAAGCTGTGAAGAGACCTGCATACATCATTACAGGACAGCCTCTAGTAGTCGAGCTCCCTAGAAAGGCCAGATATTGTTGTTCTAAATTTCTTCCATGTAACTGACTCATTATTATTGATAAGATAACATGCCCATTTGCTCAATATATATGGAGTATTTGCTATCGGAATTTGTAACGGAAGAAATAACTGGATGTGCGGTGATGTCTGTTCGATTTTATTGCCCATTGATGATTAATAGAATAGCCACCCTGGATGGGATGCAGAATAGCCAGATATATGCCCGAACAACCATACATAGAGCATACTGGAAAAAAAATCACCATCGCATGCACTTTTTACGAAGAGTTGTTTATGTGATTAATGAGAGGCACCTGGTAATGCTGATGATCTATCTTATTATAGGATGGAAAAATTGCAAAAAGAATGATGAATTGATTTTACTGAACAGCATCTGGCATTACTTGGTCTTTCTGTTTTCCCTTTGTATGTTAAGCAGGTTATCTACTCGAATGCGTAACATTTGACCAGCTGAAGTGTTTTTTGGCTACTCTGATATGTAGCCTAATGTCTCGGGCTAAGCAGCCAACTTAGGCTAAGCAGCAGGTAAAAATGCCGTATCATGACTTACCGGGAATATTATCACGCGTTGCAAGATAGTCCTGCCTTTGACGATCAAATAAAATGCACCTCTTCGTTGCCAGGCCAGATCAAACAGAAGATTCAGAAGCTGTGAAGAGACTTTCATGCATCACGGTACTAAAGACCTCCCCTGTGAAATCTTATTTGAGGAGTGAGGCGCAAATTCAGTGAAGCACTTGTTTCCAAATCTTCTACTTTTAACATAGCGGACCTTTACATCGGTCTCTCTGCATGATTTAGGCATCCGCATTTGATATTTACGTTTTGTTTCATTGGATGTTCCAAGCCAAAGAATGTAACAGGTCTGGATTGTATTTTCTTTAGGATACATTCCACTGAAGTGTTTCTGTTAAAATGTGATCCATTTTTGAAAAGTATTGGAACACACTAGACTTAAGCATACTTAAAGAAAAAGAAAAAGTGGCGGCAACGACTTGTCCAAGACAAAGTTGAAGGCTCTCGTACTTTGAAGAACTTTCTGGTACGAGTGGGCAGCAGACCACGTGGGCAGCAAATAGACAAAAGAAAAAGTAAACAAGTCAACAAAAGCTGAGGAGCTGCAGAATAGAACAATGCAGAAAAATGGAGAAGCCACCAGAAGATACGGATGAAGCCGCACAAGCAGGAGATAAAAAGCAAACTTGTAATTTTTTATTGATTTTTGTACTAGATGTCGGTGGAGCAAGGCGGTGCTCACGCCTATAAATAGGAGTTGGATGTCAGTTGTTCTTAGTAGCCGAAAAACTAGAAAACACTCATTCCCTTGTAATATTAACTTCCATAATAAAAGTTCCTTTTTTACCTATACTCCCTTGCCATTGTAGTCCACTTTTATTCATATATACACTTACACACACGCTTCCGCAAAAACATCCAACATTGGTATCAGAGCCACGTCTTTGGTTGACATTGGGCGTTTGTCCTACCTACCCACTCCTAAAACTACCCTTTCCAAATACCCATTAACTAAACCATGGCCAACTCTACCTCATTCTCATTTCCCATCCCCATTTTTTATGGGAACAATTATGAATTTTGGAGCATAAAAATGACTACATTCTTGATGGGAACAATTATGACTTTTGGAGCATAAAAATGACTACATTCTTGATGGCCCAAGACTTATGGGACATTGTGGAAAAAGGTTGTGAGGCTCCGCTAGAAGGTGCAAGTGTTTCGAAGGATCAACTACAAAAGGATGCAAGGGCGCTATATTTTATCCAGCAAGCACTCTCAGAAACCGTATTTGCGAGAATAATTGGAGCAAGAACTGCAAAAGGGGCTTGGGATATACTTCGAGAAGAATTTCAAGGATCGGAAAAGGTACGCACAATTCGCCTTCAAACTATGAGAAGAGATTTTGAGAATTCTAAAATGAAAAATTATGAGACCGTACAAGAATATTGTGGAAAATTAAAGGAACTCGTTAATCAAATGAGAGCCTATGGAGATGGGATAACTGATCAAAGGGTTGTTGAGAAAATATTGGTGTCACTTACCAAAAAATACAACTCCATAGTTACAACTATAGAAGGAACTAAAGACTTGACGACCCTATCAATAAGTGAATTAATTGGCTCTCTAGAAGCACATGAGAAAAGACTAATGGCACAAGATGAAGATTCAGTTGAAAGTGCCTTTCACTCTAAAGTAAATATACGGTCTCATCAAACTAAAAATGATGGAAGGAGCTCATGGAAAAACAAAAGAGGAGGAGAAATTATAAAAAAGGAAAACTATCCACCTTGTGGTATTTGCAAGAAAACAAATCATTTGGAGAAGGATTGTTGCTTTAAAAATAAAAAATAATGCCGCTTTTGTAAAAGATATGGCCACGTAGAAAAAGATTGTCGCTCAAAAACAAATAATCGAACAAACTATGTAGAAAAAAAAGAAGAAAGTGAAGAGAATACATTCTATGCAGGCCAAGCAACAAATAACAATAAAAGTGAAACATGGTACATTGATAGTGGGTGTAGCAATCACATGACGGGGGACGAATCTATATTCACTGATATTGATAAGTCGGTGAAATCCCAAGTAAAGTTGGGCAATGGTGCATTAGTAGATGTCAAAGGAAAAGGCACCATCGCCGTGGAAACGAATAGAGGCCCAAAATATATACATAATGTATATCTAGTCCCTCGTCTTGCACAAAATCTCTTAAGTGTGGGCCAAATGATACAAAGTGGGTATTCTCTATATTTTAATGGAGATACATGCATTATCTATGATAAATATAAAAATATCATTGCTTCTGTTAAGATGAAAAATAACAATTTTCCTATTCAATGGAAATATGTCAAAGATATAGCCATGAAAGCTCAACTTGATGATTCATGGTTATGGCATCGAAGATCTGGCCACTTCAATTTTGATGGGCTAAAAATTCTCCATCAGAAAAATATGATGAGAGATTTTCCAGCCATCACAAAAATTTCTGATGTTTGTGAAGGTTGTCTTCTTGGAAAACAACAGAGACAGTCCTTCCCATCTGGAGGTGCATGGAAAGCTAAGAAGCCATTAGAACTTGTCCACACGGACGTGTGCGGTCCGATGAGGACACCTACACCCAGTCAAAATAAATATTTCATCCTATTCATTGATGATAACACAAGAATGAAGTGGGTATACTTTCTTCGAGAAAAATCTGAGGTTTTCTCTATCTTAAAAAAATTCAAAAACCACGTCGAGAATCAAAGTGACCAAAGAATCAAAGTCCTAAGGAGTGACAGAGGCACATAATACAATTCGAAGGAGTTTAATAAAATTTGTGAAGATGAAGGAGTCCATCATCAACTAACTGTTGGCTACGCCCCAGAACAAAATGGAGTAGCTGAAAGGAAAAATAGAACCGTCATGGAGTTGGCAAGGTCTATGCTAAAGGAGAAAGGCCTTCCCAACACTTTTTGGGCAGAAGCAGTTTATACTGCAGTATACCTGTTAAACAGGTGTCCAACTAAAGCTGTTCAAAATAAGACACCAGTCGAAGCATGGAGTGGACGAATGCCTTCAGCAAAGCATCTCAAAGTGTTTGGATGCATATGCTACGTCCACATCCCTGCTCAAAAAAGGAGTAAGCTAGATGAAAAGACAGAAAAATGAATATTCCTTGGCTACAGTGACCAATCAAAAGACTATCGGGTTTACAACCTAAGAACCAAGAAGCTTATGATTAGTCGAGATGTTGAGTTCGACGAGAATGCTGCCTGGAATTGGGAAGACGAGAAGATCGAGAAGAAGTATATCACCTTGACAGACATACCACCTGCTCAAGAGGAGTCAACGTCACAAGAAGAAGGAGAAGTACCGGATTCCACCACTCACGACATAACTCCACCAAGCTCTCCAAGAGTGACGCAAGAAAAATCTACTCCAGAGTCTCCAGTACTAAGGGTAAAAGCCCTTAGAAGAATTTACGACACATGCAACTTTGCTATTTTGGAACCAGAAAACTACGAACAAGCATCCAAAGATGAAGTCTGGATAAAATCCATGGAGGAAGAGATCAAGATGATCGAGAAAAATGAAACTTGGGAGCTTGTCGATCGACCCAAAGACAAAGAAATCATTGGCGTCAAGTGGGTCTACAAGACAAAGCTCAACGCGGATGGATCAATCCAGAAGCATAAAGTAAGGCTTGTGGCGAAAGGATACTTGCAACAACCAGGTATTGACTATATTGAAACTTTCGCTCCTGTTGCTCGCCTTGATACTATTCGAGCACTCATAGCTCTAGTAGCACAAAAAGAATGGAAGATCCATCAACTAGATGTAAAATCAGCATTCCTAAATGGATATCTTCAAGAAGAAATTTATGTAGCTCAACTAGAAGGCTTTATTGTCAAAGCCAATGAAGAAAAAGTCTTAAAGCTTAAGAATGCCCTATACGGGTTAAAACAAGCACCACGTGCATGGTATAGTAGAATCAATGAGTACTTCATCAAGCAAGGATTCGGGAGGAGTATGAGTGAGCCGACACTCTACATCAAGACCCAAGGTAAGTCCGACACTCTCATTATCTCTCTATATGTAGATGATCTCATATATACAGAAAACAATGAGATAATGATCCGAGAATTTAAAGAAGAAATGATGAAGACATTCGAAATGACGGACTTGGGCTTGATGAACTATTTCCTCGGTATTGAAGTCAATCAAGATGAAGGAATTTTCATCTCACAAAAGAAATATGCAAAAAAGCTCCTTGAAAAATTCAAAATTAGTAATTGCAAAACAGTGGCAACACCACTTGTGATGAATGAGAAACTATTGAAAAAAGATGGAGCTGAAAAAGCAGATGCTTCACTCTACAGAAGTCTGATTGGCAGTCTGCTAAATCTCACTACTACACAACCGGATATTATGTATGCAACAAGTCTACTATCACGATTCATGCAAAGTCCGAGTCAAATTCACTTTGGAGCTGCCAAGAGGATTCTCAGATATTTACGATGAACTATAGATTACGGTATTTGGTATTGGCTAAGTGCAAATGCCAAGCTCATTGGCTACACTGATAGCGACTAGGCAGGTTCAGCTAATGATAGGAGAAGTACTACTGGCTACGCCTTCACACTGGGCTTCGGAATATTCTCACAGGCATCCAAAAAACAAGACTCAGTGGCACAATCTACTACAAAAGCTGAATACATTGCAGTTGCAATGACAACCAGTCAAGCAATATGGCTTCAAAGAATTCTAGAAGATATTGGAGAAGCATAAACAGAACCGACTCCGTTACAGTGTGACAATAAGTCCGCAATCGCTATATAAAAAAATCTAGTATTCCATGGAAGAACCAAACATATAGACATCAAATATCACTTCATACGAGAGGTGCAAAATAACAAAGAGATCAAGTTGAAATATTGCAAAACTGAGGAACAAATAGTAGACATCTTCACTAAACCATTATCGCGAGCCAAGTTCGAGACATTACGAGAAATGCTTGGAATATCACAAAAATGGATCAAGAAGGAGTGTTAAAATGTGATCCATTTTTGAAAAGTACTAGAACACACTAGAATTAAGCATACTTAAAGAAAAAGAAAAAGTGGCGGCAACAACTTGTCCAAGACAAAGTTGAAGACTCTCGTACTTTGAAGAACTTTCTGGTACGAGTGGGCAGCAGACCACGTGGGCAGCAAATAGACAAAAGAAAAAGTAAACAAGTCAACAAAAGCTGAGGAGCTGCAGAATAGAAAAATGCAGAAAAATGGAGAAGCCACCAGAAGATCCGGAAGAAGCCGCACAAGCAGGAGATAAAAAGCAAACTTGTAATTTTATATTGATTTTTGTACTAGATGTCGGTGGAGCAAGGCGGTGCTCACGCCTATAAATAGGAGTTGGATGTCTGTTGTTCCTAGTAGCCGAAAAACTAGAAAACACTCCTTTCCTTGTAATATCAACTTCCATAATAAAAGTTCCTTTTTTATCTATACTCCCTTGCCATTGTAGTCCACTTTTATTCACATACACACTTGCACACACACACGATTCCGCAAAAACATCCAACAGTTTCCCTCCTATTTCTACTTGCTCTTTTTGCCATTCGTTTTGCTGAAATTTGCAAAATCTCGGTACCTACTCCATCATGTTTCCATTGGCGATGTGACCTCTTACCTCCCCGATTTCCAGGAATGTAGCATAATATGTTTGTGTCGTGTCAATTGTCGACTTAAGCAGACTCTCTGGACAAAGGAACTAAAAGAGAAATTTTTGGCTCAAAATTAGTGCCAGGTAACCTCCAAGAACAATTCCGGTGGCAAATTTATCTTTCAAGTTCCAGCTATCTTGCTAGGGAGATGGCTTCACTTAATCTCTGGAGATTGTCACAATCGTTCCTAAGATTGGTATAAAAAGCTAGCCAAACTGGTCTTTTCTGCTATGTTGAAAACCGGGAGTACATGAACACAAAAGCCCATCATCTTATCATTGTGTAATATGGCAATGATCAAAACCATAAAGAGCGCAAAGTCAGACTTCCAGATCAAAGCAACGAACATAAAGCCAAACTGCCAAAGACTGGATGCATGAACTTTCATAAGTAAATACTTTATTACCTTGAGTCTGCATCTAATGTAGGACACTTACCGCGATACCAGTTGTAATGGAGATGGCGTAAATCTGCAAAGTTTTAGTCAGCTCATAGTAAGCTAGGAACACAAATAGCAATACGCAGAGCCTCGGTGCATTATCCATTGGAAACGCAATCCAAATACAATGTAATCCTTCTTTCTTTGAAATATAGCCCAGCTGGACAGCTCAGTGGTTATAATGACACTCAAGCCTGTTTCAATGAGGACAATGTCCAAGCCCTTCTAGCAGCATCAGTGGCATCAGCAACTGCAATCCCAATGTCCACCTTCTTCAAAGCAGGGGCTTCATTCACGCCATCTCCAGTCATACCATGTAAGTGCTTCCCCTGCTGCAGCTTCTTTGCAATTTCATAGTTGTGTAATGACGTGCCACTCGCAATGTCAGCAAATAAAAATCATGTGGATCTCTTAAAGTAGGATTTCACAATTCCATAAGGTAAACCAAGATGGTTGCAGTTCTTGATTGATCTGAGTAACTCTTCAATTGTGTCTCTGCTCGGGTTCTTTCTTGAGATGCTCACAACTATGCCACATGAAGAAGACGATTAGAGCAGTAAATTGTGTGGAATATGATGGTCGGTCAAGGAATTCTCGCCTCAGAGGAAATGTATGCTGAGGAATGTCTTCTCAACAGGATGTTCCATCTGCATGGTGATTTCATTGTTAGCTCACACCTCAACCACCTCCTATGGTTCTCTGTTAATAATTTGATCTTTGGCCTTTGGTATATGTTTAGTTGATCAAGAGGACCAAAGTATTATCAAGTATTACAAGATAATAAGTTGCTAATCAATGGAACAAATCTACCTTGCCTAGCATAAAATTGCCATGCTTGAATAATCATGACAAAAAAGAACATGACTGTCTGAAACAGATTTTTATCAATATTCTTCTGTTGGACCAATTTCACACAGAAAAACCCCGCTAAAAAACTAGAAGTTGCTTGGGAATAATTTGAAGAGAATTTTGAGTTACAATTCTTTTAATATCCTTTCTCAGAACAAGTGTGGCAGAGAATTTTAAGTCTGCTGAAAGTACAAAGATAAGCTGAACACTAGGATCAAGAATTCTCATGAGCCCTCCAGATGATGAAAGGGAAAAGCTTGAAAGTTGTACCGTTGAGACTTGGGCGGACTGCTACAATATGCAAAAGCTGAAAGGAAGGGAATAAGGCGATACATGAGCAAGTTAACCCCTAAATGAATAGGGTTGCTGCTGCTGTAATTCTTAGTGAAAACTATGTTTGAGTCATTTATTCTGAAGGAAGCAGTTCCTGACGAGGTTAAAAGCATCTGAGGATTGCTTGTTGTATGCTCTTGCTCGACCAAGGCTGCTTTGAATCCATGATTGAGGATTGGTGTGCTCGATAGTGAGTGATTTACTGGTTTCTTCTTGTATGATTGTTTCTATTCTAATGTTTCTTGTGATAAGGGTCACTGAGTTTAAGGAGCGGTGTCAAAAACCTAATTTTTAATTCATATTTACTAGATTGAATCACTCGCATGGATTAGTCAAAATTTAAAGAATTGATTGTTATTGACTTAAAGTGGCAAAGCCCATATAGATTTTTATTGGTCTGGACGAAATCCACGTGCAACCCGCCAGACAATGCCTCCCCTTGTTTGGGCTGGGCTGATGCACTTTGGGCTGCTGTTGAAGCTTACAAATTCAGTTGTATCTTGCAGATTCGGACAATAGCGATCATGCAAATCACACAGTCGGGGGCTCACAGAGCGGGCACCAAGAGATAATCAAACTCTTTCAAGAATCCAATCTATCAAGTCCTGGTTTCAACTAGACTTTAGTGAACTCCAGACGAGTAAATCTGAAAGATCTAGTAGCCTCTCAATGGACTTGCATCCAGGGCCATGAATTCTCACTAGATTTTGCAATTTCTGTAGCAGCAGTCAAAGGCTTCATAAACGTCGTCAGGCCTTTTAACGTACTTGCACCAAGAGGTATCTAACTCTTCTAAGAACCGGGAGCGGATTGCGACCAGACAATGACAACCGGCAGCATCCAAAAGGTTCGTATGATTACCACGGCCTCCAATTTCAACAAGTTGATCACCAAATAGCTTCAAACGAGTTGATTGCAGGAGGTCCAGCCTTCGAGGGACATGCACCAACAGACATCCGATAAGTCCAACGTACCAAGCCCTTGAATTTCATATAGGCTTTCGCATTCCCAAACCACCTCTTGCTTTAGACATTTTGATTGAGAAAGTTCCAACCTTCCAAGGGACTTGCACAATGAGAAATCCAACATTTACAAAAACTCAAGTTTATTGAGACCTTGAATTTCAAGTGATTTGTAACTTTCTTTAACTACTCTAATCCAACAACTACTTGAATTTTAACTAGATTTTTGCGATTTGCAATAGTCAGTCTTCTCAAACCATTGATTTGTGGGATCTCTAGTCTTTTGATGGATATGCAAGAAAATATGAAAAATCTTCCAAGAACCCAGACTTATCATGGCCTTGAATTCCAACAGGATTTGCACAAAAGCATGCCTTTGATAGCTTCAAATGATCTAATTGTGAAAGATCCCACCTTTCAATGGACTTGCATTATGACACATCTAACGTTTCCATGAACCTAAGATGGCCTTGGATTTTGGGAAGATTTTGCGAGAAGAAGCCTTCAACCGCTTTAGATGATTAAACTGTGAAAGGTCCAATCTTTTAATGGATTTTCACTAGGAAATATCTGACTCGTTTAAGAACTCTTATCTATGAAGGTCTTGAATTTCAAAGAGATTTTCGCAACGACTAGCATTTACTTTCTACCAAATGTTTCAATTGATAAAGATCCATCGTTTCTATGGAATTGCATGAGTCAATGTTCAATTCATACAAAAACTTTGATCTATCAACACCTCGAACTTCAACAAGATCATCGTTTGTTTTTCTTTTTTTTTGAAAAATTCAAGGGGGGGCTTTCATTCAATCTAATATACAAGGTCATTAAGACCAGGAGAATTTGTACCCCCTATCCGACCAAAAAAATAAAAATTTGTACCCCCTGCCCCGTCCATTATTGTCGATTCAAATGTTTCATATGTTTATATGGGGAATCGAGAGATGCCTTTATATTTTCACTAAAAAATTAATTGTTAATTGACTAAAAACAAACCCTAAGTCGTCGCCTTCTTGTGGTCCTCCACGTATGCACCGTAGTGGCCTTAACTAGGGGTGAGCGGTTCCCGGTTCCTTACAGGTTCCGCTTGGAACCTGGAACCTACCCTCAGGTACAGGTTCCTCATTTTTTGGAACCTGGAACCTACCCGTCAGAACCAAAAACCTGGAACCTACCCTGTCACAGGTTCCGAGGTCGGTTCCAGGTTCCAACAGGTTTTTTTTTTTTGTTTTTTTTTTTCATTTTTAATTAAAAAAAATGGAAATGAATGCAGCAATAATAAACAAACTTGTCATTCATTGAAGAGAATATAACACAAATAGCAAACAACATTTTAGAAGCAATAATAAACAAATGGAGTTTGCTATTACGGTAAGGCACATGAGGAAACTCTTTTGGATATACGCATGTGTCACGGCCCGAAAGATAGCATTCCCAAGAGGTTTCCATGGCACGGGCGTGACACGTGATGACCCTCGATCTATGTTCCCGAGATGTACAGTATTCTCCTAGGGGCGGGTGATACCGTATTTGTACGCATACGATATAAATGCGAATAGCTGGTAGTTGGCAATGAATGCCTGTAGTTGGTAGATGGGGAGGTGCAATCTCCACCGTTAGATCTAAGGGAGATCTACGGTTAGGGTTTGCCTTATACTTGTATATAAAGGGGCGTCCTTCCCCATTGTAATTCATTCACAAGTTATATGAAAATCCAGAGCTTCTCTCTCTAGAGTTGTTTCTCTCTCTACAAAGTGTCTTGTGAGTCAAGTGTTGAAAGGCTGCTTAGGGGTAAAACCTTAAGGCCGCACGGGTGAATCAGAGTTGATCGAGAGCTGATCGATCGGCCCGTGACAAGTGGTATCAGAGCTGATTTGCGATCCAAGCGCAAGTGCAATGGCTGACCTACGATCTGATGAGGCGTTGGTTCTGGGTGATGACTGCGCTGATCGTGGGCGAAACGCCGAGAAGGGCGGTACCAAGGGGAAGAAGAACCGTGGTGGTTCGAAGGAGCCTATGGGGGATCTTGCACAACGGATGGCGAAGCTAGAGTTGTTCGTCTCCGATGTCCAAGGATCGGTCGATGACCTGACCCAGACCGTGGACGGAGTTGACGCCGGAAGGGAAGAGCTGGTTGCGGATGTGCAAGAGCTCAAGACCGGTATGGGAGAACTCCGCCACGAGTTGCTGGGGACCCTACAGGAAGAACTAGCACAACGGTACGAACCCTTGGAGGCCACAATGGCGGCCATGCGCGCGGAGATTGCGGAGCTTACGGGTAAGCTCGCTGAAGCACAAGCTGCACGCGTGAACGGTGTCATCACGGTGCAAGGTCCACGGGTGGACACGCCGAAGCCGAAGGAATTCCGGGGCTCGCGGGTGGCCAAGGACGTGGACAACTTTCTATGGTACATGGAGCGGTACTTCCAGGCCATGGGAATCAACGACGACCAAACACGGGTAAACACTGCATCGATGTATTTAGCTGATAGTGCATTATTGTGGTGGCGTCGTCGGTCGGATGATAGGTGCGGGAATCCTATCACGACCTGGGTTGGTTTCGTCGAAGAGTTCCGACGGAACTACTTTCCCGCTTATGCGGAGGAGGAAGCTCGTGACGAGCTGAAGCGTCTCGAGCAGAAGGGCGGTGTGCGCGACTACATCAAGCGGTTCTCGGAGTTGCTACTCCAAATCCCCTCGATGAATGAAGTCGAAGCGTTTCACCAGTTCATGGGTGGTCTGAAGCCATGGACGAAGCAAGAGCTAAAGCGATACAACGTGGGAGATCTCACTACGGCCATGACCGTAGCCGAGTCGCTCGTGGAGTACAAGGCGTCGCCTTCCACATCCCGAACGGACAACCGTCCAAGGGACAAAGGCACTGGTGGGGGAGATCGGGGTAGATTCAACAATCGCCCGACTGGAGCTAGACCGCCGAATGGTCCCCCCCCTCATCGGGCTAATGTGGGACAACACGGAGGTGGGCAAAGAAAGGTACGCTCGTATAGCTGTTTCTTTTGCGACGGTCCGCACATGGCGCGGGATTGCCCGAACAAAGCCAAGCTGGCTGCCCTTTGCAAAGAGGACGAGCCTAGGGAGGAAGCGCGGTTGGGATCACTGCGACTCCTTGGCACGATCAAAGCCAAGAAGGCGAAGGAGCCTAAGGGCTTGATGTTCGCGGATGTGAAGATCGGAGTGACCACGGTGAGTGCACTTGTGGACACGGGAGCATCCGACGTCTTCATCTCGGAGGAGGCCGCAAAGAAGCTTAACCTACGGGTGGAGAAGGGAACCGGTTGGCTCAAAACCGTAAATTCGGAAGAGGTCCCTGCGATCGGGGTTGCAAGGGACGTGGAGCTACAACTCGGATCATGGAGAGGCAAGGAAACTCTAGAGGTAATTCCACTTGACGACTACGATCTTGTCATTGGAATTAAGTTTCTAGATAGAATCCATGCCGCTGTTATGCCCTTTGCGGAATGTATATGCGTGTTGGACAAGGGTAGCCAATGCGTGATTCCGGTACATCGTGAGTCGGAGCGTGATCGGAAGATGATCTCGGCCATACAACTCACCAAAGGAGCAAGGAAGGGTGAGGTGACCTTCCTGGCAGCCTTGAAGATCGAGGACGGCAAGGGTGAAGGGGAGGAAGTCCCAACGGAAGCAACCCAAGTCCTCGACTCGTTCAAGGACGTCATGCCTTCGGAGCTGCCGAAGAAGCTGCCACCCAAGAGGGAGGTGGATCACCGGATCGAGCTTGTGTCTGACGCTCGACCGCCCGCCATGGCGCCTTACCGCATGGCACCACCCGAGCTGGAAGAATTGAGGAAGCAACTCAAGGAGCTGCTCGACGCGGGTTACATACGGCCATCAAAGGCCCCGTTCGGTGCGCCGGTCCTATTCCAAAAGAAGCACGATGGGTCACTCCGGATGTGCATCGACTACCGGGCGCTGAACAAACTAACGGTGAAGAACAAGTACCCGATCCCGCTCATTGCGGATCTCTTTGATCAACTTGGGGGAGCTCAATGGTTCACCAAGCTGGATCTCCGATCGGGCTACTACCAAGTTCGGATCGCCGAAGGGGATGAGCCAAAGACCGCCTGCGTGACGCGGTATGGATCTTACGAGTTCCTGGTGATGCCGTTCGGCTTGACCAACGCTCCGGCCACTTTCTGTACCATGATGAACAAGGTACTCCACCCTTTTCTAGATCGATTTGTAGTGGTTTATCTAGATGATATCGTGGTCTATAGTCGGACGTTGGAAGAGCATGTCGAGCACCTGAGGCAAGTCTTCCAAGTCTTGCGCGAGAACGAGCTGTTCGTCAAGCGCGAGAAGTGTGCCTTTGCACAAAAAGAAGTCCCGTTCCTGGGGCACATCGTCGGGAGCGGACGCGTGCGGATGGACAAGGCGAAGATTCAATCGATCGTCGAATGGGAGCCACCAACGAAGGTACCTGCGTTGAGGTCATTCTTGGGCCTCACCAACTACTACCGACGATTCGTGCGGAGTTACTCGAGCATCACCGTGCCACTCACGGACCTACTGAAGAAAGAGAAGGCGTGGGAGTGGACGGATCGGTGCCAAAGAGCCTTCGACCGATTGAAGACGGCCATGACCCAAGAGCCGGTGTTGGCATTGCCCGACCACACCAAGCCGTACGAGGTGGAGACCGACGCATCGGATTATGCCATAGGAGGTGTCCTTATGCAAGAAGGCCATCCGGTGGCGTTCGAGTCCCGAAAGCTGAACGACACGGAGCGTCGTTACACCGTCCAAGAGAAGGAGATGACCGCGGTGGTGCACTGCCTTCGGACGTGGAGACATTATCTCCTGGGATCGAAGTTCGTAGTGAAGACGGACAACGTGGCCACGAGTTACTTCCAGACCCAAAAGAAGTTGAGTCCGAAGCAAGCTCGATGGCAGGATTTTCTGGCAGAGTTCGACTACGCGCTGGAGTACAAGCCGGGGAAGGCCAACTCCGTGGCGGACGCGTTGAGTCGAAGGACGGAGCTGATGAGCCACACGGTGAGTCGACCAAGCTGTCCATGGGTCGACCGCATCAAAGAAGGGCTGGAGCATGATCCAAGAGCCCAAGCCCTCATCGGGTATGCCAAGGAAGGTAAGACCCGACAGTTTTGGTGTGAGGACGAGCTCCTCTACACCAAGGGAAGGCGGCTTTATGTACCCTTCTATGGGAAGCTGAGGAAGGAAATCTTGCGCGAGTGCCACGACTCGAAGTGGGCGGGTCATCCTGGGATCCACCGCACGTTGGCCCTCGTCGAAGATCGGTACTATTGGCCACAAATGCGCGACGACGTGGAGGCATTTGTGAAGACTTGTCTGGTTTGCCAACAAGACAAGCTGGAGCAACGGTCGTCACCGGGTTTGCTGGAGCCACTTCCCGTCCCAACTCGTCCATGGGAAAGCATTTCCATGGACTTCATCGTCAACCTACCGAAGTCTGAAGGGTGTCAGACTCTAATGGTGGTGGTTGATCGGTTCTCCAAATACGCAACCTTTGTGCCTGCAACAAAGGATTGTCCGGCCGAGGAAGCGGCCAAGCTGTTCATGAAGCATGTGGTGAAGTATTGGGGAGTGCCACAAACGATCGTGAGTGATCGGGACCCCCGCTTCACAGGACGTTTCTGGTCGGAGTTGTTCAAGCTGCTGGGGTCGGAACTGAACATGTCAACAAGTCTGCATCCCCAAACCGACGGTCAGACGGAGCGGGTAAATGCTCTCTTGGAGATCTACCTCCGGCACTACGTGAGCACAACGCAAGTGAATTGGGCGAAGTTAATCGACGTAGCCCAGTTCTCTTACAACCTGCAGCGGAGCGAGTCAACCGGCCAGAGTCCGTTCGAAGTTGCAATTGGGCAACAACCGAACACCCCAAGCACGATTGCTTCGGGTTACCGGGGGAGTAGTCCGCCCGCGTACAAGTTCGCCAAGAACATGCAAGAGGAGGCGGACTTGGCACGGGCATGTCTACACAAGGCCTCCAAGCGCATGAAGAAATGGGCGGACAAGAAGCGACGGCACGTAGAGTTCCAAGTCGGAGATCAAGTGCTGGCCAAGCTGCACGTAGTTCTTCGATACAAGGACGTGCACAAGGGGTTGATCCGTCGCTACGAAGGGCCATTCCGAGTGCTACAACGGGTTGGAAGAGTCGCATACAAGCTGGAGCTACCACCAAAGCTCAAGGTGCATCCGGTGTTCCATGTAAGTATGCTCAAACCCTTCCAAATTGATGAAGAAGACCCGGATCGAGGGAAGTCACATCGAGCGCCGCTCGGGGCAAAGACCTCGTACGATCGAGAAGTTGAGAACATCTTGGCGGATCGAGTCATACGGAAGAGGTATTGCCCGGCTAAGCGCGAGTATCTGATCCGATGGAAAGGTCTTCCGGAGAGCGAAGCTAGTTGGGAGCCCGAGGAGAGTCTTTGGCAATTCAAGAAAGCGATAGAAGATTTCCATGCCGAAGACGCGACGAGGGCGTCGCCCGAATAGGTGGGGGAGAATGTCACGGCCCGAAAGATAGCATTCCCAAGAGGTTTCCATGGCACGGGCGTGACACGTGATGACCCTCGATCTATGTTCCCGAGATGTACAGTATTCTCCTAGGGGCGGGTGATACCGTATTTGTACGCATACGATATAAATGCGAATAGCTGGTAGTTGGCAATGAATGCCTGTAGTTGGTAGATGGGGAGGTGCAATCTCCACCGTTAGATCTAAGGGAGATCTACGGTTAGGGTTTGCCTTATACTTGTATATAAAGGGGCGTCCTTCCCCATTGTAATTCATTCACAAGTTATATGAAAATCCAGAGCTTCTCTCTCTAGAGTTGTTTCTCTCTCTACAAAGTGTCTTGTGAGTCAAGTGTTGAAAGGCTGCTTAGGGGTAAAACCTTAAGGCCGCACGGGTGAATCAGAGTTGATCGAGAGCTGATCGATCGGCCCGTGACACATGCATGTAGAAACTTCGAAGTGCTTCTGATTTGCACTCTCAAGTACTTGGACTATTCTACAATCTTATAGAGACAAGATAAGCAAATTCAAGGCATTATAAAGAGGATTACCCAAAGAACTCTGTAGCACTTGAGTGAACTTGCTATTACGGTAAGGCACATGAGGACTCTTCTGCGAAAGAGCAAAAATGAGAGACGGAGAGTGACTTGTTTATATGCTGTGCCTCTTTCAATCCGTCACCAATTACTTCTGAGCGGTCGACTCTTTCGCTTCCCGCAAGATCTACCAAGTGAAGATTACCATGTGATGCGCTTCCAGTCTTCACATCTGTCCCACGAACATGTACAGTGTGTCAGTGACGATACTGTCGCCACAAAATTTCAAATAAAATTACAGCTCAGAACCACATAAATGCATTAGGATCTAGAACATCAATTGAAAACAGAACATCAGATCAAGAACCTGTGCAAGCGGCTACTTCTTTCATTCAATGCGGTGGCACCAACGGCTCTATTCTTAAGTCCTATGTCCATTAGTTCCATAACATCCGAGCTTGCTCTCACAGGATGCATGCTAGCATCTGGAACAGCTAGACCACTTGCATGAGAGATTGATGAAATCCCTAGTGTAAGCATGTTAACGAAAACCAAGTACTTCTTCCTATTTAAGTTTGGAACTTCCATAATGAGAACAAACGAATCTTATTTAATTTAACTTCAAAGTAACTATAATGCTGCAAAAGGATATTTCTTCTGAGAGCCGTCACTGGAGAGTAGATCTCGCACTTGTTCATTGTAGATCTCAACCATTTGAACCCATATTTCATACACGATGGCTCTACTTATGCTCTCAGACATATTGAAAAGGTCATTAAGAGCTCGATAGTTGACACCCCAGCTCTCCTCAGTCGCTGCACTAGGACCACTCTGGCAATGCCATCGCATACCATTGAGTAAGTTTGTAAGGACAAAACATTTATTGAGGAAATTTCAAATGTAGAGAGGACTTGTACCATCATGTAGGTTTTTCTCGAACCAGTTTGGCCGTAAGCAAATATGCATACATTATATCCATCAAGAACAGAACGAATGAAGGGTTGGATGTCAGAATATACCATCTCTGCCAACAATAAGGCAAGAAGCAAGATATTCTTAATTGGAGGATTTAAAAATTAGAAACTGAGATAAAATCAGCTTAAAAGAAAAAAAAAAAAAATCTACAAGACATAGATGACTAATTGTTACATGTAAATACCCGGAGACTATTTTAAAAGAACATGATTAACATAGAGAGAGAGAAACCTTGAGAAGCAGCCGGACCATAAACCTTGTTGAACTTGAACATGCAATTGCCATCTTTGCCTTGTTTGGATGGATTAGCGACAACCAACTGTCCATCATCACCAATAGGTTCGATGATTGACTATTTTCCACTCTGTCCAGGAAGTAGGGGCCTAATCCTACAATACACTCTGATATGGATGAGATCTTGATGAGAGAGAATGCATATGACATTAGAAAGTTTACCCTCTAAAAAACATACGAGTGGAAGGCATGACAACTTCCTTGTCGGAAGCTTCCACAGGTCCCTTCTGGTGTTCCAAAGCTAGCAAACCTTATTGACGAGATCTGCTGACCTGGGGAACACCACAAATGCACTTTAGGCCTCAGGGACTTTTTAACTTTGCCTAATGCTTGCATTTGCCAATTCATCAGGGTTGGTTGCCATTCAAATATATCATAACAGACACTGTCGATCTCTCTTTTGACCAGAGAAATCCCATTCGGCTCTCCACCCAACTCTTCGAAAACAACCAACAAATTCCCTGTCGGATATAACCATGATCGAGGAATGTGATACCTGAAAAGTTTAGGCATCGATGAGCTTTCTGAACGATTTCATTTCTCGTTAACAAAAAGTTCAAAAAGGATAATACTTTCTCTTACCATCTCTGTGAAGCCTCTCCACAATTGGTTAAACATTTATTCTCATTGAAAGTTCCAGTGTAATTATAGCTATTGCAAGTGCTAGATGCTTTATATGCAGGCTAATAGCACCCAAGACTCTGTCCATTTATCCATACTTGCCCTTTACTCATACTGTCCATATCCAAAGCCAGTGGTGCACTTCCGCCTGGAGCATTGAAAATAGTCTGAAAGCAGGATAAACACATAATTTATGTCACTTTACTGATGTCAAACCATACCAACTACAAACTAGATGCATTTTCATATGAGATGGCACCATCAACCATGAATCTGTCATATTTGCAGCCAAATCTGAAAACTTCAATAGAAAGGAATATTGAAAGGCCTATCTAATACTCATAATACAAACCACAGAACAAGAATAATGGATGTCACCAGCCCTAGGCCAATTGAGAACTTGAGTCATCTTTCTCGTTTAAAGAGAATAGCTATCAAATATAAAGGATGTAGGATTTGGAAATGCGTGCAACTTTGCAGATGCTTATTAAACTATCTGTCCTGGTTTGACCATAAGCATGAGTTTGAATCCCATACAATTCATAAACCTTGGAGGCTAAGAGGATAGATCAGTTTGCTTTGCTAAACTTTGAGATACTTACCTTATACCACATTAATGGTTGTTTTTCTGCTACTAAAGATTCTTGTGCCCACTCAACTGACACACTCCCACTGAGAGAATGAAGACCCAAAGCTTCTCCTTTGAGATCAACCTGAACCAAAAGAAACCTTCAGTCTTTTCAGAGAAGTATGAAAAGAGGATAGGTGTGGAGAATTCGAGATACAAACCGCGTAAGACCAATTCTGCCATGAAAGGTCTCTCCATCCATCATCGAGACCACTTAATGTAACTGGACCAAGAATACCAGCATTCCATGTCTCAAAATGTACCCCAACATTCTGCAATCAAGTTGACAGTCACAATGCAAGAAAAAACTTGTATTCACTCACACTGGACATAATCCTAGGAAGCAAGTGTGTGAACATCGAGCATGCTAATGCCAACATGCACACCCATTCACCCCCCCCCCCAAGAGAGAGAGCGAAAGAGAGACCAACCGGGAGACCAACAACGACACTTAGAAGTGAAATTTTGTTAGTCCCGGCTCTCAGCCTCACACCCTGACTGAAAGTTAGTTCAGGAAATTCCAGACTGCCGTAGGTAGTTCCTGCATGAGATGAAGAAACATAATCATACAAAAAGCATAATCCGTGTATATTACCCTTGACAAAGAGTGACAAAAAGAAAACTGAATATTTTTGTTGGTTTCAACGTGCAAGCAATTTTAAGATTCTATATGTTTAAAGAGCAGCAACACCGGACTCACAGTAACTGCCAATTCAGCGGCTAGTAAACAAAAGCAGCTAAAGAAAGATCCACAAACAAAATCGCCCTATCAGAGCCTCGTCATTTCAGAATCGAGAGCTCGTTCGGTTCAAATATCAAACCTAGACAAACTTTTCCACTAACGAAACTTCAAGAGAGGATAGATCGAGCGCAAGACAAAGCGATCGAGAGAGAGAGAGAGAGAGAGAGAGAGAGGGAGAGAGGGAAAGAGGGAGAACCTGCTGTAGCGTCGCTCGGGGAAAGCTTGGAGTGGGCGAGGGCGCTGCGGGTTGCGGGCTTCGGGGGGCACGGCGAAGGCAGAGCAGCGGCGTCGCGGGATCACAGCGGCGGGGGTGAGCAGCGGCGTTGGGCAGTAGCAGCGGGCGGAGCAGGAGCGACGTCAGGTCGTCGCGGGTCGGTGCGGGCTACAGGCAAGGCGTGGCGGGGCTTGGGATCTGCTGTAGAGGGCTTCTGATGTCGGTGCGAGCAAGCATGGGTCACTCGGAGACACGGCGGCTGGCAGAAGTGCAGAGAAAATGGCGAAGAGAGAATCTCAGGTGGCGTCGAGTAGTCAGCAGAGGGCGAAGAGAGAACACAGGTAGAAGAGAGAACACAGGTATCTGAGACTAGACTGAAAGTGGCGTGAAAATCAAATAGAATGATTTTTTGAGCCCTAACCAGACCGGTTCCGGTTCCGGTTCCGGTTCCGGAACCGGGAACCCCGCTCACCCCTAGCCTTAACAACTAACCCGCTATTGCTTCTTTATTGAGAAGTAATGGAAGTGAACTCATATAATTGACGTAATATAATTGTTAATTGAGGTTGACTTAGAAAAGTGGTGAGCTGTTCCCCTCTAGCTCTAGGCATTTTCCGGTGAATGTCACTTCCAGTCGCAGCTCAAAGTGGGCCCTTCCTTTTCACTTCTAGTAGAAGTCTTCCTCTGCGCGGGCGAAGTCGTTGCCTCTTAGGCATTGTCCGGTGGCGATTCCATTTTTGTGCCGAATGGAGTTGACCCGCATGAGCTGCTTTTATTGTCATTTATGCATATGCAAGTTGGTTAGAACGTGCCATGCAAAGGAGGATCGTTTGACTTTGTATTGTTGTCCTCTTTGGCCACGACATTAATAATGTATCTAAAAGCAAGGGAAAAAGATTGAAAGGACAGGATGTAATAGCTATGTTTCCACTATAATTAAATTACCATTATACTAGTCCCTAGACTTGTGCTATGTACTCGAAAAAGACTTGTGAAATAGATTACGGGAGATAATAATTTTGCAAGCATACTTGATCATTAGAAGAATAAGAGATTTTGGTAATATTGAAAAAAAGAATATGCGTCGATTAACCAAAAAAACTTTTAGTTTCATTAAGTTAAAAATAAAATAAAAAGAAAACCTTTTTCAAAACAACTTAAAGATATTTGTCTCTTGTCAGCCATTTATTGAAAGTACTTTAATGCGATGCTTTAAATTTATCAAATAAGATAATTTAGTATATGAGGAGGACGCCCTTTCTACATTTTCTAAAGGCTTGGGCTATTGCACCCCTTTGTTGGCTCCTAACATCCCTTTATCACATTGAATTAATTATATTATTCCTTACGAATCTCACTCTCAATTTAAGATTATTTCTTATCTTTTCTCTTGCTTTTCTTTTGTTTCAATTTCATCCTACATGCTTCTTCCAAACCCATTACATTTGTTTGTCTTCTTCTAAACTTATTCCGCCAATTATTAACTTTATTTCCCCAAAAATTATTATGATTGTGAATTTTTCAACTTTGATTTTCGGCATAAATTTATGAGAATTTACTCAAAGATTGAATAGTGTGGTTGATAAATGCATTATACACAATTTACTCATCTTTCTTTGTATTGTTTAAATTGAAGAGGACCCAATTTGCTTAAATGTGTCTATTGATGATGAAACTGCAAATAAGGAGTATTCATTCGGAGCTTCTCGCACTATAACATTGATAATTGTTTCTTGATAGATAATGTTTTAATGGATAATGACTCTCTTGTTAATGTAATTAGAAACTTCTATGGTCTGATTTAGGTAAAATATTTTTTTCAAAAGAGTAACCTTTTTTAGGGAGGCAAGCAGCTGAATGGATAATATCTTTTGTTAAGTTGCAGGCGGCAAGAGTCGAGCCACCAACTGCGGCCGAGGCAGCACGCGCGGGGGTGGGACCCTGGAAAGCGCTGACTACGAGAGGCCCTTATATTGCCGGCCCTTCCCGTGGCATGAAGTAGGGAGATGGATCTTTGAAATGGAGAAGGAAGAGAGACGAAACTGAGAGAAGGAGGCCCCGACACGAATACCACTTTCATCTTGAAAGTAGGAGATGGTTTTCGCCTTTGTTGCTCCCTCTGTTGCTCCGGCAGAGGTTTTCGATGTGTATTTGAGCTTCAGAGGATCGGACACCCGCAAGGTTTTTGTGGATCATCTCTGCGATAGCCTCGACAAAGCGGGGATCCGCGTGGTCGGGGATCAGGAGGGAGAGGGTGTTCGCGAGTCAATTGGCTGGCATATCGGGATCGCCATTCCGATCCTGTCAGAGAACTATCCGTGGAGCAGACGGTGCCTCCGAGAGCTGGCTCAGATTGTGGAGGACCACAAGACGATGGGCCAGATCATCATGCCCGTCTTCCTCAACGTCACGCCCTCGGTCGTGAAAAACATATCCCACGGTTACCGCAAGGCTATCAAGCGGCATAGATGGAGAGGAGTCGACCCAGAAACCCTCCGGAAATGGGAGGAAGCTCTCATCCATGTGGGGTCCATCTCAGGGTTGGCGAGTAATCGGTGAGTGTAATTGAGTAAGTTCGATTGAGTAACGTAGCATCCAAATCCCAAGGTAGCGCTTACTTCAATTCAAGTTAATCTAATTAGACTAATGCTAGGTGTCTCAGTACTTGATGTAGCTCCCTCTGATCTGGTACTGAACGTGATCCGCTCGTTTACATTCTTACTGCCGGCTCGCCACATTACTTAATGTTTCGGTTTTGTCTATTTAAAAGCACGTGACTCAGTTTCAGTAAAAGTATGTACCACTATTTGCGTGCCCTGTTTGTCTAAAGCTGATTGCTGTATGATAGTTTTTGAAAGGAGAGCGCGAACTTCTTCTTGCAAATTACTTCAGAGTTCAGACATTTATGGACTTACATTAATCTTTGTGCATGTGCCTTGTGCACACGTGCACGCATGATACAGCTTGGGCACACATGCTTTGATCATCGATGTAGTTGTCGCAAATGTGTTGAGGGTGTTGAAGAGACACTTCGTTGGCATCGAGCATCATGAGGAAACAGTTATGAAATTACTAAATGTGGAATCTAGTGATGTTCGTGTAGTTGGAATACACGGCATAGGGGGCACTGGGAAGACAACGATTGCAAAGTTTGTCTACAAAAGAATATTTCATCTATTTGATGGCTGTAGCTTTCTAGAAAGCTTTAGAGAAAATGCCAAAAAACCAGGAGGCTTAGTTGATTTGCAAGGTCAGCTGATCTCTGACCTTCTAGGTGCAATGCATAGACAAATTCCTTCCGTTGATGACGGGATTAAGTCCATCAGAAGCAGATTTTTCCACAAGAAAGTTCTCATTGTGTTCGATGATATTGAACCAGGCTTTGAACTTACTCCAATTTTAGGAAGTCTTGATTGGTTAGGCTCTGGAAGCAGGATCATAATTACCACTAGAGCTGAACAAGCTTTAGATAAGCTTGAAGTGATCCTGAAATATAAGGTTGGGGGAATGCAACGACATGAAGCCCTTACACTTTTCCACATCCATGCCTTCAAGGACAAACCTACTCCCGATGAGTTTGTTACTCTGTCCGAAAAAATAGTATCAACTATTGACTGGCTTCCGTTGACAATTGAGGTTGTCGGGTCATGTCTATTTTCTAAAGGCAAGGACGTATGGATGCAAACCTTAGATGAGTTGGAAAAAGTACCTAAGCTACAAGTTGAACAGAAGTTGATGGTAATCATCAAAGCATTACCTGACAAGCAAAGACAGATATTTCTAGACATTGCTTGTTTCTTCATTGGAGAGGATGAAAGTGTTGCATGCTACCTATGGTCTGACTATGATTCCGCAAGCCGATTGGAATTAAAAGTGCTCATTGACTCGTCTATCATTAAGATTGAGAACAATAAGCTGTGGATGCATGATCAACTTCGAGACCTAGGTAGGGATATCGTCCAAAGCGAACATCATGAACCTAGAAACCGTAGCAGATTGTGGTTACAAGATGAAGCCTTGGATGTGCTGACAAATGAAAAAGTAAGATACAAGTTCATCACTGTTTTTACCTTACAATTGTGTGCCTTACAACTTAGTGATCCTTTTTTCATAGAGGAAAGACACTTAGGGTGCGTTTATTTCTTGGAAAATAAATGATTTGAAAAATATTTTCTTAAAAATTGTTGCTTATATTTCTTGAAATAATTAGTCATTGATAATTTTTTTATTATTGATAACAATTTATGTATGCATATTTTCATGGACAATGAAAATATTTTTTGTCCATTTGTTTTTGTAAGAGATACAGGCGATCATTTTTAGGCAAATATTTTCCAAATCATTCATTTTCCGTGAAATAGAATGACTTTTAGTAAAATGATTTCTTTAGTTTGAAGCCTTTAAGCATTTATTATCTGCACATATTTTTGTGGGGAAATGCGAAGTCCCTCGATAATCCTATTCCACATGTAGGGAGCAGACAGTGTTGAAGGTGTTCTTCTCAAATTTGATAGTAGGTCACAGTGCAGTTTTAAACCAGCACATTTTGCGAGTATGTCAAACATAAGATTCCTTCGATTGGATCACGCGAACCTTGAAGGAAAGTTTGATGGGCGTCTGTCAAGTATAAGATGGCTCCATTGGCAAGGTTGTCCTCGTAATCTTTGTGCTGGAAATTTGGATTTGAAGAAATTGGTTATTCTAGATCTTTCCTGGAGCAAGGTCAACGAAAAATGGAATGGTTGGAGAGAAATCGAGGTAGGGAAGTTTATTATTTTATAATTTCATTTGTCAAATTGTAGCATAAAAGTTGACTCTTTTGTCATTCTACTTTCTGACAGGAAGCCAAGAAATTGAAAGTTCTTAACCTCACCGGTTGTGTTGACTTGATCAGAACTCCAGACTTGTCTTATTACAAATGTTTAGAGAGATTGATTCTTGAAAGTTGCATTCGATTGGTTGAAATCGGTTCATCGGTAAAAAGTCTGGAGAGGTTGGTTTCACTGAACTTGAGGTCTTGTACTGAACTCAATAAGTTGCCTGAAGAGTTGGGTTCCCTCATATCCTTGGAAGAGATTCTTATAGATGGAACTGCTGTTCAAGAAATTCCTGCCTCCATCGATCATTTGCAAAAGCTTAGAATATTCAGTGCCTGCAACTGTCTTTCATTGATCCAGCTGCCCAATTCAATTAGTCATGTGAAATCTCTGAGAGTCTTCACACTGAATGGTACCAAAATAACTAAACTTCCCCTCTCTGAAGAGTTAAAAATGCTACAACACTTGTCAATAAATCATTGTAGGTCAATATTGAAGTTACCAACGTCCTTGGGGAGTTTGGCTTCATTGCTCGAACTTGATTTATCAAGCACTGGAATTATCGAATTACCTAATACCGTTAATAAGTTATATCTTTTAAGAGTGCTCAAAATTGATTTTACTTTTGTACGAGAGCTGCCTTGTGCTATATGGAAGTTGAAGAGGCTTGAAGAGCTGCATGCTTCAAGATGTCGGAGTTTGGCTGGGGAAATTCCTAGAGATATTGAGGAGCTTTCGAGATTGAGGGTCTTGAGGCTCGGATACTCTCGGATTCGTGGTCTACCAGATAGCATTTCTACACTTCCCAATCTGCAAACACTTGATCTGCTTCATTGTGACAAGCTCCATAGAGTGCCCAAGCTTCCTCCCACTTTAATAAGCCTATATGTCAGTTCTAAATTGATGGATACAATCCCAGAGATCAGTAGTCTGGTTAAATTAGGAGAGTTATTCTTGGCTGATGGATCCCAGGAACTGGTGTTACTTGACCAAAGTCAAATTGAGGCAAAAGGACACACTTATTTGGAGCTGGGGAGTTTGTCAGAGCTAAAGATATTGCAGCTTTCTATGTTAAAGATCGAACTATTACCCGTTGGGTTGGATCTCTTACGTAAGCTCACAAAGCTCTCCCTTTGCTGCATTCACTTGAAAACGCTACCACGGCTTCCTCCGGGTTTATTCACCCTCTCACTTCGCCAGTACAAATTGTCGATGAGATTGCCAAATCTTTCATATTTGGAGCTCCTGTCAGAATTTGAGCTTTTCGACTGTGCTGTAACAGAAGTTGCAGGCCTTGGGGAGTTCAAATCCTTGCGAATTTTCAGAATATCTCACTGCAACCTGCAACAGCTGGATGAGCTAGAGAACTTGATATTTTTAGCATCATTGAATGTTTCGTACTGTCAAAGCCTTGAGAGACTTCCCAATCTATCAAAACTGAAGAAGCTGAAAGATATTAAAATCAAGGGCTGTCCGAAGATTCGTGATATTAAAGGTGTGGAACACCTGCATTCCTTCAAGAAGCCAAGTGGTGCTATAATTGAGGCGGAAAGCTCATCCGAGGTAACCAACACTACTGATTTTCCCTCTGGACCGCATAGATGGAGGTTGGCACTTGATTAGCACGTGTCATGTTTGGAATTTTTACTAAGATGAATGAATTCCTTAATATTAACAAAAGTGCATGACATGATGTATTACGATGGACATGATATTTTCTCCCATTAAAACATGCAGAATAATTTTTCAAATGAAATTTGAGTCATCAAGACTTTGTATTTCTTTCATCTTTTTTACTTGAAAGATGTGTCCAAATATGTAAGGACTCCACTTCTTTAACAGGGCATTTTACTTTTTCTTGTATTTTCTGCGATATACAACCAAAAAACTTCTATTTATGCCAGTTAGTTTAATCATGCTTTCGGGAGGTGTTGCTATGTATTCAATCCAGAGCATTGAACATTGTATTGGTATCTTAAATCTTTGATGTGGTGCGGAATAGTGCTGGCTGCTGTACTAGTATCTTAAATTTTTTATGGGGTGCTTCCGTATTATTCAAGTTAGTTCTTAATTCAAAGTACTTTGAATAAATTGGGATGAGTAGCTCATAGAAGGTATTCCATTCTTAAGACTTTTCTCTTTTAATTCAGACTTGTTTGATGAGCTACTCTTCCAAGGATATAGTATGATCAATACCGTCAATGAAATCTCAAAACTCATTTGGTCTCTTTCCATGTTCAGTCAGTTTGAATCTAAGCATCAGTCTTTATAACCGTTTGACGCATGGTAGAAGTCTTGTTTGTTGCACTGAATACATGCTTACACAAGTTTTGTCACAGGTGGAGTTTAGCAAACCACCTAATACCAAACATTCTTCCATTCAGGGTGTCAAATGCAAGGATAAAGGTATGCTGTACATTGAGATTGTCAAATCTGAGTTGTCCTATAAGATTTAGGTGTGATTTCAACCTTGCAATGTAGAACGCTGAAATAGGTCATGGCTAGAAAGCTGCCGGACCATAAGGATAGGCAGTCAAAGGATTATTTCAAGCTATGCCATATTGTTGGAACTGATTAGACCTTAGACTAATTTTTTGGGTCAAATAGAAAATCTTACTCCTTATTTAATGCTCCTCTTCCTCCTAAAGCACAAGCAAAATCTTCCGATTCTGTCAAGTCAATAACTGAAACTATGGGCACTTCTTCTAACTTGCAAAATTCTCCCTCTGTTGCAGGTTCATCAACCATGTGGCATAGAGTGAAGATAAAACTACAGATGTTTTGCTTTCTATCTCACTCCGTCAATGAATAATTCTGTATTTCTTTCAGGCTGTTGCTTCCAAATTCAGCTGTCAGATGATTTTCAGAACCAAGCCAACACACTCTTTTCCACATTAATCAAACTTAAGTGTTAAGCCAGATAAGAATTCTAGGTTGTCAGTGGATTCGACAGGGACAGAAACTAGTGGCATCTTGCCATCGACTGAGCAAGAAGGTATGCCACTCGACAGGGCATCAACTATCCCTTCTTTGGCAACAATTGGTTCTGCTGTGCCTCCTGCCGCTGCTCGAGCCAAAGTCATCATCAGCAACGAACAAAGACAAAGCCGCTTTAATTGTCGAGGCAGATTATGCGGTGGCAGAGAGGAATCTCTTTTCTCAAAGATCGAGTCTCTGTTGAGTGGTGACTCAGGAGAGAAATATACCAGGACAGAGATGTCACGAGCAAGTCATTTTGATCTTCAAGCATACCAGAATGCATCGCAAGAGGTGGAAATTATAATGAGTCAGGGACTCCAGGCAAATTATGTTTAATCCCAAGCTACTTGGTCATTTGCAAGAATTGTTGAACTTCTTAGTCGAACAAAATGCGCCAGAGGTCTCTACTATTGGACATCAATGTGTCTATCTCAAATTACAGAACTTTATTCAGACTGTGGGTGACTCCCTCTCTTCCCAGTAAAAGATCCTCAGTGAATGTGAGAGGTTAGAAAGGGAGCTCAAAATGGAAAAGTAACTTTTGGCGTCTGACAAGGATGAAGTTCTTTTGAGCAAGAAACAATGTGAAGAGAAAGCTAAGAGTGTGACTGACAATGAGCGAGTTATTGCGCAACTTCAAGCAGAGATTGAGGCACGCAAGCAGACAGTTGAAAATGCAAAGTCAGAAATATCATATCTGTCGACAAAGAGATCAGAGAAAGTTAAGGAACTGAAGAATAAGTACGAGCAGGTCCTCAGTACGAAGAGCGAGAATCCAAGCATGGAAAAGAAGAGAAACCAAGCTCAGGAAATGATTGACAAAATCAATGTAGAGTGGAATGAATTGTATGCGGATATTAAAGGCCGATTGGCCTCTAAATAGGCTGGCACTTTTCACTGTCTTTTATTTGAATTTTCATGTATTGAAAACTTTACCATTCTGGCTCAAAACACAGGTTTGGAGTTCCATTCGTAGTTAGTGCTGAAAGCGTGAAACAAAGTCTATTGAAACAAAGAGAACGGTCACCTTGCAAACCCAGCATGTCGCTCGGCTTGGTCTGCAATCTCCGAAGGCTCCCTGTTACTAGCAGAGGAAAGATTGCTGGTTTTGGGAGGCAGCAGGCCATGCAGAGTCCTTTATGCAGCACTGTGCTTCTCGTTCTTCTTTGCCATAGTCCTCTTTGGCAGAGAAGGCGGTCTCTGTGATGATATCGGTGAAATTAGCATAACGTAGAGATTCCATGCGTGCTCTTTCCACTGCGAATTTCAGCAAAATCCAGATGTACCCGTGCACGCAAAGACGTGGTTTTGTCTATGATGCCTTGTTCTCCGGGGGCAACCTTATCCACCATCCAAGTATTCCAAGAGAAATTGATAACCCTGTCGATAGAGTTGGCAACAGTGTATCCAAGATATGAACAATTTTAGGCTCCGAAGCACCATAATTTAAGATAACGGAAAGACCGCATGGCAGGAATTTTGAAATAGCATCTAGGTTAGGACCTTATTTTAAGTAGTTGGTATCCCTTTAGTACGCCTAGCACTACGTAATTTATATTATGGGTTATATTCATGTTGGTGTGACAATCAATCCAAGTCATTACTCGAGTTGCAAAATTCTAGGTCTTGTGGGATTCAAAATTGGAAAATTTCGGCGTTGGTAGAATTTTAAGGTTGCTGGTATTTTTTTATCTCGTTAAAAAAAAAAAATATCACCGATAACTTGCTTATCATATCACTCGTTAGTAAGTTATCATCGTTATCAGAATTAACGTCCACACAAATTTGTAAATTATCAACTTGTTCTAAGGGCTGATGTTGGCTTTTTAATCAGGATATATATGCTTGTGTATTGATATTGAAATTTCAATTACCAATTTGAACAGTGATGAATAGAGTAATACAATTATCTATAGCAAAATATTAATTTATTCCGTGCGTGTTGGGCAGGGTGATGAACTTTGGGCATGTTTGTTGATGCTCCAAACAGTGCCTAAATTTAATTCTTTTGTTCCTCGGAACCACAAAAAAAAAAAATCCGTTTGGTAAAATTTTTTGTTCCTATAATTAGATTTGAGGGGAAATTCCAACTAAGAGCCTAAAGTATCATCGTTTTCTCAAATAAAGGCTCAAAATGGAATATGAAGTGGCCAAATCGTCTTAAATAAAAGCCTAAAATGGAATTTGTTTCAAATAATGGTATGAAGTAGCCATATCAATTTTAAAAAATGGCCTAACCTATTAGGCCGAATAGCATTTTCGTCTTTTATTTATTTTTCTTTCATTTTTTCTTTCTTTCTTTTTCCCTCTTCCCTCTACTGGCCATGGCAGAGGTGGCCAAACTCAGGTGAGGGCCACCTTCACTAGGGTCTGGCAAAGGCGTGCCTTTGCTAGATTTGGCGAGGGTAGCCCTCGCCTTTGCAAGGCCTCACCAGCTCAAGTGAGGGTGAGGGTTGCCTTCACCGATGTTGGGCAAGGGCCGCCTTTCGCTTGATCTAGTGAGGGCAACCCTCATTGGTGTTGGCCGAGGGTTGCCTCGCCTAGGCTACCATTGCACACCTAGCCCAAGCGAGGCAGCCCTCGCCTGATGCCTGCAAAGGCGTCCTTTGCTTGAGGCAGGCGGCCTCCCCTAGCCATTAACAAGATGGCCAACGAACATAAGAGGAAAAAAAAAAAAAAAGAGGAAAAGAAAAAGAAAAAGAAAATCAAAAAGTTAAAAAAAAATGTAGTTATAATTTATTTATTTTTACCGAAACGTCCCTTCTTGGATGGTTGGAATACTCACCGGCTAGCCAAAGGTCCTTATTGAGATGATTTGGCAACTTCATGCCATTATTTGATATGATTTGACCACTTTATGATCTTATTTAAAATAAAATTCATTTCAAGCTCTTATTTGAATTAAGGAGGGTACTTTAGGCTTTTATTTATAATTTTCCCATTTGAATAGTTACCAGCTGGCCAAAGGCCCTTATCTAAGATGTTTTGACAACTTCAAGCCTTTATTTTAGATGATTTGGCCACTTTAGCCTTTATTTGAAATAATATTCACTTCGAGTTTTTATTTGAGAAAATAGTCGCACTTCAGGCCTTTATTTAAGTTTTTCCCTAAATTTGGAGCAGAATTTAAAAAATATATAAAAAAAAGTTACTTCTTGCTCATGAGAACAATTCCAAAATCAAGGCAAATCATTTTTTTTTATCTCTTTTATTTTCTTTCGTTTTCTCTTCTTTTTCATCATTGCTGGTCATTGGCCATAGCAATGTCCGGCGACCGATTGGGCAAGGTTCGGCGAGCTCGTCGAAGCCTCATAACGATTAGGTGAGCTTGCCTAGCCACCGACAAGGCCGACCTCACATCATCTAGGCGAGGCTCCAACGAGCTCACCAGACCTCACTTGGCCTAGTGAGGCTCTAGCAAGGTCATGGGCCATTGCCAGTGATCGACTATAGAAAAAGAGGGAAGGAAAAAGAAAAAGACAAAAGACAAAAATATAATAAAAATATCAAAAGAAACTTTAAGTCACAAAAAAAATTTAAGAATCATACTAAATACATTTTTATTCCCGGAATATAAATTTTGGGCATTTCAAATGCTCAGAATCTCATCCAGGAAATAGAATAAAAAAAAGAGATTTCTAAGTAAAAATTGTTTTCAAGAATAGGATAATTACCGAAAGTACCATTTTTTGGCAATCAACCCACTATCAAGACAAATAATTTTTTGAAAAAACCAGATGAGGGTTTTTCCAAATTCATGTTGCTTTTTGCATAGTAGCTTGTGGATACTCTTACAGATGCAGATTTTCTGTCTCCCGTTTGCTCTAAAGCTCATTCATAATTTGTGCGTTTTATTTCATTGCAAAAAATGGAGGAGCACATCTTTCTGAACCGTTAATGAAGATGGAATCCGTTAATAAACTAATCTTCTCGTGTAGGCTATTGAATATTGAAAATTAACTTTGTAATTTAACAATGACTAAAAGCAGTAAGCACATGATGGGTCATTTCCTGCCTTTGGACCTCGACCTCCATCCAATGTATCATTTGACCACATCCTCTAACAAGAATGTACCTTTATCTTCCACAAAAATAAACTAGTTAGAGTATGATAATTAAAGGAGAATTGGACTTGAATATTTGGCTTTCAATATTTTCTTTTGGACGCACTTGAATTTTTATTTTTGGTCAGAAATTCGTACTTGAATTCACTTCCTCATTTTTTTGCCATTTCTCCCCCTCTTTCGTTAATTTTTTTTTTCTCAATTCCTTTCCTCAATTTTCTTCCCTTTTGCCTTGTTTTTATTCGCATGACAATTATATATTCAGAACAGTTAACTTTCAAGAGATATATTTCTACATTACATATGGCATTTGGTCAGAGTTTGAAATAATTATTAAATAAAAAATATTTTCATTATCGATAATAATTTATGTCTAAATATTTTTCGATTATTTATTTTCTAAAGGTTACATTCTCAAAATGGTTTATTTTTCGCGAAATAAATTATTCTTTGTCAAAATTTATAATTAACACTTAATGAAAGATTGAATCGGATAGGAATAAAACCGCGACAGAGATGTGGAAATGACAAATGATTTCACACACCCAACGGTCATTGTTACTTTGCTTTTATCCATTGGTCCTTGGAAGCCTTCATTGGATATAGGGTTAAGCATGCCGAAGCGCTCAAATCAGGAACTACTCGGATTGGACTGGATCGGCCGGTTTGGTCTGGTTCCTGATTTTGAGGAGGAAGCGAACCGGAAATCGGAACTGGATCGAATTGACCCTTTTTAAAAATATATATATTTTTATTTTCTTAAAAAAACAAGTAAAACTTAAAAATAGTAACAATTCTGGTATTTTTCTTAATTTTTTTGCTAAGTAATCGATTTCATGGGACCGGTCAGACCAAGTCCTAGATTCCCTATTCCAAAAATTGACAACGGGTTCTCCTAATTTGGTTCTCGATTCTTAATTAGAATCGGACCGGATTGAGACCCCTAATTAGATGTCGTCCAGTCCCAGGAACCGTTTGACTGTAGAAATTCCGCACGGACGGAGCACGTGCTTCCCCATTAATCAACCAGGACAGAGCGTGGCATTGTCAAGAGTCTGTCCGAGGAAATTTCCGAGCACTCGTGAGTCTCCTTTGCAGCTGCAGATGGCGAAAGAGGGTCTTTACGGCGGTTCGAGCTCTGCATCATCAGCTTCGGTGACGGGAAACAACTTCGACGTGTTCCTGAGCTTCAGAGGAAGCGACACCCGACATGGGTTCACCGATGTTCTCTACAGAAGCCTCGTCGATCACGGGGTTCGCACCTTCTTAGACGAAGAAGAGCTTTCCGATGGAGAGTACATCAAGAAGCAGCTCCCTGAGTCGATCAAGCTGTCGAAGATTGGCATCCCGATCCTGTCCGAGGACTACGCCTCGAGTAAGCCGTGCCTTCGTGAGCTGGCTCAGATGGTCGAGTGGCGCAAAGAGGGAAGAATGATCATCATGCCCGTTCACTTCTTGATCACGGCGTGGGATGTGGAAATGAAGGATGGGAAGGGTCCCTACGCGGATAAAATTGCGGCACACAGGGAGAAAGGAGTTGATCCGGACACGGTTCAGAAATGGGTGGATGCCCTCAAAGAAGTGACATCTGTGAAAGGGCGGCAATTGACCAAATATACTGGGTAAGGTTGAAGAAGGATCTGTAACTAGTTTTGCTTTGTTTTGTTTTCTTCCTTGTTTTTGTCCTGAATAATGTGATACCCTCATGCTCAATTCAATTGATTTCACGGCAAATTGCCCCCGTATACGAAAGTGGCGGTCTGTTAAGGGTTGCGATGGGCATGGCCCGGGGTTAATCTGAGTTTTTCTTTGTGGGGATTGGCCAATGGTCACTCTGAATTGACTGGGACACACTCTTGCATTTGTACAGAGCGTTTAAGTACAGAGGGTTTAACCATTTCGTCCCATTCACGTTTCATCAGTTTCATATCTTTATCCCCAGTTAACAGGGTCCATGACTTTGTGTACTTTCCTTCTTTCTGAAACTTTTTCTGTTTTCTAGGCAAGGAGAATTTGCAATTATGATGGTCTCAAAAGTTCTGAAGAGATTGAGAAAGGCTAAGCTCAATTTGTCTGACAAATTAGTCGGGATTGAAGACCGCTTACCTGAGCTGAGAAGAATGTTGGATACTGACTCTAGTGACGTGCGGATGCTTGTCATCTCCGGCATTCCAGGCATTGGTAAGACAACCCTCGCAAAATCTCTCTACAACGATATCTGCCACCTCTTTGACCGTCACAGCTTTCTCGGTGATATTGGAGACACTACTGACAAGAAGGCTCTTCTAGCTTTGCAAAATCAGTTGGTCTCTGACATCGTCCAAAGGGACTCGGCAAAACTCAAATCGGTTGAGGAAGGAATCAGCTTCCTCAAATTAAGATTAAGCACCTGGAAAGTCCTCATCCTTTTGGACGACGTGCATGAGAAGTCTCAGCTTGAAGCTTTGGTTGGAAGTCTCGATTGGTTCGGTTCAGGGAGTAGGATCATTATCACAACCAAAAGGGTTCTTAATTTATGTGAAATGGCGGAAACTGATGACGTTGAAACTTACAAAGTCCCAGAGATGGAGGATAGTGATGCTCTAAAACTTTTTTGTAGATATGCCTTCGCTAAGGATTGTCCAGAACATGACTATGTTGATCTGTCTGAAAGAATTGTGTCTGCTACTGGAAAACTTCCATTAGCTGTTGAGCTTGTAGGTTCACACTTGTCTCTGCTTCGGGATAAAAGAGGAGCTTGGGAATCTCTACTGGAGAAGTTACAAAATGTAACTGATGATAAAGTCGAGAACAAGTTGAGAATAACTTACGAACAATTAAACAGTTTCCAACGGCATATTTTTCTCGACATAGGTTGTTTTCTTTTTGGAGAGGATAAAAGAATCGCATCTTACATGTGGGATGAGCTTCAATTGTATCCTTCTTTTGAAGTCGAGATGCTTTGTCTCATGTCCATGGTAAAGATTGGAGACGACAATAGGATGTGGATCCACGATCAGCTAAGGAAGCTGGGCAGGAAAATTGTTCAAGAAGATCGCATGAAACAGGGGAACAACAGTAGACTATGGGCCACTGAAGCTCGGAAGATTTTTAAACAAGATGAGGTCAGATTTAACATTTCCTTTTTTGGTCTGTCATTTGGATATTTAACTCTCCTTGTTTTGATCCCTTTTGGAAAGAGTGGAGCATAAATGATCCTCAGTTCTATTACTGTATTGGGGTTTCATTGGCTTCTGTCTAACAATGGTGTTTGACCAACAGAGCCAAATGAAGGTTGAAGCTGTGTGGCTTGAGATGGATAACACTGAACAAAAAGACATGGATGGTCGATCGCAGACCTATTTGACTGGTGACCAATTTAAAAGAGTACCAAATCTCCGTCTTCTCATTTTGGATCACTTTGACATTAAGGAGGATTTTACAAATCTTCTTTCAAAGTTACTTTGGCTCCGTTGGCATGGCTGTCCAAGAGGTTTTAATGTAATCAATTTGAACTTGGAGGTCTTGGTTGTTCTTGATTTATCGTGGAGCAAGATAACTGAAGGTTGGGAGGGTTGGAATAGTATAAAGGTAGCTCAAATACTTTGCATTTGCCTTTTCACTTGAATACTTACTGCAACATTAACAGTTTCTGTCTATTTGTATTGCTTGCAGTTGGCAAGGAAGTTGAAAGTCTTAATTCTCAGAGGCTGTGTTGACTTGATACAAACTCCAAACTTCTCTAATTTCAAGTCTTTGGAGATGCTGATTTTAGAATATTGCTCTCATTTGGTTCGAATCGACCCATCGATTGGTCAGTTGCAACATTTGCAAATTTTAGATCTGAAATTCTGCACTGACCTCGGTAACTTGCCCAGAGAACTTGATTCTCTGGAAGCTTTGAGAGAGCTCCGACTTGATGGAACTTATATAGAAGATATTCCGGTCTCCGAAGATATGAAGCATCTTAAAACTCTCAGCGCCTGCAACTGTAAATCATTGGCACGATTATCCGCTGAAATTGGTGACATAAAATCTCTAGAATTTCTTTCGATTGATGGCTCTGAACTTACCACACTCCCAGACTCAATTAAAAGGCTAGAAAAGTTGAAACAACTGTCTTTGAGAGATTGTCGGTTGTTGTGGAAACTTCCAGATGCCATTGGAAATTTGACATCATTAGAGAACCTGGATCTCTCAAGTACAGGAATAGACAAATTACCACATGCCATTAGTAATATGCATAATTTGAAGGTGCTGAGAATGGACGGAAGTTTCATTAGAAAGTTCCCTCAATCTATTGGAACGCTGAAGAAACTTGAGGAGATTCATGCATCACGCTGTAGGAGTTTGGAAAAAATTCCTGAGGAGATCAAAGGCTTGTCTCGTTTGAGAAATTTGGTGTTGTCAGATTCCAATATTCCCAGCCTACCAGGGAGCATCTCTAGTCTTTCCCATCTTCAAAACCTTGATTTATATGGCTGTGACAATCTTCATGAGGTTCCTCTGCTTCCCACTAGTTTAGCGACTTTGCGTTTCACTTATGACTCAAGTAAATTGAAGTCTTTGGATATTTCAAATCTGACCAATCTCAAAGAGTTGTACCTTGCCAATTATTTGGAGGACGAGGCATCTCCCGGCACAGACGGATATTTGATGGTGGAGCCGATCAGCCTTTCGGGGATTGGCAAAGTGACAAAAGTTGAGACCTTGAAATTGTGCCTCCCAGGCTTCACTAAACTACCGGAAATGGATGCTCTCAAGCAGCTAAGGAAGCTTGATCTTCAATGTCCAGACCTACAACATCTCCCACGACTACCCAAAAGTTTGAAAAAACTAACCCTCCGAGACTGCAAATCCTTAAAGACATTGCCGGAGCTTAAGTATCTCAAGTCTCTATCTGGATTGGAGCTTCTGTTATGTACTGTAATGGAAATCGAAGGACTTCAAAATCTCTCATCCTTGGTAGCCTTGCTTATTTCTCACTGTGAGCTGGTAAAGCTAGACGGCCTGGAATGCTTGACATCCCTGAGAACATTGACCATCTCATACTGTGATTCCCTTCAAGGACTGCCAGATTTGTCGAACTTGAAGAAGCTGAGAACATGTCATATCCAACATTGCAAGAACATAACTCAAAAGGACAGCCTCTAGTAGTCGAGCTCCCTAGAAAGGCCAGATATTTGCGAAGGTCGTGGTATGCCTCTGGTCTAAATGAGGACTTGAAAGAGATCCATTTCATGCTTCCTCGAGCAAGTCTGAAGTGTCTGAGGCCAATATTCATTCTAAAGGTCATGCGTCTTTTCAATTTAATGATGATCCATAAGTTCCAGTTCCACTGTTTGGACTTCCTTGTAACTGGAATTCTTCCTTCTTCAAAGTTTCTTTTTTTATCTTTTCCCTTCTATAGAGAATGCAATATCTTTCCTTTATGAAATTATTCTCAACAAGGCCCAGAAATTGCCCGGTTTACTTTCCTAGCCTTGAAGAGAATACGTACTGTTTCTGATGACTTAGAATGTAATGCATATTACTTATACAGTTCAACTTCATTGTCCTGTTTTCACAGATATGCAAATAAGTGCATGAATCATCATTTCGGAGTTTCCAATTCATCCTGGTCATTGTTGTTCTTAATTTCTTTCATCTACCTGACCGATTATCATTAATAAGATAATTTGCCCATTTATTCAATATGCATGGAGTATTCGCTAGTGGGAGTATTGTGATGGAAGAACTAACTGGACGTGCAGTGATCTCTGTTCAATTAATTTGCCAATTGATGATGAATAGAATAGTCACTCCAAATGCAATGCAGAAAAACCACATATATGCTTGTACACCCATATATAGACAATACTGGGAGAAAAAATCACCATGGCATGCGCCGTTTATGTGGGAGTTTTATATGTGATTAATGAGAGGCACCTGATAACCCTGATGATCTAGATGATTCTAGGATGAAAAGTTTCAAAAAGAATGATGAATTGATTTTACTGAACATATCCGGCATTAGTTTGTTGTTTTTTTTTTCCCATTGAATAAATTTTGTACGCTAAGTGGTTTATCTACTTGAATGAATATCATTTGACTAGCTTGAGTGTTTTTTGGGTACTCTGAAATATCACTGTAAACTGATGTCTCGGGCTAAGCGACTGACTTAGGCTGAGCAGCAGGTAATAATGCTGCATCATGAATTACCTGGATTATTATAGCACATTCCAGGACGGTCCTGCCTTTCATAACCAAATAAAATGCATATCTTTGTTGCCAGGTCTGATCAAACAGAAGATTCAGAAGCTGTGCAGAGACCCGCATACATCACTACGGGACCCAATTACTACAGTTTCCTTCTTGGTCTCAAGTCCCTGGTACTAAAAAGACCGCGCTGAGGAATCTTATGTCGCATTGGTAGTGATTTGAGGAGTGAGTCACGACTTTGCTCAAAGTACATGTTTCCAAATCTTCTCTTTTCAACATAGTTAATCTTTACTTGGGTCTCTGCATGATTCAGACATCTGCTTTTGATATTTACATCTTGCTTTTATTTTTCCTTTTATTTTATTTTGGCCTGGCAGACCACTGTCGAGAATTGTTGACAAGGTCATGCTTCAAGCAAAACACAATTATTAAGATCCACATAAGATTCACTGATCGACTTGAAAATGGCTACTTCGAGAAGAAAAGTTAAATCTCAATCTGTCAAAGAGAAAGCAGCCCCCATGCATTAATCTGGTTACAGCAAAAATCTACAACCCTGACCGCGAGTGACGTCGGTTTTTGTTGTCCTTTAGACTAATAAAAGCCTCATACGCTTCTTCGTCGTCATAGCCCTTAAGACTAATTTCCATTTCTCACAATACAATCCCTTATGCTTCGAATGGGAAGCTCTTCAGAATGTGTATAGCTGCTGAATCGAATTAATGTCCAAGCCTTTCAGCATGACCAGGGATTCAACATGGCCCTTCAGAGGTTGTAGCTCTCGAAGCCTGCAATAACAGATTCAGTTTGCCTTACCATCAGATGTCAGACTTGAATGGCGAAAAGGAACTGCTAGCAGCGAAAGGTTTAAACTCTCTATTGAGAAAGTAAGCTTCCTAAACTCCTTAAATACAGCATGGCAAGTAAGGCTCCTAAACTCCTTAAATACAGCATGGCCTTTAATCTTCAGTTATCAGGCAAGCAAACAGGTACAAAAGCGAAGTAGGTGAAACTATGTTTTTCAGTAAATAACACCATTTTCTTACGAGCATTGAAGCATGAGAATTAAGGTGTTCACCTCGCAACCTCTGCTCGTCATTTGGGTTGCTCTGCAATCTCTGAAAGCTCCCTGTAGCTACTCTTGTCAGAGAAAAGGTTGCTGGTTTCAGGAGGCTGAAGGCCGTGCAAGTCCCCCGTGCAGTTGCCCACTGAGCTTCTTGCTCTTCTTTGCCAGTCTTTTTTGGTAGTGAAGGCAGTCTGCCTGATCAAATTGGCCAAAATTAACAGAATGTAGGGCTTTTCATAATACATAATCCGTGGCAGTGCCTTTTTCTTAGTGAAAATACCATGTTCTCCGAGAGGGTATTCCATGCTTTCCCGCTCAGAATGTAGCGGATTGCGTATTTCAGAAAACTCAAGCAGAACATGCGTCACCAAGCTGTAGATGACAGTGGTCCACCCCCATCCAGTTTCTTTTATCCTCGCGAAACCCCAGATTGCATAAAACGCTGTAAGTGTTGCAACGTGTCCATGAAAAATTTTGCATCAGGGAACCATATTGGTGAATGGTGATTAAGTTCTCGATTGTCCAAACTAATCTGAGCACTTTTAACCATTGACCGTCAGTTAAAGCTAATAAATCTGTAGTTCTCACTTCCACCGGACTCCAGTGAAATTAGTCAGTAGAAGGTACCGTAGCAAACTTATGGCACCCAGTAGAAAGTGAACAGACCATGACCGAGAAATTCTCACCAGCTGAGCAACTACGAATGCGCTGACCAAGAGAAGTCCCGGGAGTTCCACAAAGGACCAGCTGTGCGATCTGTTGACAAAGATTAGAGCTTGGCTAACTATTCTTGCAAATATAGGGCTGCCATCATTTCATCGGGGCTATATCTGATTGATTTTTTACACAAAACTTGTCCTGCACCATAGAATAGGGTAGCGATGTTTTTTTACTTCTCGTTTCAATAATTAAACAAAATATATACATAAGAGACGGAACTAGAAAACCACACGAGAAACAGGTTCTTACTGAGAAGTCCACATCTTTCATGGCCCAAAATAGTATCGCAGTTATTAGTGCCAGGTAACTTCCAAGAACAATTCCGGTAGCAAAATTTTCTTTCAACTTCGGCTTTCTTGCTAGGGAGATGGCCTCACTCAATCTTTAAAGATTGTCACAATAATTCCTGAGATTGGTACAAAAAACTATTTAAATTAGTCTTTCTTAATCTGCTATGTTGAATACCAGGAGTATAAGAATACACAAACCTATCAAAACCAAGGGCGCAAAGTCAAACTTCCAGATCAAAGCAAAGAACATAAAGCCACACTGCCAAAGACTGGATGCATGAACTTTCATTAGGGAATACTTTATTATCTTGAGTCTATATTTGAGGTAGGACACTTACCACAATACCAACTATAATGGAGACGGCAGACATCTGCAAAATTTTAGTCAACTCATGCACAGTAAGCTAGGAACACAATTACCAATGTGCAGAGCCTTGGTGCATTATCCATTGGAAATACAATCCAAATGCCTCTGTCCTTTGGAAGTGACGAAGTGCTGATTGGATCCACCGTGCCTCTTCGAGCAAAGAATTGAGAAAGGTTTCTTATTTTATGACAAATCTAATTGGTATCTCATTAAGAGCCCCTTGTAACTAGGTAAATTACTTTTACGTTCTTACCATTCATCACGATCCATATACTCCCAAATTTTATAATACCACAAAAAACCTGTCAAACTGATAGACTTGAGTCACATTTATTTTTACAATTCAAAAATTAATTTGGAATAATTATGGTATGGATAATACTAATTTGGGATTTTTTTTTTGTGATATTAGCTCAAAAAAGTTCAATTTTTAGTTTATATTTTTCGAATAATCATGTAAGTGTCTAACTAGCACTGACACACGACACGACATGACATGACACGTCGACACGTCATTTCTAAAAAATAGAGAATTCTGACACGTTAGAACACATTGTATATTAAATGAATATTTTTCATTTTTTATTAATTTGATTCAAATTAATAAATAATTAATTAATTAAAAAAAGAGCATAAAATGAATTTACACTAATAATATTAATAAATCAATTCATTGGAAATTCGAAAGACATTCATAATTAATACATATCCATGTCTGGAAATATGTTTTTAACTTTAACAAAAGTTATTAATAAAACCGATGACTAACAAAATATTAAAATCAACTTATTTAAATAAATTCATGACTTTTTACGATGATCAAAATTTATCATCATTTAAAATTCAGTACTTTTATTTTTAAAAAATAGTTTTTAATCTCATTTATTTATTTTTCCGATTAAAAAAAAAAAAAAAAGATCTCCTCGAGCTTTCCCTCGTCTATTTTCCCCCGCTCCTAAATTTGTTTCAATTTTTTGTCCGTCCCTCCCCCACGTCAGACTTCCCCCCACCCCCAAATTTTTTTTAATTTTTTTTCTCCCTCTCCCTCTCCCTCTTCATCCATCAATCGATCGCTCGAATCCAGTCGAAACCCTAGACACCCCCGATCCTCCATCTCACTCCCCCACTTCCCCAACTCCCTCCTCCTCCTCCTCCCTCACCATCGATCCCTCCCTCTCCCGCAGCGGCTCCTTCAGCCGCTTCAACGCCCGCGCCCCCTTCTCCTCGCCGCTCGCCGCTCGCCGCTCGTACGCGGCCTACTCCCGTGGTATGAAACTGGGAGATGGATCTTTGAAATAGAGTGGGAAGAGGGACGAAGATGGACATCCAGGATTCTCGCAACTGTGGAGAAGGTTCCTCCGAAACAAGAGAAGAGAGTTTCCATGTGTTCTTGAGCTTCAGCGGACGGGATACTCCCAATGGCTTTGTTAATCATCTCCACCATAGCCTCCTCCAGGCGGAGATCAGCGTGTTGAGGGATGATGGGGAACTCGCCGTGGGAGAGGAGAAAGGGCCGTCGCTTACCCAACGGTCTTCTACAGCGTCTCGCCAACGGTCGTGAAAGAAGGATCCCCCGATTACAGAAAGGCTGTCGCCGGGCATAAAGACCCAAAGACCCTCCAGGAATGGAAGGAAGCTCTCATCCATTTGGGATCCATGGGCGAGTAATCGGTGAGTGTAATTGAGTAAGTTCGATTGAGAGTAACCTAGCATCCAAATCCCAAGCTAGCGCTTACTTCAATTTAAGTTAATCTAATTAGACTAATGCTGCTAGGTGTATCAATAGCTGATGTAGCTCACTCAGATCTGGTACTGAATATGATCCGCTTGTCTACATTCTTACTCCCCGCTTGCCACATTACTTAATGTTTCGGTTTTGTTGATAAATAATTTCAGCGTTCTAGCGTTACACGCATCTCATAACTCAGTTTTTCCATGTTTGATTTTATGTCAATATGGTCCAGGAGAATGTTCTTCCTCTTGGAATCTGCATCCACAGGAAATCTAACTCTTGCAAGAAAATGCCAGTATAGAGTGATACCGATTTGCTTAATTTCTGTGGATGCAACTGACAACCTTTGCATCTCATCGTACCGTGCTTTGTCTGTGTTGATTTAGCAAAAACACGTGCCGCTAATTGCTTGGCCTGTTTGTCTAAAGCTAATCGATGTATGATAGTTTTTTAAAGGAAAGCGTGGACTTTTTCTTGCTAACTGCTTCAGAGTTCAGACATTGTTGGACTTACATTAATCTGTGTGCGTGACTTGTGCCCATGGGCACGCTGTGATACAGCTCCGGCACAGATGCCTCACTCATCGATGAAGTTGTCGCAAATGTGTTGAGGGCGCTGAACAGATACCTTGTTGACACCGAGCATGATGTGGAAAGAGTTATGGAATTACTAGATCAGGAATCTAGCGTTGTTCGTGTAGTAGGAATACATGGCATAAGGGGCACCGGGAAGACCACAATTGCAAAGCTCATCTGCACAAGAATGTTTCATCTCTTTGATGGCTGGAGCTTTCTGGAAAGCGTTAGAGAATATGAAGAAAGACGAGTAGGTTTAAAAATTTTGCGAGGTCAGTTGTTTTCTGACCTTCTGGGTGAAACACATGGACAAATTAGTTCTTTTGAAGAGAGGACCGAGCTTCTCAAAGACCAATTCGACCGCATGAAATTTCTCATTGTTCTTGATGACGTCGGAGCAAACTTTCGACTTGAGCAAATTCTAATAAATAGTGATTGGTTAGGCTCTGGAAGTAGGATGATAATTACCACCAGAAAAGTACAAGCTTTAGCTGAGCTTGAAGGGTCCCGAATTCACGAGGTCGTGGGCATGCAAAAAGGTGATGCCCTTAAACTTTTCCACACCCATGCCCTCAGGGAGAGGCTTGTTCTAAATGACTTCTATACTCTGTCCGAAAAAATAGTATCAAGTATTGACTGGCGTCCTTGGACAATTGAGGTTGTTGGGTCGTATCTATGTTCTAAAACCAAGGACAAGTGGGAGCAGACATTAAACAAGTTGCAAAAAGTAAACGAATTGGAAAAAGAACCTCGGCCACGAGTTCAACAGAAATTGAAGGTAATCATTGATGCATTACCTAGGAAGCAAAGATAGATATTTCTGGACATTGCTTGTTTCTTCACTGGAGAGGACGAAAGTGTGGCATGCTACCTATGGTCTGACTGTGGTTCTGCAAGCGGATCGGTATTAAAGGTGCTCGTGGACTTGTCCCTTGTTAAGATTGAGAATGGTAAGCTATCGATGCACGATGAACTTCGAGATCTAGGTAGGGATATTGCCCTACCGAAAAATCTTGAACCTGAAAAGTGCAGTAGATTGTGGAGTCACAAGAGAGCCTTGGATGTGCTCGAGAATGAAAAAGTAAGACACAAATTCATCACCGTTTTTAACTTACGATTGTATGTGTTACAACTCATGTTCCTCTTTGATAGAGGAAAAATACTTATCGTGTATATGTTCCACAAAAAATAAAAAATTTGAAAAATATTTTCCTAAAAATGATCATTTACATTTTTTGAAATAATTAGTCAATGAAATTTTTTCATTGTTGATAACAATTTATATATATTTTTTCATAGACAATAAAAATATTTATTGTTCATTTGTTTTTGTGAGATATGAAAGCAAGCATTTTCAAGAAATTTTTTTCAAAACATTTTTTTTTTTTGTGAAATAAATTGATCCTAAATAAAATGATTTCTTTAGTTTGAAATCCCTTGGTAACCCAAATCCTATATTCCACGTGCAAGGAACGGAAATACTTAAGGGAGTTGTTCTCGAGTTTGGTAGTCGGTCACATCACAGCTTTGGACCAGCACATTTTGTAGGAACGTCGAGCATAAGATTCCTTCTATTGGATCAGGCGGACCTCATTGGAAATTTTAAGGGGCATCTGTCAAGTTTAAGATGGCTCCATTGGCAAGGTTGTCCTTGGAATCTTCATGCTAAGAATTTGGATTTGGAGGAGTTGGTTATTCTAGATCTTTCTCGAAGCATGGTCCATGAAAAATGGAACGGCTGGATTCAAATCCAGGTAGAGAAGTATATTATTTTTAATTTCATTTGTCAAATTGTTGCGGAAAAGTTAACTCTTTTCTTATTTTACTTTATGATAGAAAGCCAAGAAATTGAAAGTTTTGAACCTCACCGGTTGTGTTCACTTGATCAAAACTCCAGACTTATCTCATTTAAAATGTTTAGAGAGATTGATTCTTGAAAGATGCATGTGGTTGGATGAAATTGGTCCATCGGTAAAAAGTCTGCGGTGCTTGGTTTCACTGAACTTAAGGTTTTGCACTAAACTCAAAAAGTTGCCCCATGAGCTAGGTTCCCTCACATCCTTGGAAGATATTCTTATAGATGAAATCGCTCTTCAAGAGATTCCTACCTCCATTAGTGATTTGCAAAAGCTTAAAAAATTCAATGCCTGCAACTGTTTTTAATTGACTCAGCTGCCCGAATCAATTTACCATGTAGAATCTATAGAAATCCTCGCACTGAATGGTACAAAAATAACTAAACTTCCCATGTCTGAAGAGTTAGGAATGCTGCAATACTTGTCAATAAGTAATTGTAGATCGATATTGAGATTGCCAACGTCCATGCGGACTTTGGCTTCGTTGAGTGAACTAGATCTATCAAACACTGGAATTAATGAATTACATGATACTATGAATGAGTCAAGTCTTTTAAGAGTGCTCAAAATTGATTATACTTTTGTAAGGAAGCTACCTCTCGCTATATGGAAATTGAAGAGGCTTGAAGAGCTTCACGTTTCAGAATGTCGGAGTTTGGAGGGGAAAATTCCTAGACAAATTAATATTCTTTCCGCATTAAGGGTCTTAAAACTTGGATACTCTCGGATTTGTGGTTTAGGAGATAGCATTTCTGGATTTCCCAATCTCCAAACATTTGATCTGCTTCATTGTGACTAGCTCTGTGAAATGTTCGAACTTCTTTCTAGTTTAATAAGCCTATCTATCAGTTATAAATTGATTGACAGGATCCCAGACATCGTAGTTTGGTTAAGTTGGGGGAGTTATTCTTGAGTGTAGGATCCAAGAAACAGTGTTACTAGTTCAAGATAAAATTGAGGAGAAAGAATGCACTTTGTAGTTTGTCAGAACTGAAGATGTTGCAGCTATCTGCGTTAAAGATCCAACTACTACCTGTTGGATTGTATTACCTTTATAAACTTAGGAAGCTCTCCCTTTGCTGCATTCATTTAAAAAATCTACCACGGCTTCCTCCAGGTTTATTCACTCTATCACTTCACCATTACAAATCACAAATAATGCCAAATCTTTCGTATTTGGTGCTCCTGTTAGAATTCGAGCTTTTCGACTGTGCAGTAACAGAAGTTCCAGGCCTTGGGAAGTTCAAATCGTTGTGAGTTTTTAGAGTATCTCACTCACTGCGACCTGTAGCAGGTGGATGAGCTGGAGAATTTGATCTTTTTAGCATCATTAAATGTTTCACACTGTCAAAGTCTTGAGAGACTTTTCGATCTATTAAAACTGACGATGCTGAAAGACATTAAAATCAAGGTAGTGATGGCAGGCAAATCTCGTTTATCGCACTACATGTCCAAAGATCAAAATCTCTAGCTCATCAGTTTTAATAAATCGGGAATCATCAGACAGCCCTCGATTTTAATGTCTTTCAGTATCGTCAGTTTTAATAGATAGGGAAGTCTTTTAATGATGCTAAAAAGATCAAATTCACCGGCTCATCGACCTGTTGCAGGTCGCAGTGAGATACTCTGAAAATTTGCAAGAATTTGAACTTCCTGAGGCTTAGAATTTCTGTTATTGCACAGTCAAAAAGCTCGAATTCCGATAAGAGCACCAAAATACGAAAGATCTGGCATTGTCTGCGATTTGTAATGGCGAAGTGATAGAGTGAATAAATTTAGAGGAAGCCATTGTAGCTTTTTTAAATGAATGCAACAAAGGGAGAGCTTCTTGAGCTTATAAAGGTAATACAACGCAATAGATAGTAATTAACCAGTAGGGATTTGCCCTAGTGGCCACCCTTCCAACTTGGAAGGGGGAGGTGGAGGGTTCAAATCTCTACCTTCTCAAGGGGGATTGTGGGTGGGAACGATTTCATTTTAGGAGTGGGTTTCGACTCCCACACCCTGCAAGGAGACAGGGCAAAAGTCTGAGAGTAAATGTTAGAGTAAAACCGACTAAAAAAAAAAAATAGGTAGTTGTTGGATTTTTAACGCAGATAGCTACAATATCTTCAGTTCTGACAAACTCCCAAGCTACAAAGTGCATTATTTCTCCTCAATTTTATAACTAATAACATCGGTTCCTAGGATCCTTCACCCAAGAATAACTCCCCCAACTTAACCAGACTACTGATGTCTGGGATCATGTTCATCAATTTAGAACTGATAGATAAGTTTATTAAACTGGAAGGAAGTTCAGACACTTCACGGAGCTGGTCACAATAAAGCAGATTAAGTGTTTGGATATTGGGAAGTCCAGAAATGCTATCTAGTAGATCACAAATTTGAGAGTATCCAAGTTTCAAGACCCTTAATGCGGAAATCATCTTAATTTGTCTAGGAATTTTCCCCTCCAAACTCTGACATCCTAAAGCGTGAAGCTTTTCAAGCCTCTTCAATTTCCATATAGCGAGATGCAACTTTCTTATAAAAGTAGAATCAATTTTGAGCACTCTTAAAAAACTTGACTCATTGATAGTATCAGGTAATTCATTAATCCCAATGCTTGATAGGTCTAATTCACTCAACGAAACCAAACTCCCCATGGATGTTGGCAAGCTCAATATCAACCTACAATTACTTATTGACAAGTATTGCAACACTCATAACTCTTCAGACAGGGGAAATTTAGTTATTTCCGTACCATTCAATGCGATGACTTTTAGATTCTACATGGCTAATTGATTCGGGCAGTTAGGTCAATAAAAGACAGTTGCATGCATTAAATCTTTTAAGCTTTTGCAAATCACCGATGAAGGCAGGAATCTCTTGAACGGTGGTCTCCCTTTTTGTTCCCCCTTTTCTGGTCTGCTCGTGTTCTCTATTTTCTGTTTTCCCTTTTGCAGGTCGTTGTCCTGTCGTGCCAGCTCTCTTTTCTTTCCATCTTTAGCTCAAATTGTCCTCAGTCAGTCCAGCCTCCCTGCCTCTATATATGCCTGCACCCAGTCTTCTCCTCAAGACGAAGTTTGGTCTGTTTTCAGCTACAATGGCTATAGGTTTTCTTGGGCTCCGTCAACTGTAGGCACTGCCCCGCCGCAGCCAAGCTTTCATTGCTTCCCTTCTTCTGCTCTGTCTTCTGCCGTTCCCTCTGTTCTGTTTCTTTCATTTTTTTGCAGGTCTTCAAAGATCGACACAAAGGGAGGAAGACCCTCGCTCGCGAGCTAAAAGGGAAAAAGGGGTTGGGCCGGGCCCAGCACAGGGGAAGAGAAAAAGAAAAGGAGCGAGTCGGGCCAGGTCAGATCCAGCCCGACCAGACCATTTTTATTTTTTTCGAAATTTTTTTTAAAAATTAATTTTAATTTTTTTTTATAAAATTTTAAAACTAGTGATGCAAATGCTCCTAATGTCTGTATGTGATGTAATTTTAATAAAAAATTTTTGTTAAAGGGCTGGAAATTAATTCCTAATTTTCTAATGCAATTAATAAACATTTAAATAAATTACCAAAATTTAGGTGTTAACATGTACTTTTGGCTCCTTACTAGGTCTTAGTGTGTTAGAGAAACTCCTTAATTTCCAAAAGGATATGGCTTAGTATATGTATCCAATGCCTTTGAGTGGCTAGGATACTATTTGGTTCCAGATACATTCTTGATTGAAGTCATGATGTCTTCTCTATATTATGATACAGGGATATGGTAAAAGGACTCAGCCAATTGCATAGCTTGGGAATAATCCATCGGGACTTAAAGCCTACAAATGTCTTGATTACTAAGAATCCATTCCGTGCTAAGCTATCTCTATCTGATATGGGCATGAGCAGATGCCTTCCTAATGATAGATCTTCCTTGGGATATCATGCCACTAGTAAGTGCTCATGATAGCTTTATTCAGACCCTTGATCTTCTTTTCTTCAATATTGATCCGTGCATAATCTGAATCTATACAGTGGTAAATCATCTTCGGATTCCTGGCTAAAAATATTAGACCTATAATTTTACTTTGTTAGAACAATCTCTTCTTTTAAAGAAGACTGTTATGTTGGAAGTTAGTTGCTTTGTATTGCTTCTTATGTCGTGGTAAAGTTTGTGGAGATTTAATAGTCTTTGCCATGGTCTTCCTTCATTGATTGGTGAATCTATTATATCCATCTATATTTTGTCCAAGTGATGAGGGTTCTTTTATTGATCTTCGTTGTCTGTCTTGCAGGTTGTGGAACCAAAGGATATCAAGCACCTGAAGTGTCTCGTGATGGTGGGCGCCAAACGCAGGCAATGGATTTGTTTAGTTTAGGTCGTGTCTTGTTCTTTTGCGTCACTTGTGGAAAACATCTATTTGGTGACAACATTGCTTTCAACAATCCAAACCTATCCTTGGCGAAAGATATGCCAGAAGCTCATGATTTGATTTCACGTTTACTAAGCCAAGATCCCAAATCGAGGTGAGTGTATTGTCATCGTTATTTTGTATCACTACCTTTTCCATTCTGCCATTTTGTAGATTTTACAACCATTGTTAGTTGACCGATTTCCACTTTCCTACATCACTTAATCTCATGAGCATTAAAGGCGCCCTGAAACTCGTCGACCATGGCTTAAATATCTTTCCTGCTGTGGGGCTCTACTTGATGAGCAAAAAATGTGTAGATCCCACTTATTTCTTTTGGAAATTGACAATAGAAACCGAAGAAAAGGTTGACCATGTGATAACCTAAATGCCTTTGACAATTGCGATATTCCAACATAAGATGATCATTGTCAGAAGCCTAGTTATTAGGGGTATAAATTTGTTACCCACCCATGAACAAATAAATTCCAATCATTCCTAGCGCAGTATTAGATTTGCTATACGTGCATTGAAGAGGATTTCGTATGAAGATTCCGGGGGTTTTAGCATATGGCGCTCACTATGAAATAAGAATCATAGGGACAGGATGATTAGATTTCTAATTTAAAATACTCGGAGTAAATAATTCCTAGGTTCTTGTTGTTGTCAAATAACTATTGCCTTCATCCCAGATTCATGAGTTGTGAATTGCATGGAAGTTTTCAGACATTTTTGTTACTCTTTCATTGAGCTAATGCAATTTTAATTATTTTAAAGATTGCATGAATGCCAAACCTGCGATGCTTTTAAAGTCAAGAAGTCGGTCTATTTCAGTATTGTTCGTGTAATTGATTTCTTTGAAATGTTGGGTCAATAATAAATTACTTTTAATGACTAACAGGTTAAAGGCATCGGAGGTGCTTCACCATCCATTTTTTTGGAGTTCATATATGAGACTGAAATTTCTTCAAGACGTCAGCATCAAAGTAAAAGCGGAAGCTAAGAAAGCCAAATCAGTTCCTCTCAAAGCATCGGGGCCGTCACTCATAAAGTGGAATCGAAAGCTGAAGCTGGGAAAGGCAAATTCAGATCTTCCCAAAAAATTGGAGAACATTGCGCAATTGGTTTTTGATGAGAATTGGACAAAGAAAATAGATGAAGATGTTATGAACAACCTACGTCTACACAGACGTAAGCTTTATGATGGAAGCAGTGTCAGAAACTTATTGAGAGTCGTGCGAAATAAGTTAAATCACCTCGTGGGTGCTTCAAAACATGTTGAGGTACTCTCTCTCTCTCTCAAATAGTGGTGATATTTACAGCCGCATGCGTACAAGGCTCATATCTTTTATTGCTTTGATGATTTTGACAGGCGATCCTCGGATCGGATTCTAGTGATTTGGATGCTTACTTCACCAAACGATTCCCCATACTCTTGATTGAGTCATACAAAGCGGTGTCCCAAAGCTCCGAAGGGAAGAAATTGCTTGCGGAAGTGCTTTCTATGCTTCCTAAGTAACGTGCTTTTGACCCTTTGGCCACTTCCCGCGGTGATTCCTTCTTCAAGCCAACAGGGTTGGCCATGAATATTACGGGACATTCCACTTGTCTTTTCTGTTGTGTCTGCTGTCTTGGTTACGCTGGATGGGGCGTCAGACTCTATTCGTATTGTCCCTAATATCAAATCTTGAATAATTTTATAGTATAGTATTACCGCATACTTGAAATGTCTGATGTATTGTTCTTGATATTGCATAAACAAATATTGTATTTCAATTTCATGCAATTTTTTTCAATATCGCAATTTTTAAATTTGAATCTTGTGCTTTTTTTGTTTTTTTTTTTTCAAAAGTTTTATTTTTAGAGTTAAAAAAAAAACAAAAAACAAAAGGCCCAGGCCCACGCTTGGGACAATGCAGCCCGGTGGTCAGCCCTCGTAGACACTTTCCATCAACAAAAGGTACCGTCACCTCCTTAATAGTTTAGCAACTTCTTCGCGCTGCTAGTAATTTTTTCCATATGCAACCTAAATGTCTAAAGAAAAGTATTTAGGTCAAGTAAATCTCAATGGAGTGGGTAACATTCTCGGTTATGAAAGAAATGTCACTCAACTCGCAAATTTTTACCTATGAAATAAGCATCACCCTATTATTTTGAAGTATTTACCCACTCTCTCATTGGAGGGAATTAAAAGTTTAATCTACATGTAATTAAAATATTTTAAAAATAACATTTATGTATTTCAAAACCTCAAAAAGAAATCAATGGCAATAAAATGCATTAACAGTGTAAACCTCACAAAAAGTGGACGAAAAATCTTATCTATCGTCTATATACTCCATGCTTTTTCTAAACAAATTTATGTACATTTAGTTTGTCCAATCAAGTAGCTCTAGTTTCACAAATTTTCAGATCAAGTCTATTTTGACACAAAATAAAACTAAATTTGGGAGATGTGGCATCAAATGACCCCAAAGTATGATGTGAAAAAATATGTGGATGCACACATGGATGCGTGTGTGTGAAAAAATTAGCCAATATAGACAGTATTGAGGCATGACTCATTACCCATTGTTGACGCTCATGTGGATGTCTACATTGGAAATTTTTTAATCACATCATACTCACTACGATATCACTTGATGGTCATGCCAACTAGATTCACCCACATTCGATGTCAAAAGGATTTGATTAAAAAAATTGTGAAAAGAAGTAAGATGACCTCATTAGACAAATTAAAAATATAAGAACTTGATTAGAAAACAAAGTAAAAATAAAAGTATAGGGACGAAAAGTAAAACTTTTTGTAAAATAATTGGCTCTTGCGTCTCTCTCTCTCACAGATTGCTTCAGATGTTGCAAGTATCACGTATGAGAAGCTTTAATATAGTTCAAAACAAAAAATTCTAGTATATGATGACAGTCATTGACACCTTATCATTTTCAATATTTTAAAAAGCTTTCGTACATTTTATTTTTTGACCCTAGTCATCACATAATAGTGATTATAGAGCATGGTAAATTTATTTTCCAATAATTTTTTATCACATTCACCACGCAAAGCTTAGCGAGCGTCAAACATACAAGTTGAAGTTCCTCGGAACAAATTTTCACGATGCTGTGCAGTTCAACTTCCCTGATTCGCCACATTTCGGTTAACAATTGCTCACTTTTTCTGCAAACAGGCTATATAGACATTGCATATTGTAAGATCTATTTCATTGATTAAATTCCGACATATATCTTTATCAATTATCATGGTGGGTATTGTGTCATCAATTAATTTTCATATAATTTGTTTACACACCTTGTGACGCTATCAAGTTCATAATTTTCAAGTCCTTTCGTCGATTTAAATCCGACTTGGTTTGAGATTGTACAATATTGTTTGGATCGAAGAAGTTGATTTTTGTTTGTCTGTAATATTTTCTATCCAAAATTAGCACAAAACCTTAATTTCCTCAAATTATAATTGAAGAACAACCTTCGGTGAAAGATATTTCATTTCGGAAAATTTCGACGAAACATTTTTTTGTTGGCACACACAATAGAATCAGTGTTGATGATATGAGGAAATAAAACGACGCGTGGTACAGGGAGTCAACTCGATACCATTGATACTGGTGGGAATAATTCACCACCACAGCCCGCCGACGAAAGGGTTGGACGCGCTGAGTTGTCGATGGCATCTCCAGCTTGATTGTGCGGCCAAAGGCCGAATGTTGTCATCGACAATCTAGGGAGACCACCTACCCCACCTAGGGGCAGGAATACAACAGCCACTTCAACCACAAGTGCCACAACAACAACTCCCGCCACAACCCTATCTTGGACCATAACCCGTTGTAGCACCTGCTGTGATAATACCTGGGCAAAATCCACAAAATGCCCCGTGGATGTATGACTGGGGGATACGGCAATATGGGCATGAAGATGCATGATATGTTAGACCTGTTTAGAGAAAACCTTTTCTACATTGGATCGACTTAATACCTTATCCAAGAAGCTTCAAAATGACATGGTTCACCCCTTTTTCCTAGCAAGGTTGACCAGTCGACATTGGAACATATCGGTCGATGTACTGTGCAATGTGATGATGCAGCATATGTTGATTACTGGAAGTTGAGGTTGTTACCTCTGTCATTATCCAAGACTGCATTTACTTGATATGTGGCATTGCCACCAATTTTCGTCTATTCATGGGAATAAATGGAAAGATGATTTCATGAACAATTCCAGAGATCCATCCCCGATGTGTCTATGAAGCAGTAAAATGATGAGTTGATAGATCAGTTCATACTTCGGTTCAAAAAGGCAAGGAATCGATGCCTTCTGCCTTTACTGGAAAAGTCCACTGTGGATGTAGCTCTGGCAGGTTTGAAGTTTTCTATCAGAGAAAAGATGGTAGGACGATAAATTAATGATCTTTTCCACTTGGCAACAGTGGCAACCAAGCATGAAAACATTTTGAAAGAGAAAGAAAGCATGGAAAACATGACGTAACCCGTGTGGAGCGATACGAGAACGATACAGACCAGGGTGAATATGTTGAGGTAGCTGGGGCCAAAATGATGATTGATGAGCCTTATACCCATCACACGTTAAGACCATTGAAAGCTAAAGAGAAGTTGAAAGAGAACATTGCGCCTAGAGCGAATTTCTAACCATTTGGTTGTAAATTATGTTGCTTTGACATTAGAAATTCAAAATCTGTTTTAGGAAATACATGGTTGGATATATAATTATACATGCAATTATGCATGACTAAGTCCAATAATCTCTTTTGCGATGCTAAGGTTAAACTCTGTAGTTAATTTAATTTCCTATTTAAACTGGATACTATTCCGAATTAAAAGAATGGAAAATGTTTTCTTAAAATATATAATTTCTGATGCAATTTTATTGACAGCCACTATCCTGCTAATAAATTTATATTTTCTCAACAGTTTGCACATATGTTAATACAACACCATGCTAATATAAACATATGCTATATGGGGTTGTGTTTATAACTGTAAAAGTTTTTCTGTTGTTAGTTGCATTAATTGATATTATAATTTATCTTTTTATGGGATTAATCTAATAATGTGAGATATAAGGATTCTTAGTTGGTCTAATATGGGAGTGGTTAATATGAACTGAATAAAACTCGGCTTGTAATGAGAGGGCATCAAATTTAAAACTCTATAAGGAGTGTTTACTAAATGCTGAGAGTGAGAAGCAGTCTCATTGAGCCAATGATACATAAGACAATAGAGAAGAAGCGCTTGAGCTTTAGATCATTATTGTTGCATCAAGAACGATGGATTCCAAATCGAGCGCATAAATTTCTTTTACTTGATTATATGTATTCTTGATTCTAGCTACAGAGATCTTCAATACCATTTTCATGGCTTACATTCTTATCCTTTTAACATTTTGAGTAATTACAATTCTTTAAAGATTATTCTATAAACTTATTATGCTTATTGGTGATTTTCTTGCTAATTATAATGGTACCAAATATTTCTCTATAAACTTTATTATATTTTCTTGAAGATTGCTCTAATTGTGATATCGTTCTTTTGGAACTTGGAAATTGTTTTACTTTCTTTTTTGAAATGAAAATTTCTTGCCTTTTCTCATACTTTTTCACCATCATATGTTTGAAAGAATTTAAAAGGACTTATTTGAATGTGCATAATATCTACTACGTATAAAAATATAATGTGTTTCAACATATTTTTATCTATTATTACTATCATATAGATCTCATATTCATGAGCCACAACATGTCAAGCCACTTTGGGCCTGTTTGGTAACCATCCCAATAGTGCCAGATTCTGATTTTTTGTTCTCAGAATCAGTTTGGGACGAGAATCGCGTTTGGTAAAATTTTTGTTCCTGGGAACAAATTTGTTCCCAAAATCAGTTTGGGACAAGAATCAAGAATAAAAAAAAAAAGTTTATTCTTGTTCCGAGAACAAAATTGAGAATCAAAACTCTTCTTCTTCTTCTCTTTTCTTCTTTTTCATTGACTGCCATCCCGCGACCACCGCCCGCCGCCACCCGCCGCCGTCCGACGACATCCGAGGCCGCCGATCGCCAGTGACCAGTCCGACAAGCTCACCAGGCTAGGGCGAGGTCCGGCGAACTCGCCGGAGGCAAGCCTAGCCACTGGCGAGGCTCGCCCAACCCCGCCGATGGCCAGGCGGGCCTCGCCCAGGCCGGCAACCGGCCTAAAGAAGAATTAGAATAGGAGAAAAAATAAAAAAAAAAATAAAAAGGAAAAAAGGAAAAAAAAAGAAAAAAATTATAAAAATTATAAAATTATTTAAAAATTAAAATAAATTGATTTGGAACAAAATCAATGAATACGGTACCAAACGCAATTCTATTTCAGAATCAGAAATTTTGTACAATTACCAAACGCTTTATTTTACTCAGAATCAGTTCCTAGGAACAGAATAAAAAATAATCATTTCTGATCAGAATTTGTTCCCGGGAACAGAATCGTTACCAAACGCGTCCTTTAAGTTTTGTCGCTCAATTTATTGTTGTCTATTTTTATATCATAAATAATTGTACTCTAAAAATAATTAGTAAATAGTGTATTTCAATCAAAAGTTGCAATCATTAAGTTAGTAGCATGTTAATTCATATTAAAGTTACATCTATTTATAATACATGACTATTTGTGTGGCTTCCATAGATTAACTCATTTGTCCATTTTAGCTCATTTCATATTGAGCTTCACGGTCTTGTCCTTTGATGTACTGGCGAACACCTTTTCAAGAGATCATTCATGTTGGTAGTGCTCCCATTTGAGCGCACCTAATTATGGAGTTTGAAAACTAAGATTGTCATTACCTCAAAAGGCGCCTCCATGAATTAATTTTAGTTTTGACATATTTATTCTAGAGTATCTCTTCCCCTATTTGGTGCATAGTTCAGTTTATTCTTGCTCTCTTCACTATTTTAGAAACCTACTAGCAGCCACTCCCTGTCCACGCCCTCTGGCTCCAACAACCCACTCCTTGCTCTCATCGAATCTAATTGTTACAGGCCTACCAACTTCCATGTAATTCATTTCCGAACCACGTAACTACTAAAGGGGGTCCTACTCCAATACCATATTGTAACATTATTGGATTAACTGACTAAGATATTATTCGCTTTGACTCGTCCCATAACTAAGCCTTATAGTTTTGCCTTTTGGCGTACAGGTGGATAGTGCCCCCACCTAAGCATGCTTAACTTTAGAGTTCTAAAGCTAAAACGTTACTATGTGCCTTCGTGAATTAATTCCAACTTTTACATATATATTACAAAATCGCTGTCTACTTATTTAGTGCACAATTCGATCCATTTCTACCTCCTTCACCATGTTAGAAGCTCTTTGACCTTCGCAACCACTCCCCATCTCACAATTCGTACAAATAATGCGTCTTTCCATCTACTTTTAAAGGATTAAGTGTGAGAAAATATTTCATCTTTGTTATTTGTTAACTAGGAAAAAAAAAAGCATAAATCCTTAAAAGGCACGTCTTTTCTCGTTATAATTCATCAATACTTCGGCTGCACATAAAAGGAAAGAGAGAAACGTGGAGATTCACGTGAAACCTTTTCTGGTAGTCACTTATTTGACCAAAAAGACTTACTAAAAGCCAAAAAACTTTTGTTTTTCCTTATCTCTCCTTTTACCAGGCAGATCACTCGAGAATTGTTGACAAGATCATGCTTCAAGCTAAACATAATCATCAAGATCCAAGTAAGATTCACCAACCGACTTGAACATGGCTACTTTGAAACGAAAAGTTAAATCTCTTTCTGTCAAAGAGAAAGCAGCCCTCATGCATTCAACTGGTCACAGCAAAAATCTACGACCCTGACTGCTAGTGACATCGGTTTCTGTCGTCCTATAGACTAATAAAAGTTTAATAGGCTTCTTCGTCATCATAATCCTTAAGACCACTTTCCGTTTCTCACGATATGATCTCCTCTGCTTCGAATGAAAAGCCCTTCAGAATGTGTAATGCTGCTGAATGGAATCGATGTCCAGGCCTTTGAGCTTGACCACGGATTCAACATGGCCCTTCAGAGTGTGTAGCTCGCGAAGCCTGCAACAGCAGATTCACTTTGCCTTACCATCGCATGTAGGACTTAAACGGTGAAAAGGAATTGCTAGCAGCGAATGGTTTAAACTCTGTTTCGAGAGAGTAAGGCGCCTAAACTCCGTTAAATACAGCATGGCCTTTGAACTTCAGTTATTAGGCAAGCAAACAGGTACGGAAGTGAAGAAGGTGGAACTATGTTTTTCAGTAAATAACACCATTTTCTTACGAGCGTTGAAGTATGAGAATCAAGGTGCTCACCTCGCAACCTCAGCTCATCGCTTGGCTTGCTCTGCAATCTCTGAAAGCTCCCTGTAGCTACTCTTGTCAGAGAATAGGTTGCTGGTTTCAGGAGGCTGAAGGCCGTGCAGAGTCCTCTGTGCAGTTGCCCACTGAGCTTCTCGCTCTTCTTTGCCATAGTCTTTTTTAGAAGTGAAGGCAGTCTGCGTGATAAAATTAGCCAAAATTAATGCAATGTAGGGTTTTTCATAATACATAATCCGTGGTGGTGCCTCTTTCTTAGTGGAAATACCTTGTTCTCCAAAAGGGAATTCCATGCTCTCCTGCTCAGAATGTAGCGGATCACAAACTTAAGAATATCAAGCGGAACATATGTCACCAAGCTGTAAAGCCAGATGACACCGGCCCACCCCCATCCAGTTCCTTTTATCCTCGCGAAGCCCCTGTTTGCATAAACCGCAAAGTGTCGCAACCTGTCCTAATGAAAAATTTTGCATCAGGGAAGCATATTGGTGAATGGTGATTAAGATATCGGTTGTCCAAACTTTTCTGAGGACTTTTAACCATTGACCATCAGTTAAAGCTAATGAATCTGTAGTTCTCATTTCAACCGGATTCCAATGAAATTAGTCAGTAGAAAGTACCATAGCAAACTTATGCTCCCAGTAGAAGGTGAACAGACTATGACTCAGAAATTCTTACCGGCTGAGCAGCTACAAATGCGCTGACCAAGAGAAGTCCCGGGCGTTCAACAAAGGACCAGCTGTGCGATCTGGTGACAGATTAGAGGCTAACTATACTCGCAAATAGAGGGCCGATATCATTTCATCAGGCTATTTCTGATTGATTTTTTACACCAAACTTGTCCTGCACCATAGAATAGGGTAGCGATATTATATTACTTCTGGTTCCAATAATTAAACAAAACATATACAAGAGAGACAGAACTAGAAAAGCACACAAGAAACGGGTTCTTACTGAGAAGTCCACGTCTTTCATGGCCCAAGAGAATACAGTTATTAGTGCTAGGTAACCTCCATGAACAATTCCGGTTGCAAAATTTCTTTCAACTTCCGGCTTTCCTGCTAGGGAGATGGCTTCACTCAATCTCTGGAGATTGTCACGATCATTCCCGAGATTGGTACACAAAACTCTTTAAACTGGTCTTTCTTAATCTGCTATGTTGAAAACCGGGAGTACAAGAATACACAAACCTATCATCTTATCATTGTTTAATATGGCAATGATCAAAACCATAAAGGGCGCAAAGTCAAACTTCCAGATCAAAGCAATCAACATAAAGCCAAACTGCCAAAGACTGGATGCATGAACTTTCATGAGGGAATACTTTATTATCTTGAGTCTACATAAAGGTAAGACAATTACCGCAATACCAATCATAATGGAGATGGCATAAATCTGCAAAATTTTAGTCAACTCATAGTAAGCTGGGAACACAATTAGCAATATGCAGAGCCTTGGTGCATTATCCATTGGAAACACAATCCAAATCACTAACAGCGTAATCCTTCTTTGAAATATAGCCTAGCTGGTCAGCACAGTGGTTATAATGACACTTGTTGACACTTAAATTTTTGCCCAAAAAATCTTTTCCAAAAAAATGGGAACTTGTTTTTCCACAAAAATATTTCAAATTAAATTCTTGCATATAGATTATCTAGGAATTTAATATAGTGTTTTAAATGGAATATGGTTTTCCTTCAAAAAATAAATAAATTAAATATATAAAAAAGATAAAAAAAAATTTAAAAAGGAAAAAGTTGGAGCCAATGATCTAAATGTGACTAGCCAAGCCCGGGAGGTCAGATTGGAATTAAAATGGCAAATTGGGGCCAAAATGCAATTTTCAAAAGTTGAGGGACCAATTCGCAAATTTTGCAAAATTTGCGCCCAAGCCCGTAAATCATCACCTTGGTCACCAATTAAGTTGAAATTGAATTTGGGCCAACTCGAATCAATCAAATCGGGCCAAAAAGACCAAGTTGGTATTGAATTGGATATTTTCGGATAAGAAATTGCCAATTTTGAGGGACTTTCTTGCAAAATTGGTTGGGCAAAATTGCGAAATCTGGTAGAGATCTTAAACTACTATGCATGAGCTTGCTAATTGATCAAAAATCGCAGCCAAATTGATGGATTAAAGTACTCAAATGAGCTACCAAAACCCAGCCCACGGTTTAGCCTCAATCCGGAGTTACTGAGTAAGCAACTTGGTGGCCCCACCATATCCCACTCAGCCACCCATTAAGCCTGATCTTTGCACGTGATTGAAGACCATAATGAGTAGTGCTAGTGGACGAAAATCGGCCAGGGATAAGCTGCTGAAATCACGGGAAAGTCGCAGCAAAGTCTGGACACTCAACAGCTGCAAGAGTGGAAATTTGGCTAAGTCAGAAAGTTGTTGAAGTAGCCCTGTTGACAGGCTTGGTAGGTGGACAGAAAACTGACCAAAACTCCTCTAATTCAGTGGATAAGATCACGGAAGCAAGCTCTTTCAGGAAATGAGAGAGAGAAGACGAGAAGGAGAAGAGAGAGCACACGGTCGTCCCCCAAACAAGCCTTCAGAAGCAACTCCAGAAAAGCAAACCCAGAAATTCCAGACCGACCTAGAGAGAGAAAAGTGAGATTTTCACACACCTGAGGCAACAATTAGCCAAAACCTTCAACTAGAGAGTTAAACTTCACTCAAAGATCTTTCCAACCATAGGTCGCACGTTCCAAATGGAGATCGGGAAGGCCTCCTAAAGCCCCCCGAAAAACTACCCTCCTGGCGGGCCAAAGAAAGTCTGAATTTTTCTAAGTGTTGAGCCCGGTTGGTCATGAGTGAGAGAAAGCGAGTGTTTTTGAGAAAGTTGAGAGACAAATGAGGAAAACCATGAGTTCAAAACCAAAGTAGAATACATATAGCTTTGTTTGGTGTTTATTTTTTCAACAAAAAAGGTCATGGAGTCTAATTTTGGAGGTTAATGAAAACCTTCGTTATCAGTTCTTTCTTTGCAGATCTTGTTTTCCAGTTGAAGAAGCCAACTTCCACGGGCCCCCGAGGATAATTTCTTGGTTTCTTGAGCGAAGAACCACTTGAAAGGGAAACTCAGAAGCAAGGTAAGCATCCTAGATGTATTTTCTTTCGAGTTTGAGTACGTTTTGATCATGAAAATCAAGAGGAAAACTAGCCCGGAAAACTGATTTCTGAGGCTGAAATTTTTCTAAGTGTTTGGAATTTCTTCAAGAATTTTGCAAGTGTGCTTCTTGGAGATGTCGTTTTGATGTCTTTCAGTGGGCCATTCTCTATGATTTTTGTTGCATTTGAAAGCTCATATTACCTACTTTCACTCGGATTAAGTAGTGTTTCTCGTAGATCTTGCATGTGATAAGTGTCGGGGCTTGAACATGGGCATGCAACCTGTTTGTTTGACTTGGGTTCAAACCCAGATTTGTGAAATCAGATCAAACCCGCATATTTGAGGATGATTTTAGCTTAGTTATTTTGTGTTTTAAGCTATGATTTCTGTCTAATATTGCTCCTTGCATGTGGTAGTATAATCTTGATACTTTATTTCCGCATGAGATTGCTTGTGAGTTGAGATTGAAGGCCACAAACATGGCCCGACGAAGCTGATTTGGGTAGATTGATGCACGCCAAGTGTTCGAAGAAATGCGCAAACCAAGTTTCGATCTTCAAACGATCGATTTGAGCTCGGTTCTTTTTATTCATGTACTGGGCAGTCCCATATTAGTGTAAATTGGCATATATCGGTTTAAGGAATTATTTTTTAATAAAAATTAAAAAAAAAAATGAAAAAAAATGAAAATTTCAAAAAAATTGTAAAAATGATGGATGGTATCAAGTTATGATAGAAATGACATCTATGAAATTTTTTCCTAATTTTAAAAGTTCATTTTCTTAATTTAAATGATATTTTGGTATTTTAGAACCATTTTTGTAAACAATCTATTATGCGTAGATTAAAATTAATTAGAGTAATTGCATGCATCTAGAGTAATTCCATGCATATTTAAATTCTCATTTTGCTCACGGGGGTCCTGTCCCGGGGCGTGATAACAAGGCCATGTAATATTATTTGCCCGACTTGTATCGGGTCTTTCATTTTCCGCATTTATTTTCAAGTTATTTCAATTTCTTGGATGTTTATTTATGCATTGCTTTTCATTAATTTGAGTGTAAATTTCTCTTCAAAATTATGCTAGGATTAGTCTAGACATTAAGGAAAACAAACCTACAAAAGCATTTGCATGGACACTTAGTGGTTTCATAAAGATTATAATTGGTAATCAAGAATGTGTGGCCATTTAGATAAATAACTTTTCAAGTTAGTGGTACCGCAAGGGCGCTAATAGAAACATTAGCGTAAACAAGTTCCCGTTCCTAGAAATCTCTGGTTACGTAGGAATCGAGACAACACTCCCGTGCCTCGATTGGTTTCTAGCCGACCCCAATAGGCTAGTGGCGACTCCTAGAAATATTTAGGTTGTTAAGAACCAAAAAACAAAATCCAACGTCGCGCGAGGTATGGGCTTGGGAGAGCCCGCGCCTAATTTAGGGTCATTGGTCCGCCTCTTTAGGCAAATACCCCTAAACCATTCTTTCTTTTCCCCCGAACGGAAAAAAGAGGTCGTGACAGCTTGGCGACTCCACTGGGGACTTGGTTGCAAACCTTAGAGGATTTAGGCCGTAATAACTTGGTTGGTTGTTCACTAACGTGGTCTTCATTTGATAGCGCGTGTCAAAGTCGCGTGGAAAATAAGGTTAGTCCGCTAACAATGTGTTAAATGTTTTTGTAGGTTTGGAGTAATAAGGGGTGGAGTGTATGTTGACCCATTTCTTTTGCAGGGAGGTGTAGGAATGTATGTCTATATGGATGAAATTGAAGTGTTGTTTGGATATCAATTGATGTGCGTGCCTTTATACTTATCTTAGCACTACACATTTACACACACAACCCGCGATCTAAAACCCCGATCGCACTAGGAAGCCCATAGGAGGTGCCAAAAGATGGAACCCGTGCGGGGAATGACCCATGGTTATCCACTTTTGGTCCCACTCATTTTGATTAATGATAAAGAGAACCGTCTGACGTAAGTGCGGAGTGGGGAAAACTCTTTTGATCTAATCAAAATGGGGACTTTAAGCCTTTAGAATTCCACCTTGATGTGTCAAACCTCACAAGTTTACATCCGCATGTTTATGTGATTAAAAAAAAAAAAAATGTCTCTTCACCCACTGTAAGTATGATTTCTCCATCGACTTGCTCACTTCGGATTGAAATTTTCATTTTTTGAGATTCACGGAAATCAATGGAATGCCCTTGAAAATATAGGCTTGCCACTCACTCTTGATTTCAAATGCATCTGATCTGGCCTAGATTAGAACATATGTTTTTGTTTAAATTTTCAATTACAAACCAAAAGTCACATTTTGTATAGAAATTCTTCCAAGTCAAGATTACATTTTGGGGCATAGAATTAAAATCAATTTTTCAAGAAAATTCTTGGTCGCATTTTGAAATTCAAATCACATTTTGTGTATTGATTTCTCAAAATAAAAATCACCTCACCTTTGCATGAGTGAAATCACAAATTAATCTTTCAAAATCAATGCCCCATTTGTGTATGAAACTTTTGGAACAGAGTGGGCATTCAATTGATAGCTGTGTATCGATCTTTTAATGAAATCTCCTCTTACTAATAAAATCTTGACTAAATACCAAATTCTCGTAAGTGGATACTACGAAGAAGGTATCGTCGCCTTGATTTCATTGTAAGAGGCGGCTTTATTGAAAGATCAATTTTCCATTCATGTACTGACATTATCTTCCTTTCGCAGGTCATGTGTGACAACCATTCCTTGAACTCCTTTTGCTTGATCATGCCAAAAGTGGACTTTAAAGCTAGGACAAGAATTGTGCTTATTATGCTCCTCTACGAAAGAGCTTTTTGTACTTTATCCTTGTCATTATTCCTATTAGGAACCGTGTTTTGCGTTTTGGGTTTTGATTGTGGACCCAATCGAATGCTTTTGTAAATCATACAACTCACATTTTTTAATAATGAAGTTAGAGTTCGTAAAAATCATATCCTTTAAAACACTTGAAGTGTTTTAAACGGACCATTTGGGCTTTTTATGCCTTAGCTTCAACCTGTTTGAAAAAGAGTTTCAAGAACTTGCAAAATAGTTTATCTCTTCACTTAATCGCTTTTGTAGGTTGATCCACAGGATGATGCTTCGAAGGGGTAAGGTTGTAATCGCTCCAATAGGGATTTCTTATGCAACCACTAACTTGACCATCCATTTTTGTCAAACAGGTAAAATGACGGTTTTGTTCAAGATTGACATTTACTTTCTCTGAAAAAACAAAAGCGTGGGCCTTTTCCTAATAGAGCAAGTCATGAAATGCACCAATTCATGCTCATTTATGGGCATATTTGGTTGAGCCATGAATTATAGGAATATTTTCGCAGCATATGAATTCAAACATTGCGATTAAGTGTGAAAAGAACCGTCAAAGCCTCGAAGATCACAAATCTACCAGCCTAACGGCAATCTTTATTGCTTCGAAAGTGGCTTCCATAGAAGTTCCACATCCCAGACGACCTTATATTAATTTGACATTCTTTGTGGAAAAAGAAATCTATAGACATTCTTTGCCATCAAACTATTTCATCGGTTGCAAACAAGAAGCAATTGCAATTCCTACACTGCCAATGGTGTCTTGGCATCCAATCCTATATGGAGATAATTATTGGTGGTCTGCAAGGCAACACTTCAAGATGTAGATGTACAAAAACAAGAATCGGTCATCAAATGTTGCCTTCAAATTAAAGGTGGTAATCGTTTCAAGTTAACTTCAATTTATTTTAGGAATGACTTGTCCTTGTACTTTGTGCAGATTTTAGTGAGGCAAATTACTGGCAAGCAACAAGATTACATGGGGAGGACAACCTGGTCCAGAATCACACGATCTCTAAAAGAAAAGGGTGTGTTTCGTTCCAAAAGTCAAAACAACTCATTCATAAACTGACATAGCCACCCATGCTTACAGATTGTGAAGTAGGAAATGCATTGACACAGCAAAAATGGCGAAAAATCACCTAGCCTAAAAAGGGAAATTTTAATTGGGGCAGATGGCCACTAAATGGATCGGGAGCACGCAATGCCTGAGTCACTCGACTTCTAAAAAGGGAAAGATTTAAATGGAATAGACATTTGTCAAGTGAATTGCTGTCAATCATGAGAGCGAATCTGTCTCCATAGCCAAGAAAACGGGATGGAACACAGTCATCATATGTGCTGTAAAAGGGAGTATATTGTTCCTAAAATGAATCATGTCGAGTATGAAAATAACATATTACGTCTTTTTTCCTTGCAGTTGATAAATGGGGCAAGTCACTCAAAGTAGAGCAACTCTCACCCATGAGCAAGATGAAACACAGTTAATTGATTCAGCACAAAAAGGGAGTATCGTTCCTAAATTAGTCCAATTCAATTTTGGAATATAAGTAACATGCCCCATCTCTTGTAGGAAAATGTGTACATTGACCACTGAAGCAACACCTTATACCAAGAAGGCATGCTAAGGCCCAACCATCCATTTTGATGGAATAAATGGAGTAAAACATACAAGGAGCAATGCCCTCACATATCTTCAAGGAAATGTTAACACCTGAGGAGCAAAGGCACATGAAGATGAAACACAAGACATTTAAAGTCAAATGTTGGAGAAGGGTAATTCGGTATCGTTTCCAAAATGCTTCATCTAAACTTCATTTTTGACATAGTTCCCTTGTTTGACAGGAAGCGTCGGTATTCGAGGAACAAACTCGAGAAATTGATTGAAGCATAATCTATATGGAACAAGCAAGCATATGGAGGTAACACATGTCAAATTCACCTAGCTTGGTGGAGTTCAAGAGCCAGTTCAATTAAATAAAAAAGGAAGCGCCCCATGGACACTACCGGCGCTTCGGCCTAGTGGTATAGGGAATGAATGAACGGGTCCGAGAGGTTCGGGGTTCGATCCCCAGAAACGGCAACAAGGTTGCCATGTAAAAAAATAAAAATATAAAAAAAAAACTTTTTGCATCTCTTACTTTTGCAAAATGAGGAAAATGCTTGAACTAATGAGACCAAAGACCTGAGAATCTCTTCAAGTCTTAAAAACAATAGGTTCATGCTGCTGTTTGCCGCCAAATGGTGAAATTGACCAAGGGTAATGTTGTATCGTCTCCAGTTTTACGATCCCTGAGGATTCATGTACTAACACATTCCCTTTTGTTCTTCGTAGGGTCGCCTGACTACTAAGGCAAAGGTAAGTACCCTTCTTCTCAAAATCAAATGCAAAACAAATGGAGAATTTTCATTGCAAGAATGAACATTTAGTGTTTTTCTAGAAACAAGCACAAAAAATGGAAAATGAAGAAACAAGTTTTCCACAAAGTTTGCCAAAAATCTTCTTTATCTTTAAATTGTCCATCCACTCGATGGATCACTCATTTCGAATCAAAATTCTCTATGGAGGTTAATCCACCTAGATGATCTCAACAAAAATGAAAGGCGATGTTGCTTATGCCAAGCGAGAAACACTTAGGATGAGGAAAGGCAACCCATTTCCAAACATGTCCTTTAAGCACTCTGAGATTCGAGCGAAAAAGAAAACCCATGTCGTTTAAGGTCAATGAATTCATTCGCAAGTGGTACATAGATCAAGATGATAAGAGGCATTTCCTTCCTCTATCATACACACTACATGTGACAATAGTTAGCCCATTTGAGCCTTTTAATGTGAAGAATTTTCTACAAAATACCCCTGTCAAGAACCACCCCAAAATGGAGCAATTATGGAGGTTTGGGTTGATATTATTTGGAGAGGAAAGATGAGAAAGGTTTCTTTGCTCTCACTTGCATAAATCTTTTTGTGGTAACTTCAGGTGAATTCTTATGGAAGCTCGAAGCATCCCAAGGTGAAGAAGAGCATTCTTTTCTCTACCCAAACACTGATACCCTTTGCTTAAACCATATTGAGCCTAACTATTCATTTCTAAAACCCGAGTGGTGATTATCTCCCCACATTTGGGGCAAGGCATATGATTTGCCAAGGCAAGTGATGCTTACATGAGAATCTGAAAAGCATCTTGAGAGTCCTAAGAGCTCAAAAAGTTCAAAGGAACAAAAGTCAAGTGAAAATTAAGGGGCATGAAAAAGCGGTGTGCCTGGTAAAAGCAAGGCCAATGCCCAAAAAAAAAAATGCCTGCATTGAAAAGAAAATCATTGCAAATGCAAAAGCCATTATGTTAGGATGATTAGTCAAAGGACTTTCGAGACAATTTGAATTTTAAAAGCTGAGTGCTTTAAAAGAAAAAAAGGGGATGATATGGTAATGATGCCATGATAATCACCAACTCTCAAACCCCTCTTCGAAAAAGTGCTAAGCCTTTTGAGCCTTCCACTGAACCAACATTACAACCTATTCCCGAAGTCTCTTCAGATTGGGATAATTCGAGTGGAAATTAGGACTTTCTAAAGAAGATGCCGCTCGAAGAAGTGAGAGCAAGGTTATTTTATCTCATCTTAAGGTTTCTTGACTTGTAAACCCGGCGAAGATATTGATCGGTGATTAATTCATTTCATAGCCAATGATGCTTAACCATTGCTAAAACCATGACCAAACCTGCACTACGGTCCTTCTAAAAGACCTTTTAGATTGGTCAATGTGTACTTATTGCGAATGATTCAAAGCCTTACACACTGGAAGAGTGAGATTGAGTGATCAGTTTATCTCCCACATGAATAGATGGGATCAAATAGCCATTTTCTTGAGAATATGCGAGAAGCCCTTTCTGACTAGGTGTCTTTGCTCGGCATACTTAACAGACCTTTCTCATAAGTCAAGGTCATTTCAATAAGGATTTTTCTCCCAAGAGAATTTGACGATTAATGATAGCATCCGAGCGTGATGACAATTATATGAGTTTGTCAAGTGGTCGAGATTAGTTTGATTTGTTTATGCAATCATTGCATTCTCATTATCGATACACTTTTGATATTTGTTTCTGATGACACGTGCTGAAATCGATCTCATCTAGTATGCTTTCGCTACTAGAATATTTGTTATAATGGATTCTATTTGATGTGCAGTATCCATTTCAGAATATTCTCGAATGACAGGTTCCTCCAGTGAAACCTTGCAATTTCAAAGGGTTCATGGGTTAGCCTTAAACCATGCGCTTTCAAAGGTTCTTGGTTATCCTTAAACCTTGCAATTGCAAAGGGTTCATGGGTTAGCCTTAAACCATGCATTTTCAAAAGGTTCATGGTTATCCTTAAACCTTGCAATTTCAAATGAACATGCATTTTCAAAAGGTTCTTGGTCATCCTTAAACCTTGCAATTCCAAAGGGTTCATGGGTTAGCCTTAAACCATGCATTTTCAAAAGGTTCTTGGTTATCCTTAAACCTTGCAATTTCAAAGGGTTCATGGGTTAGCCTTAAACCATGCATTTTCAAAAGGTTCTTGGTTATCCTTAAACCTTGCAATTTCAAAGGGTTTATGGGTTAGCCTTAAACCATGCATTTTCAAAAAGTTCTTGGTTATCCTTAAACCATGCAATTCCAAAGGGTTCATGGATCAGCCTTAAACCATGTATTTTCAAGAGGTTCTTGGTCATCCTCAAACCATACACTTTACGGTTAGTGGGACTGCCTTAAACCACACGGTTAGTGGGACTGCCTTAAACCACAAGGTTAGTGGGACTGCCTTAAACCACACGGTTAGTAGGACTGCCTTAAACCACAAGGTTAGTGGGTCTTCCTTAAACCACACAGTTCGTGGGATTGCTTTAAACCACAAAGTTTGTGGGATTGCTTTAAACCACACGGTTAGTGGGACTGCCTTAAACCACAAGGTTAGTGAGTCTGCCTTAAACCACAAGGTTCGTGGGACTGCCTTAAACCACACGGTTCGTGGGACTGCCTTAAACCACAAGGTTAGTGGGTCTGCCTTAAACCACACAGTTAGTGGGACTGCCTTAAACCACACGGTTAGTGGGTCTTCCTTAAACCACAAGGTTCGTGGGATTGCCTTAAACCACACGGTTCGTGGGACTGCCTTAAACCACAAGGTTAGTGGGACTGCCTTAAACCACACGGTTCGTGGGACTGCCTTAAACCACAAGGTTCGTGGGTATATCCTTAAACCACACTTTTCAAAGTATTCATAGGTACATCCCTAAACTACGCTTTTTACATTAAGCTTACTTGCATTTTCATTTTACTGTTAAAAAAAAAAAACAAAAAACAAAAACAAAACAAAGAAAAAAACAAAAACAAAAAAACAAAAAAACAAAAAATTAGGTGTCACCTTATCTTTGAAAGAAATCTCTTTGAGCTTCCTTCCAAAGAGGGGCAGCTGTTGACACTTAAATTTTTGCCCAAAAATCATTTCCAAAAAAATGGGAACTTGTTTTTCCACAAAAATATTTCAAATTAAATTCTTGCATATAGATTATCTAGGCATTTAATATAGTGTTTTAAATGGAATATGGTTTTCCTTCAAAAAAAAAAATTAATTAATTAAATTAAATATATAAAAAAGGATAAAAAAAAAGATTAAAAAAAGTTGGGGCCAATGATCTAAATGTGACTAGCCAAGCCCAGGAGGTCAGATTGGAATTAAAATGGCAAATTTGGGCCAAAATGCAATTTCCAAAAGTTGAGGGACCAATTCGCAAATTTTGCAAAATTTTGCCCGAACCCTTAAATCATCACCTTGGTCACCAATTAAGTTGAAATTGAATTTGGGCCAACTCGAATCAATCAAATCGGGCCAAAAAGACCAAGTTGGTATTGAATTGGGTATTTTCGGATAAGAAAATGGCCAATTTTGAGGGACTTTCTTGCACAATTGGTTGGGTAAAATTGTAAAATCTTGTAGAGATCTTAAACTATTATGCATGAGCTTGCTAATTGATAAAAAATCGCAGCCAAATTAATGGATTAAAGCACTCAAACGAGCTACCAAAACCCAGCCCACGGTTTAGCCTCAATCCGGAGTTGCTGAGTAAGCAACTTGATGGCCCCACCATATCCCACTCAGCCGCCCATCAAGCCTGATCTTTGCACGTGATTGAAGACCATAATGAGTAGTGCTAGTGGACGAAAATCGGCCAGGGATAAGCTGCTGAAATCACGGGAAAGTCGCAGCAAAGTCTGGACACTCAACAGCTGCAAGAGTGGAAATTTGGCTAAGTCAGAAAGTTGTTGAAGTAGCCCTGTTGACAGGCTTGGTAGGTGGACAGAAAACTGACCAAAACTCCTCTAATTCAGTGGATAAGATCACGGAAGCAAGCTCTTTCAGGAAATGAGAGAGAGAAGACGAGAAGGAGAAGAGAGAGCACACGGTCGTCCCCCAAACAAGCCTTCAGAAGCAACTCCAGAAAAGCAAACCCAGAAATTCCAGACCGACCTAGAGAGAGAAAAGTGAGATTTTCACACACCTGAGGCAACAATTAGCCAAAACCTTCAACTAGAGAGTTAAACTTCACTCAAAGATCTTTCCAACCATAGGTCGCACGTTCCAAATGGAGATCGGGAAGGCCTCCTAAAGCCCCCCGAAAAACTACCCTCCTGGCGGGCCAAAGAAAGTCTGAATTTTTCTAAGTGTTGAGCCCGGTTGGTCATGAGTGAGAGAAAGCGAGTGTTTTTGAGAAAGTTGAGAGACAAATGAGGAAAACCATGAGTTCAAAACCAAAGTAGAATACATATAGCTTTGTTTGGTGTTTATTTTTTCAACAAAAAAGGTCATGGAGTCTAATTTTGGAGGTTAATGAAAACCTTCGTTATCAGTTCTTTCTTTGCAGATCTTGTTTTCCAGTTAAAGAAGCCAACTTCCACGGGCCCCCGAGGATAATTTCTTGGTTTCTTGAGCGAAGAACCACTTGAAAGGGAAACTCAGAAGCAAGGTAAGCATCCTAGATGTATTTTCTTTCGAGTTTGAGTACGTTTTGATCATGAAAATCAAGAGGAAAACTAGCCCGGAAAACTGATTTCTGAGGCTGAAATTTTTCTAAGTGTTTGAAATTCTTCAAGAATTTTGCAAGTGTGCTTCTTGGAGAGGTCGTTTTGATGTCTTTAGGTGGGCCATTCTCTATGATTTTTGTTGCATTTGAAAGCTCATGTTACCTACTTTCACTCGGATTAAGTAGTGTTTCCCGTAGATCTTTCATGTGATAAGTGTCGGGGCTTGAACATGGGCATGCAACCTGTTTGTTTGACTTGGGTTCAAACCCAGATTTGTGAAATCAGATCAAACCTGCATATTTGAGGATGATTTTAGCTTAGTTATTTTGTGTTTTAAGCTATGATTTCTATCTAATCTTGCTCCTTGCATGTGGTAGTATAATCTTGATACTTTATTTCCGCATGAGATTGCTTGTGAGTTGAGATTGAAGGCCACAAACATGGCCCGACGAAGCTGATTTGGGTAGATTGATGCACGGCAAGGGTACGAAGAAATGCGCAAACCAAGTTTCGATCTTCAAACGATCGATTTGAGCTCGGTTCTTTTTATTCATGTACTGGGCAGTCCCATATTAGTGTAAATTGGCATATATCGGTTTAAGGAATTATTTTTTAATAAAAATTAAAAAAAAATGAAAATTTCAAAAAAAATTGTAAAAATGATGGATGGTATCAAGTTATGATAGAAATGACATCTATGAAATTTTCCTAATTTTAAAAGTTCATTTTCTTAATTTAAATGATATTTTGGTATTTTAGAACCATTTTTGTAAACAATCTATTATGCGTAGATTAAAATTAATTAGAGTAATTGCATGCATCTAGAGTAATTCCATGCATATTTAAATTCTCATTTTGCTCACGGGGGTCCTGTCCCGGGGCGTGATAACAAGGCCATGTAATATTATTTGCCCGACTTGTATCGGGTTTTCATTTTCCGCATTTATTTTCAAGTTATTTCAATTTCTTGGATGTTTACTTATGCACCGCTTTTCATTAATTTGAGTGTAAATTTCTCTTCTAAATTATGTTAGGATTAGTCTAGACATTAAAAAAAAAACTACAAAAACATTTGCATGGACACTTAGTGGTTTCATAAAGATTATAATTGGTAATCAAGAATGTGTGGCCATTTAGATAAATAACTTTTCAAGTTAGTGGTACCGCAAGGGCGCTAATAGAAACATTAGCGTAAACAAGTCCCCGTTCCTAGAAATCTCTGGTTACGTAGGAATCGAGACAACACTCCCGTGCCTCGATTGGTTTCTAGCCGACCCCAATAGGCTAGTGGCGACTCCTAGAAATATTTAGGTTGTTAAGAACCAAAAAACAAAATCCAACGTCGCGCGAGGTATGGGCTTGGGAGAGCCCGCGCCTAATTTAGGGTCATTGGTCCGCCTCTTTAGGCAAATACCCCTAAACCATTCTTTCTTTTCCCCCGAACGGAAAAAAAGAGGTCGTGACAACACTCAAGCCCGTTTCAGTGAGGACAATGTCCAAGCACTTCTAGCAGCATCAGTGACATCAGCAACTGCAATCCCAATGTTCGCCTTCTTCAAAGCAGGGGCTTCATTCACGCCATCTCCAGTCACACCACATAAGTGCTTATTTCCTGCAGCTTCTTATGGTAGGATTTCACAATTCCATAAGGTGAACCAAGATAGTTGCAGGTCTTGATTGATCTGAGTAACTTTTCAATTGTGTATCTGCTTGGGTTCTTACTCGACAAGCCCACAACTAAGCCACATGAATAAGATGATTAGAACAGTAAATTGTGTGGAATACAATGGTCGGTCAAGATATTAGAGGAAATGTATGCTGCGGAATGTCTTCTCGACAGGATGCTCTATCTGCACAGTGATTTTATAGTTAGCTCACACCTCAATCACCTCCAAATATGGTTCTCCAATGATAATTTTATTTATGGCCCTTGGGCTATGTTCGTTTGATCAAGAGTATTAAAGTATCATTAAGTATAACAGGAGATAACAATTTGCTAACCAATGGAACAAATCCACATTGTCTAGCATGAAATTGCCATGCTTGGATAATCATGACAAAAAAGAACACGACTGTCTAAAACAGATAAAACTGACTCAATATTCTTCTACTAGTCCAATTTGACACAGAGAAACCCCACTAAGGAATTAAGGCTGCGTTTGGCAGTCAAAATAAAATTTGGGATATCATATGATTTATCATATCCTATGTTTGATACTCGCTCATGACAGGATAAAGTCAAATATAAAAGAGATATAGGTCGGATAAAATTATCCCATGGGGGGTGGGATAAAGGTGGATAGGATCTTTAATGTCCATAATAGGAAAATTATTTTTCTCGAATAACAAATTTATTAAATTAACAAAATTGAAATTATATTTCAATATAAATAATATTTGAATTCTAATTTAAGAAATTAAAAATATAAATATAAAAAAATATTTTTAATTAATCTTATTTTAATTTATATATTCAACTTTAATTCTATCTTATAATAAACATTCAATCTATAAATTATATATTTATACTTATTATATATTGTAGGTATTTTTGTATTTTAGGTATGTTAGTACAGTTTACTATTTGATAAAATTTTATTAAAGAATGATGAAAGGGGATTAAAGAAATAATAAAGAAAATAATATAAAAAAGATGAAAAATAAAATAAAAATAAATTAAGGAATAGTGCTACGAGAGATTTTCACCATCTTTATTTACAATGATATGCCGTTATATGATATGATGCTATATTCGACTTTAATACTGCGATACATCAAATAATTGACATGATATAAAAAAATCCCAATATTTCATATCATATCATATCTAGTCTTATCTCGATTAGAAATATGGACGACCAAACGTAACGTAAAAGTTGCTTGGGAATAATATGAAGAGAACTTTGAGTTACAATTCTTTCAATATCCTATAAATTTTAAGTCTACTAAAGGTAAAAAGACAAGCTGAAGAATGGGATCAAGAGTTTCCATGAGCCGTGCGGATGATGAAAGGAAAAAGCTCGAAGGCTGACGTAGCATTTTTAAATTATTTTTTTGAATTTCTAAATATTTTTTCAAGTTATCTTTTTTTTCTTTCCATCCGCTTCTCCTTCCTCCGGTCGACGCCAAGGGCCGGCGAGGTCAGCCTAGCCGGCCAATGGCAAGGTCGGCTCCCTATCGCTGGGCAAGGCCCTGCCAGATCTAGCGAGGCTGGCCTCACCCTCGCTAGGCGAGACCTCACCAAATCTAGTGAGGGCTGAGCTTGCCGGCATTGGCAAGGTCGACCCTCACCATGGTTGGGCGGGGCCAAGCCTCGCCAGATCCAAGGTGAGGGTTGACCTCACCGGTGGCCGGCAAGGCTCCTCACCTAGGGACGGTGAGGCTCGACCTCGCCATGGCTGGGTGAGGTCGAGCCTTGCCAGATTTGGCAATGACAGTCTCGCCAACCATTGGCGAGGGTCAACCTCTCTAATAGTCGACGAGGCTCCTTGCCCAGGGACGGTGAGGCTTGCCCTCGCTAGATCTAGTGAAGGTAGCCTCGCCTTCACTAGTGGCTAGTGAGGACGAGCCTTGCCACTAGCCGGCGAGGTTAGCCTTGCCACTAGCCGGCGAGGTTAGCCTCGCCGGCCCTTGGGTGGAAAAAAATAATTCAAAAAAAAAATTTTAAGATTAGAAAAAAATTAAAATATATATTAAAGAATTGCCATGTCAACTTTCGTCGGACGGCCGGCGTCCACGTCAGCGCCAGCTAGCCAAATTTGGCCGGATGGACTGAACTATTACAATTGTAAAATGTTTATGACTAAATTGGCTAAAAAAAAAGTTTATGACTAAATTGACATAATTGTAATAAATTTAAGACTTTTTTGGTAATCCTCCCGATCACCTAAGTAGCATCGACACGCGACACTACACGACACAACACGACATATCGACATGTCACTTCTAAAAAATAGAAAATTTCGATATATTGGGACATGTTGTATATTAAATGAATATTTTTATTTTTTAATTAATTTGATTCAAATTCAGAAATATATAATTAATTAAAAAAAGAACCTAAAATGAATTTACATTAATAATATTAATAAATCAATTCATTGGAAATTCGAAAGAGATATTCATAATTAATACGTATTCATATCTGAAAATATGTTTTTAACTTTAACAAAAATTATTAATAAAATTGATAACTAATAAAAAATTAGAATCAACTTTTTTAAATAAATGCATGATCTTTTACTATGGTCAAAATTTATCATCATCTAAAATTTAGTAATTGTATTTTTTCGATTAAAAAAAAAAAAAGTCTCCTCGAGCTTTTTCGCTCGTCTATTTCCCTCCGCCCCAAATTTGTTTCCAAAACCCTAGCCTAGCCTACCTTCTCCTCCTTCTCCTCGCCGCCCCTGCCTCTCCTCTTCCTCTTCTCGTACGCCTACTCCCGTGGTATGAAACTGGGAGATGGGCATCCAGGATTCTCGCAACTGTGGAGAAGGTTCCTCCGAAACAAGAGAAGAGAGTTTCGATGTGTTTTTGAGCTTCAGCGGACGGGATACTCCCAGTGGCTTTGTGGATCATCTCCACCGTAGCCTCCTCCACGCGGAGATCACCGTGTTGAGGGATGATGGGGAACTTGCCGTGGGAGAGGAGAAAGGGCCGTCGCTTACCAAAGCGATCAGGCATTCCAAGATCGCCATTCCGATCCTGTCAGAGAACTATCTGTCGAGCATGTCGTGCCACGCAAAGCTGGCTCAGATCGTGGAGTGCCACAAGCGCCACAAGACGACGGGCCAGATCATCATGCCGGTCTTCTACAGCGTCTCGCCAACGGTCGTGAAAGAAGGATCCCCCGATTACAGAAAGGCTGTCGCCGGGCATAAAGACCCAAAGACCCTCCAGGAATGGAAGGAAGCTCTCATCCATTTGGGATCCATCTCAGAGTGGGCGAGTAATCGGTGAGTGTAATTGAGTAAGTTCGATTGAGAGTAACCTAGCATCCAAATCCCAAGCTAGCGCTTACTTCAATTTAAGTTAATCTAATTAGACTAATGCTGCTAGGTGTATCAATATCTGATGTAGCATCCTCTGATCTGGTACTGAATATGATCCGCTTGTCTACATTCTTACTCCCCGCTTGCCACATTACTTAATGTTTCGGTTTTGTTGATAAATTTCAGCGTTCTAGCGTTACACGTATCTCATAACTCAGTTTTTCCATGTTGGATCACTGCATTAAATGGGAGGCAGCGGTTATAGTTTTGATTTTATGTCAATATGGTCCAGGAGAATGTTCTTCCTATTGGAATCTGCATCCACAGGAAATCTAACTCTTGCAAGAAAATGCCAGTGTAGAGTGATACCGATTTGCTTAATTTCTGTGGATGCAACTGACAACCTTTGCATCTCATCTAATTGCTTGGCCTGTTTGTCTAAAGCTGATCGATCTATGATAGTTTTTTAAAGGAAAGCGTGGACTTTTTCTTGCTAACTGCTTCAGAGTTCAGACATTGTTGGACTTACATTAATCTTTGTTCGTGTCACTTGCGCCCATGTGCACGCATGATACAGCTCCGGCACAGATGCTTCACTCATTGATGAACTTGTCGCAAATGTGTTGAGGGTGCTGAACAGATACCTTGTTGACATCGAGCATGATGTGGAAAGAGTTATGGAATTACTAGATGAGGAATCTAGCGATGTTCGTGTAGTAGGAATACATGGCATAGGGGGCACCGGGAAGACCACAATTGCAAAGCTCATCTGCACAAGAATGTTTCATCTCTTTGATGGCTGGAGCTTTCTGGAAAGTGTTAGAGAATATGAAGAAAGACAAGAAGGTTTAAAAATTTTGCGAGGTCAGTTGTTTTCTGACCTTCTGGGTGAAACACATGGACAAATTAGTTCTTTTCAAGAGAGGACCAAGCTTCTCAAAGACCAATTCGACCGCATGAAATTTCTCATTGTTCTCGATGACGTTGGAGCAAGCTTTCGACTTGAGCAAATTCTAATAAATCGTGATTGGTTAGGCTCTGGAAGCAGGGTCATAATTACCACCAGAAAAGTACAAGCTTTAGCTGAGCTTGAAGGGTCCCGAATTCACGAGGTCGGGGGCATGCAAAAAGGTGATGCCCTTAAACTTTTCCACACCCATGCCCTCAGGGAGAGGCCTGTTCTAAATGACTTCCATACTCTGTCCGAAAAAATAGTATCAAGTATTGACTGGCGTCCTTCGACAATTGAGGTTGTTGGGTTGTATCTATGTTCTAAAACCAAGGACAAGTGGGAGCAGACATTAAACAAGTTGCAAAAAGTAAACGAATTGGAAAAAGAACCTCGGCCACAAGTTCAACAGAAATTGAAGGTAATCATTGATACATTACCTTGGAAGCAAAGACAGATATTTCTGGACATTGCTTGTTTCTTCACTGGAGAGGACGAAAGTGTTGCATGCTACCTGTGGTCTGACTCTGGTTCTGCAAGCGGATCGGTATTAAAGGTGCTCGTGGACTTGTCCATTGTTAAGATTGAGAATGGTAAGCTATGGATGCACAATGAACTTCGAGATCTAGGTAGGGATATTGCCCTACCGAAAAATCTTGAACCTGAAAAGTGCAGTAGACTGTGGAGTCACAAAAGAGCCTTGGATGTGCTCAAGAATGAAAAAGTAAGGCACAAATTCATCACTGTTTTTACCTTACAATTGTATGCCTTACAACTCATGTTCCTCTTTTGATAGAATTAAAAATACTTATGGTGTATATGTTCCACAAAAAATAAAAAAATTTGAAAAATATTTTCCTAAAAATGATCATTTACATTTTTTGAAATAATTAGTCAATGAAATTTTTTCATTGTTGATAACAATTTATATATATATATATATATATTTTCATAGACAATAAAAATATTTATTGTTGGTTCGTTTTTGTGAGAGATGAAAGCAAGCATTTTCAAGAAATTTTCTTCAAAACATTTTTTTTTTGGTGAAATAAATTGATCCTAAATAAAATGATTTCGTTAGTTTGAAATCCCTTGGTAACCCAAATCGTATATTCCACAGGGAACGGAAATACTTAAGGGAGTTGTTCTCGAATTTGGTAGTCAGTCACATCACAACTTTGGACCAGCACATTTTGCGGGGACGTCGAGCATAAGATTCCTTCGATTGGATCAGGCGGACCTCATTGGAAATTTTAAGGGATGTCTGTCAAGTTTAAGGTGGCTCCATTGGCAAGGTTGTCCTTGGAATCTTCGTGCTAAGAATTTGGATTTGGAGGAGTTGGTTATTCTAGATCTTTCCTGGAGCATGGTCCATGAAAAATGGAACGGCTGGATTCAAATCCAGGTAGAGAAGTATATTATTTTTAATTTCATTTGTCAAATTGTTGCGGAAAAGTTAACTCTTTTCTTATTTTACTTTATGACAGAAAGCCAAGAACTTGAAAGTTTTGAACCTCACCGGTTGTGTTCACTTGATCAAAACTCCAGACTTATCTCATTTCAAATGTTTAGAGAGATTGATTCTTGAAAGATGCATGTGGTTGGATGAAATTGGTCCATCGGTAAAAAGTCTGCGGTGCTTGGTTTCACTGAACTTAAGGTTTTGCACTGAACTCAAAAAGTTGCCCCATGAGCTGGGTTCCCTCACATCCTTGGAAGATATTCTTATAGATGAATCCGCCATTCAAGAGATTCCTGCCTCCATCGGTGATTTGCAAAAGCTTAAAAGACTCAGTGCCTGCAACTGTCGTTCATTGACTCAACTGCCTGAATCAATTAGCCATGTAGAATCTCTAGAAGTCCTCGCACTGAATGGTACAAAAATAACTAAACTTCCTCTATCTGAAGAGTTAGGAGTGCTGCAATACTTGTCAATAAGTAATTGTAGGTCGATATTGAGCTTGCCAACGTCTATGGTGACTTTGGCTTCGTTGAGTGAACTAGACCTATCAAGCACTGGGATTAATGAATTACCTGATATTGTCAATAAGTCAAGTCTTTTAAGAGTGCTCAAAATTGATTCTACTTTTGTAAGAAAGCTGCCTCCCGCTATATGGAAATTGAATAGGCTTGAAGAGCTTCACGCTTCACGATGTCGGAGTTTGGAGGGGAAAATTCCTAAACAAATTAAGATGCTTTCCACATTAAGGGTCTTGAAACTTGGATACTCTCGGATTTGTGGTCTACCAGATAGCATTTCTAGACTTTCCAATCTCCAAACACTTGATTTGCTTCATTGTGACCAGCTCCGTGAAGTGCCCGAACTTCCTTCCAGTTTAATAAGCTTATCTGTTAGTTCTAAATTGATGGACAGGATCCCAGACATCAGTAGTCTGGTTAAGTTGAGAGAGTTATTCTTGGGTGAAGGATCCCAGGAACCGGTGTTACCGGTTCAAGATAAAATTGAGGAGAAAGAATGCACTTTGCAGCTTGGGAGTTTGTCAGAGCTGAAGATATTGCAGCTATCTGCGTTAAAAATCCAACTACTGCCTATTGGGTTGTATTACCTTTATAAGCTCAGGAAGCTCTCCCTTTGCTGCATTCACTTAAAAAAGCTACCACGGCTTCCTCCAGGTTTATTCACTCTATCACTTCGCCATTACAAATCGCAAACAATGCCAGATCTTTCGTATTTGGTGCTCCTGTCAGAATTCGAGCTTTTCGACTGTGCAGTAACAGAAGTTTCAGGCCTCGGGAAGTTCAAATCCTTGCGAGTTTTCAGAGTATCTCACTGCGACCTGCAGCAGGTGGATGAGTTGGAGAATTTGATATTTTTAGCATCATTAAATGTTTCATACTGTCAAAGTCTTGAGAGACTTCCTGATCTATCAAAACTGACGATGCTGAAAGATATTAAAATTGAGGGCTGTCTGATGATTCCTGATGATTTTTATGATGTGGATTCACACCTGAATCTCTCTGAGGAGCGAAGCAGTTTACTAATTGAGGTGGACAGCTCATCCGAGGTAACCAACACTATTGATTTTCCCACTGGACATGTCTGGAATTTTTACAAACATGAATGAATTGCTTAAAAAAACAAAAATGCATGTCACGATGAATTATGATTTACAGGATATTTTCTCCCATTAACACATGCAGAATAATTTTGTCAAATGAAACACAAGTCTATAAGACATTATATTTCTTTCAACTTCTTTGATGGGAAGAAACATGTAAGGACTCCACTTCTTTTTCTTCTTTAAAAGGGCATTTTTTTTTCTTTTTTTAGTATTTTTTTGTGATACACAACCAAAGAGTTCTATTTGTGCCAGTTAGTATAATCATGCTTTCTGGAGGTGTTGTTAAGTACTTGATCCAGAACATTGAACGGTGTATTGGCATCTTAGACCTTGTTGAGGTGCGGAAAGCGCTGGCCGCTGTACTGGTATCTTAAATTTTTTATGTGGTGCTTCTGTTATGTTCAAGTGAATTCTAAATCCAAAGTGCTGTGAATAAATTGGGAGGAGTGGCTTATAGAAGGTATTCCATTCTCCAAACTGTTCTCTTGTAATTTAGACTTGTTTGATGAGCTACTCTTCCAAGTACATAGTCTGATCAATATTGTCAATGAGATCTCAAAACTCTTTTGGTCTTTTTTCATGTTCAGTCTGTTTGAATCTAAGCATCTATCTTTATAAACATTTGACACATGGTAGAAATCTTATTTGATGCATTAAATTCATGCTTACACAAGTTTTGTCACAGGTGGAGTATAGCAAACCAGCTAAAACCAAACGTTCTTCCTTCAAGGGCATCTCATAGAGATCACTACCTTCATGTACTCTTCTTTACTAGCTCAATTGGGTATCGGGTGCTAGTGGAAGGACTCAATAGCTCTCTTGCAAAAACTTCAAAGTGATGCATGATACAGGGAATTATTAGGCCCCTACCTTGACTGTGGTGATCCTAATGCGATCAACATCATGGGCTGAGTTTTGAACCTTGCAGCTTCCTTTCTAGAGTTATAGGATAAGTTCAATCCCACTATCGAGGCTAAACTCTCAGTTTTCTTCTCATTGAAATTAATTAGGTGTCATCAATTATGTAGTGATAAATCCATTGATTTTTCTATATTGATAATATTAGTAAACCTTCTTTCTTTTTGATTCGTGAATGCTGCAGAATCCTCATGCACTCAAATTGGTAAATGCTGGTGTGATTGATACGGTGATCAAATTTTGTACTGAATTTTTAATTGTAAAGTTTACGTAAAGAACCTGCAACAAGTTTTTCTTTAACCTCGAGTGTACTTCTGGCATCCTTTCTAGGTCTTAGTGTGTTAGAGAAATTCCTTAATTTCCAAAAGGATATGGCTTAGTATATGTATCTAATGCGTTCATGTGGTCAGGATACTATTTGGTTCTAGATACATTGTTGATTTAATTCATGATGTATTCTCTATATTATGATACAGCAATGTGGTATCAGGACTCAACTATTCGCATAACTTGGGAATGATCCATCGAGACATAAAGCCTCAAAATGTCTTGATTACTAAGAATCCATTATTTGGTGCTAAGCTATCTGATATCGGCACTAGCAAATGCCTTCCGAAAGATAGATCTTCCTTGGGATATCATGCCACTGGTAAGTACTCATGATAGCTTTATCCAGAGACTTATTGAGAGCCGTGCGAAATAAGTCAAATCACCTCGGGGGTGCTCCAGAACATGTTAAGGTACTCTCTCGCTCTCTCTCTCTCTCTGGAAAAATGGTGATATTTACAGCCGCATGCGTACAAGGTTCATATCTTTTATTGCTTTGATGATTCTGTCAGACGATATCGGATCCTAATGGTTTGGATGCTTACTTCACCAAACGATTCCCCAGACTCTTGATTGAGTCATACAAAGTGGTGTCCCAGAGCCCCAAAAAGAAGGAATTGTTTGCGGGAGTGCTTTCTATGCTTCCTAAGTAACGTGCTTTTGTCCCTTTGGCCACTTCCCGCGGTGATTCCTTCTTCAAGCCAACAGGATTGGCCATGAATATTACGGGACATTCCACTTGTCTTTTCTGTTGTGTCTGCTTTCTTGGTTACGTGGATCAAGCTGGACGGCATCAGACTCCATTGGTATTGTCCATAATATCAAATCTTAAATAATTTCATAGTATACTATTACCACATGCTTGAAATGTTTGATGTATTGTTCTTGATATTGCATAAACAAATATTGTATTTCAATTTCATGCAATTTTTTTCAATATTGTAATTTTTAAATTTAAATCTTGTACTTTTTTTTTTTCAAAAGTTTTATTTTTAGAGTTCAAAACAAACAAAAGGCCCAGGCCCACGCTTGGGCCAATGCAGCCCGGTGGTCAGCCCTCGTAGACACTTTCCATCAACAAAAGGTACCGTCACCTCCTTAATAGTTTAGCAGCTTCTTCGCCTTGCTAGTAATTTTTTCCATATGCAACCTAAATGTCTAAAGAAAAATATTTAGGTCAAGTAAATCTCATTGGAGTGCGTAACATTCTCGGTTATGAAAGAAATGTCACTCAACTCGCTAGTTTTCGCCTAAGAAATAAGCATCACTCTATTATTTTGAAGTATTTACCCACTCTCTCATTGGAGGGAATTAAAAGTTGAATCTACATGTAATTAAAATATAAAAAAAAAATTACATTTATGTATTTCAAAACCTCAAAAAGGAATCAATGGCAATAAAATGCATTAAAAGTTGTAAACCTCACAAAAAGTGGACGAAAAATCTTATCTATCAAGTAGTTTGTCCAATCAAGTAGTTCTAGTTTCACAAATTTTTAGATCAAGTCTATTTGACGCAAAATAAGAACTAAATTCAGGAGATGAGGCATCAAATGTCCCCAAAGTATGATGTGAAAAAATATGTGGATGCACACATGGATGCATGTGTGTGAAAAAAAATAGCCAATATAGACAATATTGAAGTATTGAAGTATGACTCATTACCCATTGTTGATGCACATTTGGATGTCTACATTGGAAAATTTTTAATCACATCATACTCATTACAATAACACTTGATGGTCATGTCAGCTAGATTTGGCCACATTTGATGTCAAAAGGATTTGATTAAAAAAATTATGAAAAAAAGTAAGATGACATCATTAGACAAATTAAAAATATAAGAACTTGATTAGAAAACAAAGTAAAAATAAAAGTAAAAGTATAGAGACGAAAAGTAAATTTTTTTGTACCCACCCAATTGTGGGCGAGTTGGTTACGGTGTACGTTACCCCCCCCCCCACGCCCCGGTTGGGCAGGGTTCGATTCCCCAGCTCGTTCCGTTGCGCGACTTAAGTGGGACGCCATGGGAGGTGGGCCCCCACGCTTAGTGCCCCCGTGGTTTACGCTGAGCGCTGTTGGTTGTGAGGCAGTTCCATGGTCACAAAAAAAAAAGTAAATTTTTTTGTAAAATAATTGGCTCTTGCGTTTGTCTCTCTCTCTCTCTCACACACAGATTGCTTCGGATGTTGCAAGTATATAATTTTTTTTTGTTTTTAAATTAAAAATATAAGAACTTGATTTGAAAACAAAGTAAAAATAAAAGTAAAAGTGTCGCGACCAATTTTTCGGGTGCACCACCTAAAATTAGGCTAATGGACTACTAAGTCTAACTTAGCTCAGGCTCTCCCAAGTCCATACCAATTCGCGACTTAATTCAAATATCTAACATGCAAAAGGGAGTCGCCACTAATCCATTTATGGTAGGTCGATTAGACACCTAAGTAAAATAATAGGAGAATTATTTTACTTCTACAAATAAGAGATTTTGGGTGCGGGAACTTGATTACGCTAGACTTCTCTAACGCCCTTTCGGTATCTTTCTCTTTTATTTTGAAAAAAATGTTTGGCAAGCAGCTTGAATTGATTTTAATTCACTTTCTTAACATGTGAGGTTATCATGCGGGTGTGCAAACCACCAATTTAACACCAAAGTAAAGCAATAAATAAATTGCAGGACTTACCTCATAGTAACGAAAGTATCTGTAATGTTAAATCAGAATTCACATCAGCAATCCTACATACGATTTCTAATTAACACACAATCACTCATTTTCACTTTTTTAACGAGAATATAATCCATATGCAATGCAATGCTTCTAATCTAATATGAAATAATATGGCATGGCAACATGTCTTAAACTATGTGAATGAGTAAAAAAAATTTTGATTTCTTAATGAACATGCAATAATTAAATATGCAATCTAAATTAACCAAAATGACCTAATCCTAATGAGGGGCAATTTTTAACTAAATGAACCTAGCAACAATCACTAAATGACGTGCATTTCATGAACCTAACGCTATATGACATGCACATGATTTTTATTTACTTAATAAATATGCAGTCAATCCTAATATGCAATGACGTGCAAATAATGCCCTAATTTTAATTTTTTTCTTTTTCTTTTATGAAATTCGAAATTAAAATTGCCAAGTAATTAAACGCACAATTCAAATTTAAAAAAAAAAATTAACATCCTACATGAATGCATTTTTTTTATTTTATATTTTAAAAAAAAAATCGAAATAAAATCCCTATTCTAAATTTGCAAGATAACTAAAAATATTCTAAAACAAACCTAATCCTTATTCAAATATTTTTTTAGGGTTTTTCTTTTACGGGAGCAATCAAATAAAGGCATCAAGAACATCACGACACCAAATCAAGCAAGATATCATTCATGTCCATTTAATTTTGGAAAATAAATTGGTGAATGGTATCTCGCGCATGAGATCGGATTGGCCAATTTTTAAATAAAATCATGAATCGCATCTCGAGCATGAGATCAGATTGGTGATATTTCCGTACGATTGCGAGTTGTATTTCAATCGTGAAATAAGACCGTCACGTTACGAAATTAGGAAGATTTCCCAATTTAAAAGGCTAATCGATATTATGTGGATATCATTCGAGAGTTCAATCAAGAATGCAATAATTCGAGCAGGGCAATGAAATATATGAATCTTGACTAAGATAAAATTATTACCTTGTTCAAACACTTGCTTGTCGAAATTGGATAGACTCGACACGGTGAAGAGGTGGTGGGGACTCTCGGTTTCGACTAGCTCGTGGTGGGATTGACCAGTGTGGCAACGGCTGGGATCATGCAAAGCGAGGCCGAGTGCTGAGGTTACCGGCGGAAATCGCCTGAGAACCTGCGGGAAAATCAACAAAAGTCCACTAGGCGTGGCTCATGGCGGGCTAGAGATATACCAAGACTTGCTAATGGATGAATTGATTAACTGCTTCGTGGTAATAAGTAGACATTGGTCAGAGCCTCCACAGAGAATTGCTGATGTTAATGTGGTGCGGTGGCGCAAGGAACAGCCGCAACTTCTTGAAGGAAAACCCGCCCTACGATCCCAAAGAAAAATCTCTTTGGTCTCCTTGCTTTTTTACCAATAACAATTTTTGCTGACTCCTCAGCTTCTCAACTTTTTGACCGTGGACTTCAAGGCAGTGAGAGGCGCGGCTTGGACGGTTAATGACGCTCGGCCAGGCACGTCACGGCAGATACGGTTGCAGTGAGGCTCGGCTCAGTGACTTCATGGATCATAGGTGATGGCTTGGCCTTGGGACATCGCTGTGGGTGGCAAAAATTGCAGGCTTGATGGCGAGACCTCGGACATAACTGAAAAAACCTGCAAGAAAGTGAAGCAAAATTGGCAGAGCAAGGGTTGCGAGCGCTGGGATCACCGGAAACCTGCAAATAAGGAACAAACGACTGGACGACGACTTGATTTGGGACTGAGGCTTGTCGGGTTAATTGATCTCGCTTGATTTTCTTTTCGGATGGTGTGCTTTCTTATTCGCTGAACGTCCCTTCCTCGAACTGCCTCCGATTATTATATTTTAATACCACCTCCACTAAAGCTCCTTTGACCGCCGTTTGGAGTTATCCTCTTAAACTGCAGGGGCACAAAGCAATTTACTGCGAAGAGCACCGATTGGCGATCGAGCAACTGCAGGCGGAAGCTTTGGGCTGCAAGATTCACGACTTGTAAAGGGAGCTGAGGCACGTGTCTGGGACAACGAGATTCACAAGGAGTTGCAAGGTGCAGCTGCAGAGAAGACCCGTTGCTCACTAGAATAGGCAGCATGATCGTTGGTGTGAACTGGAAATTGTCGCAAAAGAGGTTGGACTTTTTGATCTCTGAATGTGAAGACTCTCTCTCTAGTGTAATAGCTGTGTGTTCAATTCTGTAACCCCTTAACTGTGAATACGTGTCCCTTTTTATAAGCGAGAAAATTAGGTTTCAAGGAAGGGACGCAATCTTTTATTTTCCGTAGGTGAGTGTTCACAATATCCTCTGCCTTAATTTCTTTTCTTTAATGAATATTATCCCTTTATATCTTATTCATTGCAAGCTGTACTTGACCGAATATATTACACCCAGGATGTTTTTTTTGGTAAAGTATTACACCCAGGATGTTGCTCTTTACATTTCCTAACTTGAAATTTCGCATGTGCAAAGCATATGTCAATTTCAGTCCCGTTAAAGAAATGATGGGCTTATATGAGCAACGAGTTCAGCCAAATTTTTATCACCGTGAGCTTAGTCCAACTCACTAAATTAAAACTTAGAACCACCAATTTGAATCCACCTGTCACCGATCCAATAAATAAATGCAAAAAATGCAAATTAAAATAAATGCACTTAAATCTATATGCTATGCAATTAATATTTTTTCAAAGATAAGATTACCCCTAATTTTTAATGTGATAAATAACTAAACGGGTCGTCAAAATTTAGGTGTCAACAAAAAGTATAGAGACGAAAAGTAAATTTTTTTGTAAAATAATTGGCTCTTGCGTCTCTCTCTCTCTCTCTCATAGATTGCTTCAGATGTTGCAAGTATATTATTTTATCTATTTTATTCTAACCACATATAATGGTTGAGAATATCTCGAGTCTAGAAAAAGGGTAAAGACATAAATAATATTATTATCAAACAATTCACACTTTTGATACTATGGCTCCAACATTATTCACAACCAACCAACCCATCCAAAACAATCATCAATGATTAAGTCACTTTTGAAATTATCACATGTGAGAAGCTCTAATATAGTTCAAAAAAAAAAATTCTAATATATGATGACAGTCACTGACACCTTATCATTTTCAACGATTTAAAAAGCTTTCTTACATTTTATTTTTTGACCCTAGTCATCACGTAATAGTGATTATAGAACATGGTAAATTTATTTTCCAATAATTTCTGATCATATTTACCATGCAAAGCTTAGCGAGCGTCAAGCATAAAAGTTGAAGTTCCTCGGTACAGATTTTCACGAGGCCGTGTGGTTCAACTACCTTGATTAGCCACGTTTCAGTTAACAATTGGTTTCACTTTTCTGCACACGGGCTATATAGACGTTGCATATCGTAAGATTTACGTAATTGATTAAATTCTGACATATATCTTTATCATGGTGGGTGTTGTGTCATCGATTAAATTTCATATAATTTGTTTGCACACCATGTGATGTTATCGAGTTCATAATTTTCAAGCCCTGTCGTCGATTTAATTCCGACTTGGTTTGAGATTATACAATATTGTTTGGATCGAAGAAGTTGATTTTTGTTTGTTTGTAATATTTTCTATCCAAAATTAGCATAGAACCTTAATTTCCTCAAATTATAATTGAAGAACAACCTTTGGTGAAAGATATTTCATTTGAGAAATTTTTGACGGAACATCTTTTTGGCACACACGATAGAATCAGTGCTGATGATATGAGGAAATAAAACGACACGCCGTACAGGGAGTCAACTTGATACCATTGATACTTGTGATAATAATTCACCACCACAGCCCGCTGACGAAAGGGTTGGACGCGTTGAGTTGTCGATGGCATCTCCAGCTTGATGCCTCAGACTATTCTGGCGCCTATTCCATACAGGCCGAATGTTGTCATCGACAATCTAGATAGACTCATTTGTCCGTTTTAGCCCATTTCATATTGAGCTTCACGGTCTTGTACTTTGATGTACAGGCGGACATCTTTTCAAGAGATCATTCATGTTGGTAGTGCTCCCATTTGAACGCACTTAATTATGGAGTTTGAAAACTAAGTATTGTCATTACCTCAAAAGGCACCTCCATGAATTAATTTTAGTTTTGACATATTTATTCTAGAGTATCTCTTTCCATATTTGGTGCATAGTTCAGTTTATTCTTGCTCTCTTCACTATTTTAGAAACCTACTAGAAGCCACTCCCTATCCATGCCCTCTGGCTCCAACAACCACTCCTCGCTCTCATCGAATCTAATTGTTACAGGCCTACCAACTTCCATGTAATTCATTTCCGAACCACGTAACTACTAAAGGGGTCCTACTCCAATACCATATTGTAACATTATTGGATTAACTGACTAAGATATTATTCGCTTTGACTCGTCCCATAACTAAGCCTTATAGTTTTGCCTTTTGGCGTACAGGTGGATAGTGCCCCCACCTAAGCATGCTTAACTTTAGAGTTCTAAAGCTAAAACATTACTATGTGCCTTCATGAATTAATTCCAACTTTTACATATATATTACAAAATCGCTGTCTACTTATTCAGTGCACAATTCGATCCATTTCTACCTCCTTCACCTGTTAGAAGCTCTTTGACCTTCGCAACCACTCCCCATCTCACAATTCGTACAAATTCTTTCCATCTACTTTGAAAGGATTAAGTGTGAGAAAATATTTCATCTTTGTTATTTGTTAACTAGGAAAAAAAAAAGCATAAATCCTTAAAAGGCACGTCTTTTCTCGTTATAATTCATCGATACTTCGGCTGCACATAAAAGGAAAAAGAGAAACGTGGAGATTCACGTGAAACCTTTTCTGGTAGTCACTTATTTGACCAAAAAAACTTTACTAAACGCCAAAAACTTTTGTTTTTCCTTATCTCTCCTTTTTTTACCAGAAAGATCACTCGAGAATTGTTGACAAGATCATGCTTCAAGCTGAACATAATCATCAAGATCCAATTAAGATTCACCAACCGACTTGAACATGGCTACTTTGAAACGAAAAGTTAAATCTCGTTCTGTCAAAGAGAAAGCAGCCCTCATGCATTCAACTGGTCACAGCAAAAATCCACAACCCTGACTGCTAGCGACATTGGTTTCTGTCGTCCTATAGACTAATAAAAGTTTAATAGGCTTCTTCGTCATCATAATCCTTGAGACCACTTTACATTTCTCACGATATGATCTCCTCTGCTTCGAATGAAAAGCCCTTCAGAATGTGTAATGCTGCTGAATGGATTCGATGTCCAGGCCTTTGAGCTTGACCACGGATTCAACATGGCCCTTCAGAGTGTGTAGCTCGCGAAGCCTGCAACAACAGATTCACTCTGTCTTACCATCGCATGTAGGACTTAAACGGTGAAAAGGAATTGCTAGCAGCGAATGGTTTAAACTCTGTTTCGAGAGAGTAAGTCGCCTAAACTCAGTTAAATACAGCACGGCCTTTGAACTTCAGTTATTAGGCAAGCAAACAGGTACAGAAGCGAAGAAGGTGGAACTATGTTTTTCAGCAAATAACACCATTTTCCTTACGAGTGTTGAAGTATGAGAAACAAGGTGCTCACCTCGCAACCTCAGCTCGTCGCTTGGCTTGCTCTGCAATCTCTGAAAGCTCCCTGTAGCTACTCTTGTCAGATTTTTGGTTGCTGGTTTCAGGAGGCTGAAGGCCGTGCAGAGTCCTCTGTGCAGTTGCCCACTGAGCTTCTCGCTCTTCTTTGCCATAGTCTTTTTTAGAAGTGAAGGCAGTCTGCGTGATAAAATTAGCCAAAATTATGCAATGTAGGGTTTTTCATAATACATAATCCGTGGTGGTGCCTCTTTCTTAGTGGAAATACCTTGTTCTCCAAAAGGGAATTCCATGCTCTCCCGCTCTGAATGTAGCGGATCGCAAACTTAAGAATATCAAGCGGAATATATGTCACCAAACTGTAAAGCCAGATGACACCAGCCCACCCCCATCCTGTTCCTTCTATCTTTGCGAAACCCCAATTTGCATAAACCGCTATAAGTGTCGCAACCTGTCCATGAAAAATTTTGCATCAGAGAAGCATATTGGTGAATGGTGATTAAGATATCAGTTGTCCAAACTATTCTGAGGACTTTTAACCATTCACCATCAGTTAAAGCTAATAAATCTTAGTTCTCACTTTGACCGGATTCCAATGAAATTAGTCAGTAGAAGGTACCGTAGCAAACTTATATGCTCCCAGTAGAAAGTGAACAGACTATGACTCAGAAATTCTTACCAGCTGAGCAGCTACAAATGCGCTGACCAATAGAAATCCTGGGCGTTCAACAAAGGACCAGCTGCGCGATCTGGTGACAAAGATTAGAGCCTGGCTAACTATACTCACTTGCAAGTATAGAGCTGCCATCATTTCCTTGGGCTTCTCTCGGATTGGTCTTACACCAAACTTGTCCTGCACATAGAATAGGGTAGCGATAGTTTAGTATCTGTGGTTCCAATAGTTCAACGAAAGGTATACACGAGAAATAGAAGTAGAAAACCCAACAAGAAACAGATACTTACTGAGAAAAAGTCAGTATCGCTCATGGCCCAAAAGAAAATTACGGTCATTAATGCCTGGTAACCTCCCAGAACAATTCCAGTAGCGAAAATTTCTTTCAACTTCCAGCTATCTGGCTGTGGAGATGGCTTCACTCGATCTTTGGAGATCGTCATGATCGTTCCTGAGATTGGTATAGATAATTAATCAAACTGGTTCTTCTTGATCAGCATTTATGATGAGAACTGGAGTAAAAGAATGAAAAACTATGGTCTTACCATCGTTTAAGATAGCAATGATCAAAACCATAAAGGGTGCAAAGTCAAACTTCCAGATCAAAGCAATGAACATAAAGCCAAACTGCAGAAGCAAAATGATGAGACTTGTTGCATGAAATTTCATGAGGGAATAGTTTCTCTATCTTGAGTCCAAATTTTGAGATGAAGCACTTACCACAATACGAATTGTAATGGAGACTGCATAAATCTGCAAAGATCGTCCACCTTGGAGTAAGCTCGGAATACAGTTAAGCATATGAAAAGTTTTGGTGCATAATACCCGCGATTGAAATCACTAACCGTGTAGTTCTTCATTCTTTGGAATATAGCCCGGCTGGTCAGCACAGCACTTATTATGACACTCAATCCCGGTTCAGTGAGGACAATGTCCGAGGCACCTCTGGCAGCATCAGTGGCATCAGCAACTGCAATCCCGATGTCTGCCTTCTTCAAAGCTGGGGCATCATTCACACCATCTCCAGTCATACCACATATGTGCTTCCTCTCTTGCAGCTTCTTTACGATTTCGTACTTGTGTTCTGACATGCACCAATCAGAATGTCAAGAGCGTAGAAATTACACTGTAACTATTAAAAGAGGATATCACAATCTCATAAGGTTAAAAAAATCAATTGGTCGTGGTCAACGCGGGTTGAGTGCTTTTTAGAATCGAGTTAACGTGAAGGATCATGGAAATAAGCAGAGCTTACCAGGAAATACTCCAGCAAATCCATCCGCCTTCTCAATCAATTCCTCCACAGGAAGTGCGGCGATCGAAGCATCTTTGTTTTGGCCAAGCAATGATGAAGAAGGATACATATTTGTCCCCATTCCAAGCCTCCTACCAGTTTCCTTGGCAATAGCAAGTTGATCACCTGAAATTAAAGGATTACTAAAATTACATCCATAAAAGAAAGCATTACTTAGTGACGGATGGAGCTCTGTGATGCCAGTTCTTACCAGTAATCATCTTCACATTGACACCAAGATTGAGGGCCCTTCGGATTGTTTCTGCACTATCGTGCCTTGGAGGATCGAAAAGAGGCAACAAACCTACAAACTGCCAAGGAGCACCTGGGCTATCTTTTGTTCTCTCAGGAATTTCCTGCAAATCTCACATAGAGGCAAGTAAATGAACTGTTCCATGGTCTTAGCAATTAGATGTGTGGATCCCCATATTAGCACACCTGTCTTGCAACACCTAGAGATCTAAGTCCACGCTCAGCAAACTTGTCAATCACTGCATGAGCCTTCCTCCTAACATCTTCCTTGCAATTGCAGAGGTTTAATATCTGTCCATGGCATGAGAATTAGATATATCAATCATGGCATTCAAGAATCTACCGTCGCTGCAGCTATCAAGGAAAGTGATCACAAGTACCTGCTCTGGAGCGCCTTTGCTTGCACGATGCCATTTCCCATCCGAGTCAATGTATGTCAGAGCAGTCCTCTTATCCACGGGGTTAAATGGAAGGAAATGGACCTCACGGATACCGGCTCGGGCCTGCCCAGAAGGAGAAACATGACTAACAACCCATACTCTTCATGGTCCAATAATTTTAGAAAGTCATGCACATTCCAAAGCTGATAGATTTGAACCGATATGAGTCATACCTCCTTTGGATCTGCAAGCATTCCAACAATCGCAGCATCAATTGCGTCTTGATTTTCGGTCCTAGATGCCCTGGCTGCAAGGAGAATGACATGCTCCTTTTCGACACCCTTTGCAAACACCTCGATCAAGGTCCTATCAACGGTCAGCTTATTCAGGGTGAGGGTTCCAGTTTTGTCGCTGCAAAGTACATCCATCCCTGCCATTTCTTCAATGGCGGTCATTCTCTTGGTAATGGCACCTTGCTGAGAGAGCCTGTGGGATCCAATTGCCATAGTAACAGATAAAACTGTAGGCATTGCAATCGGAATCCCTCCGATCAAAAGAACCAGCAAGTTGTCAATCCCGTCCCTGTATTCGCGTCGTTGTATCGGGTACATGACTACGAGCTCTATTGCTATCCCGATGGCAATAGAGCATATGCAGAAGTTTCCAATCGCGGTGAGAACTTTCTGGAAGTGACCGACCTGATTGGTGCTGTCCACCAGATGTGCAGCTTTGCCGAAGAAAGTATGCACACCGGTAGCAATAACCACCGCTTCTATTTCGCCTTGTTTGCAGGTCGAACCGGAAAATACTTCATCCGACGGGTTCTTAGTAACGGGAAGGGATTCGCCAGTAAGAGCAGATTGATCAATCTTAAGGGGATCACCCTCAAGGAGACGGGCATCCGCCGGAACTATATCGCCCAGTTTGATGCTGATGATGTCTCCAGGCACTAAGATTGAAGCATCCTGCTCGCTCCATCGACCATCCCTGAGAACCTACATTTCACAGCCACAAGTGCATGTTCTACGTTATGATCCTGTTAGTAAGAGAACTCTTGTTCATGCACCATCAGAAGCTTTCTTCTCACCTTAGTTTTGGGAGCAAGACCGGCCATAAGGGCAGCCGCCGCATTACCAGCATTGTTTTCTTCAATGAAACTTATGGTTGAGTTGATCAGCAACAGTACAATGATACCCACAAAATCTTGCCAATCCGGAGGCCTTCCACCACCGTTTGCCAATGCAATGGCCATCAAAGCGGCAGCTTCCATGACCCATGACAGCGGGTTCCACATAAAGCCCAAAAACTTGAGAAGTTTGCTCTCCTGCATTTAACAGGCCGACACGTCAATTGTATGGCAAAGCTTCAAGGAAGCAAACTGAAGCTTATCGGTAAATTCCATCGTTAATAAAAAAAAGAACCTTTTTCTCTTCCAGTTTGTTTGGTCCGAAAACCTGAAGCCGGTGGGCTCCTTCGTCTGAGCTCAGACCTTCTTTCGAACATTTCAGCTGCTCAAACACTTCCTCCACCGGAATCTTTTCCTGCGAAACGGAAGGCAACTGTCAGAGCCCAATTCCCTTTGACACAAATCTAGTTGCCCGGAAGCTTCGAAACCTATCCAGTTTTCGCCAGCCCCATAATGATTCTTCCCCAAAAAACATCTAGAACTACAAGCAATTCCTCCTCTCACATGTAACTAAAGTCTAGATCAGATGGTTTGACAGCAAATATCAGTCGTCTACTATGAAACCACTGTGAAACCACAACTGTGAAAGTGACAAAACTATGGCTTCTCAGGCGGCATCCTAGTATATATCAGGCGGCAGTGACAAAACACAACTGTGAAACCACTTGTTATAGCATTAGCTTGAACTGTGAATTTGCTGCAATTTAGTAAGACTGCTTCACTAGCACGGAAATCAAGTGAACCCAAATGGTGTGTCATTCAACAAGCGTCTTTCAATGGATTGGAAGAGTCAGTTAGCTCAAAGTGACGTAGTGAAAAGATGGAAAGAAGCTGGAGCCAATGGGTAACTGCTAAAAGAAGTCATCATCAAATTAATGGGAATCTCCAGAAGATCAAGTTAGTCGCACCCATCATGTGAACTCGAAGACTATTCCGGATTCCACTGCAACTTAAAGTCACGGGCATGGCCCCTCTCTGACTCTCTCTCTCTCTATCCCTCTCTCTCTCTCTCTCTCCATTACTCTAAGAAGTGATCGTGATTGAGATAATGCAGGGTTGAAATTGCTGTCCACCAGCGAGTACAAGCAATCATTTTCAAAGGAGGAAGAAATCGAATGGCTTCTAAACATCCCAGGAAACATCATGGTTCGCGAAAAACACAATGAACCCTCCACTATTCCCCAACTTCTGTCGGTACCGTCCAAATTCTCACATTAAAATAAAGAAGGCTGGAAAAACACGAGCCTACTTCTTTTGACCGTCACTAGCGTGTTCATTCTAACTACCACGAACCACCTACTTCAAGATCGAGAATGAGTTTGCCGAAATTTTCCCTTTTTTCTTTTTCCATTTTGAAGTCAAACCGTAAGCTATGAAATGAGATAAAATAATTTCAAGGACAATACGGTACGGCACAAATAATCATCTAGAGAGGGTGTGAGTCTTTTCATACTGTTCCACATGGGAAAACAACAAGGTGGAATTAAACAAATTAATATCGTTGTAGAGTGAATCAATTTCCCACCTTGAAACTAAAATCAGGAACCGAGACCCATTTCATCCCGAAATGGGTATTACAATCTAGTTTATGACTTCTGCTCTACATATATATATGGTCAGTTCCGTCATTATGGTACGATTTCTCCCAAAAACTGAGAACTACCCTAAACCAATAAATATCATTCGGTTCCAAGTGTGATCGGGACCGATACACACCCATACTAACATCCTTCGATTTGATGCAAACCCTTGCAAAATCATTCAGTACAAACCTTTTAACAAACTCATCGATTAGGATGAATCCGATCCATGCGGACCCAAATTCTGGCGAGAATTCACGACCATCAAAGGATCCATTCTCGTTAGGTGAGGGAACGTGTCCGGCACGTGGGAGAGAAGAGAACCCGAAAAAACCCTAAGCAAGGTATCCCCCGCCATGGAAAATGCCGGGGGGGAAAGCTACAAGAAACCAATCCAGAGAACACACGTGGGAAGACTAAAGAAGCAGAGACCATTAAAAAAACCAACAAGAAAGAACCAAAGCACAGAGCAGCACAGCCACTGAGGAAAGCAAGGCATCGATGCCCGCCACGTCAGCCACTACCGGAAAGCCGCGGCGCCGGTGAGCCGGACGTTGAAATTTCAACGCGACTGGCCCGGATTCGCGCCGCCTACGCAAGTTAGGCGCCGGAGAAGAAAAACCGTACCTAGGCACTCCAAGCTATATAAATAAATAAATAAATAAATAATAACAAACTTTGAATTCCTGACGCGAGGTGGTAATCCAAAGTCCAGGAAATCATCCGGAAAGTCCACCGTAAAATGCTCTCGAGTGGAAAAGGAAAAGGCCGGGGAAGAAGCCGTCCCCGCCCTAACGATGCCGCTTTCGGCGGAAGAGAACCCGAACCCGAACCCCGAATCCGAATCCGAATCCGAATCCGAACCCGAACCCGAACCCGATTATGATTCTCCCACAAAACGCAAAAAAAAAAAAAAATGAGGAAAAAAAAAAACAGAGAGGAACGAGCGAGCTTCGCATGGAAAAAAGGAAAAAGCAACAACAAAAAAAAATCCAAGCTTTTGGGCAAAGAGAGGCGAAAACGATGTGCCGAAGAAGAAGGAGAGATAGAAACCATCGTCATCGACCAGCAACTTTTAAGGATTCCGTTTTTTTTTAATGTTGTTCTTTAATCCTGTCGTTTTGCGTCTCCTGAATTCTCTCCTCGGAACCAGGAAAGAAGGAAATGAGAGAGAGGGGGCGGAGTGTGTTTCTTTACCAGATCGACGGTCTCGTTCTTAATCTCCTCGAGGCTGATGCCCTTGTTGCTCCCCATGGCTCCCGAGAGCCGCCCGGCGCCGCCGGCGATCTCGAGCGAGCGAGCGGCGGAGGCGGCGGCGGAGGAGGAAGAGGAATGGGAATCGAATTAGACCGAGTGGTGGTGGTGGTGGTGGGAGATGTTGGCGTCAGTGGAGGAGACGAGAACTGCCTCTTCTCCTTTCTCCTTCGTCTTCTGGCAGTGCGCTCCCCGGTGGTCAATTTATACCCGTGAAGGATTTCGCTGTGGTGGGGCCCTCCTTCGGTATAATAGTACTCACCTCTTTCCGGGGGTCCCACGGCACCGCCGCCTCGGCCGCAGTTGGCGGCTCGACTCTTGCCGCCCCGCCGCTGTCGCCCTGTTCCGCACGGAGCCCCCCAAATTCCTCCCGACTTCACGTGGCTCACAAAAGGGTTCCACCCTTTTTATACCGGCACATTGAATTGATTTCATTATCCGTGCTTTTCCCTTTTGTTTCTTCTTTCTCTTCTGATCTCGATTTTCGCTATTGGAGGCTAAATTAACTACTCATACTCCTCTCAAACAACATTCAATGTGATAGGAATGTGGCTAGTTTTGTCTTTTAATAAAATTGAAGCAAAAGAAAAAGAAAAAAATAAGAAATAATCTTAAATCGAGAGTGAAACTTGTAATGGATAATATAGTCAATTCAATGTGATAAAAGAGTGTTAGAAGCCAACAAAAGGGTGGAATAACCCAAGCCTTTAGAAATTGTAGAAAGAGCATCCTCCTCATGCTAAGAAAATAATTTTTATTTACTTCAAAAAATTTTACTCTCTTAAAATAAATATTTTTCTCACATTTCAAGGTACCAGATCTTGACTAGTGCCCCATGGCATATCGTGATTGAGCTGTATTGCTATGTCATATGCCAACTTGACCAAATTGGATTGAAAAGACTAAACCGATCACATGGAGGAGCGTAATTAAAGTTCAAGAATTGAATTGAATGTTGAAAGAGAATACATAGATTAATTATGACTTGGCCCTACTCAAAGATAAAAGGACCAAATCAATGTAACATGTAAATATCGAAAGCGAATGGATGACAAGTAGATCTACATTCACCCAAGAAGGAAACACAAATGACCGATTTGCAAGAACCTAAGGCCAATGTAAGACCAAAGGACCAAATCGAACAAAATAAATAGGCGACAACATAAAATTGTAGAAATATGGGCAATTACGTTATTAAATTGCACATTGGTACAAATTTACGGGATAAGATATGACCTTTATCTTATTATGAAAAGAAATTACCATCGGAATGTCAATTATTTAACAAACGACAAAATTCATTACCTCAAAAATGTTGTGAGGTCCTTACTTAATTAGAGTGGTTGTAGTTTCTTGCCTTCCTTTTGAGCATTAACTAGTCCACGTAACACAAATGATAGTCAGATGAAAAATTGTTAAGTAAAAAAGAAAATGTGTGAAGTCCAAATATCTCTTTTGACTAATCTCTAATGGTACACTTCATGTTTTTCAGATTTAAAAGATGGGCCATCCTTAAATAGTTTCATTTCATTCGTCAAATTTCTCTAGAAGCACAAGAAATTACCTTTTCGGAATTTTCTTACCCACTCAATGTTGAGGTCAATATGGTAATTTGATAAATCTATCCTCTCTCATCACTTTCTTAAGTATTTTATTAAAAAAATAATCATATATCTACTATTGATTTTTTTTTTTTTGGTCAGTATATATATACTATTGATCAGTAATCATTTTTTATTATAAGATAGAGAAATGATTGCATGACAATCTTTAATGTATTATGATAATAACAGTTTATTTTAGATCGAAAAAAATCAAATAAAAAATAATCATAAATTATTTTTTGGGACCCACTTCTTGAAGAATTTGTTATTCATAATAGATAATTATCCTTATAGTACTCCATGGTCTGTTATACTAGTAAAGTCCTATAAGATATTACTTTTGTAAGCCAAGCCCTAGAAGAGTACCATGTGAAGTCACACAAGTTGATAGACTATTCGTGAGTTGATGTTAACTCATGTATCAAGGTGAGCCACTAACGTTTTGATTTGGTCAATTAAGTTCTTTCACTTTCGACCATTTTGTTTCCCTCTCCAAGAAGTCAAAAAGTCTTTTGCTATCTCTTCTTTGTCTTCTTCAACCTTCAACCATGGGGAGGGTTTGAGCTAGTCTCACGCTCCCCTCCATCTATTTTGATTTTCTATGAGTGTTTTTATGTACTTTTCCTTTTTTTTTTCTTTCCTGATCTAGATTTGGGAGTTGTGCTCTCCCGATTTGGTTCTAAATTTGATATTTTAAATTCTTCGAATTTAATTTTAGACCTAGGAGTTCTTCTCTCCCAATTTAGATTTGGAGGTTTAATAATGCTTTTGGGGATTCGAAACCCACGTGCTCTATTCTTGTATAGATCATTTGCCTGCAGTTTCAATGATGATCGCAAGAGGTCTAGAGTCTCGCTAAACTATGAAGATTTGCTCTTCCAAAAGTTAGATATGTGTTTATTCAACCTATTTCGGCTGTCTTTGTACGTCAATGGTGTAAAGGAAACCAAACCTAGGCATGCACCGTCAACTGGCAATGTCATAGTTATTGAAGAAGAAATTTCTTGCGTATGCTCATTACTATCACTGACGATGATATGAAATCTAGTGATTGGCCACCAATTATTTTGTTTGACAAATCCATTCTTTTGGAATGAGTGTGTGCTTAATCTTGCTGATAATTTGTTTATCCTCCTTGTTTTCTAAATTTAGCTTTGTTTTGTAGTATTCTGGCTTTTGCTTTGCTTCGATTTGCTTTACATGAAAGTCTATGTACTTCTCATGTATCATTTTGAGTCATAAATATAATTTTTTTCCGACCCCACCAAAAAAAAAAAAAACTCATGTATCACTCAACAATATTTCTCGCATCCGTTGTGGAACTAAGGACGTCAAAAACTCTCCCGCTTAAAGAATTGACGCCCTCATCAGCGTTGGCTTCTACCACCCTCACAATACTCTCCTTATATGATGTGTACAATTCACTCCTACCCCTCTATAACTCTCCGACACCCTAAAGCCCTACTGGCAGCTCCACCCTGTTTAAGTCCTCTTGGCGATTGATTCCCACTATCGCCATATTCTTCATAAGCCTAGTTTGTCCACAAACCACATATCTACTAGAGAGAGTCACACTCTAATACCATTTATAATAATCTGGTTTGTATCATGCAAGGCAAGCCCCAAAAAGATTGCTCTGAGTAACTACACGATGACATGTTGTTCATCGAGGATAGGTGTTAGCTTATATATAAATCAATAAGGCCTCTCTTATACTCACACATAAAAGCCAAAAGATGCATTTTAAAGAACTTTCTTCCCTTCCTTTTGACCGTTGACTAGTAAACAATAGGCAAACACGAGGTTGATGGTGAAATTGTTAAGTCAAAAAAAAAAAAAGTTGTATGGGAAGTCAATGTCTCTTTTGACTAATCACTTCAAAGGACTCTTTATGTATTTCTTATTTAAAAAGATGGGCCATCGTTAAATAATTTCATTTCATTCGTCAAATTTCTCTAGAAAGCACAATTAAATACTTTTTTTTCCAAATTTCCTCACCCGCTGAATAATGAGGTCACTACAGTAATTGGACACATCTCTCTCTCTCTACACTTACTTTCCTATCATTCAAAAAAATGCATTTCCTGGTTCCAATAAGTAATTATTTTCATTCTAAGATATAACTTTTGTAGACCAATCCCCACAGGTGCACTCTGTGTAACTACAAAAGGTAATGGTCATTTGTGAGTGAATGCTGACTTATTTAACAAGCAAAATTGAAAGTAAACACCAAAATTCGCCAATCTTTTACTTCCTCTAAAATTGAATATCACTCACCAAAGTCTCGAGGTGATGACCATTCATGAGTAAACACTAAAATATCACTTACTTTCTCTGAAATTGAATTTTTAAAAAATATTTTTGAGCAATAAGTTTAAGTGAAACCACCAAACCCTTAAACGTACTTTATTTAAAATTCGTCAATCTTTCATCATCCACTAATCTTCTCTACACCAACAGTCGTGGATTCAAAGCTTCGTGCTTCTTCTCATAATCTGTAATTTCCTTTACATAGTAATATCATTACATAATCTATCCTATTTCTAGAAGTAAAATCCAAACAGCAGAAAACTACTTTCCCCTCATTTTCATGCTTAAAACCAAAAAAGGCAAAATCAATCACTTTCCTTACAAATGAAATTCGTGCAAGACCATTTCCTTTGACATAAATTTTTTCACGAAACAAATGCGTCTTTGATTCTTCTTTTTTCCCTTCTTCCTATCAAGAATGTGACATTGTGAGGCTTTGATAGAGTCTATCTGAACAACCACGGCTTGAGGTGGGAAAAGACAAGGGATCTCAGTACCTGGACTTGAAGAAGTTGAGGTTGGGGTTCGCTACGTCTAAAAAATCAGAAGCCACTTCCAAAATGGAAGGGCACCTTGTCAGGGAAAGTTGGGGTGATAATGATTTAGTTTCAAGTGTGAGTTTTGACTTCCGGGCCCTACTACGGCAAGGCAAAAGTATGAGAGTGAGAGTTAACGTATGAGTAGAGTATGACCAACAAAAATAAATAAAATAAATAAATAACATTAATTTCCTACACAACTACGTCTCTGGTTGTGGTCAAAACTTTCTGTCCAAATAAGTTCTGTTCCAAGCCATGCACACTTGCAATCTTGCTCAGGTCTCCCGGCAAAAGATTGAAGAAAGCTCTACCATGGAAAAATAAATAAGTAAAAACTTCAAAAAATCCTTTTGTATAAGTATTTGAACTTTTTTTTGTATAATTCTAGATAATATTCAGGGTGAATGAATTAAATGACCGTATATATTTTTCATCCCATGGGCTTATGATACTCTCTCTCTCTAAACCCCAAGTTAGGGTTTTCACTCTTTTCTCTTGAAGTCGCCGCCTCTCTACAGTGCTCTCCTTGAGGAAGGTCCATGTCTCCCTATTCCCTCTTTTAAAGCTCTCTTTCTTTTCTATCCCGATCTATTCTGGGAGTTTGTATGTATGAATAAGTTTCTGCAGGTGACCTTGGGTGAAATGTGGAGACTAGTTCAGTCACTTGTCCAGTCGACAGTCATTGATGAGAATGTTCATAACGTAACTTCTTAACCTCCCCATGATTAGGGGGGAAATTGTCCAAAAAGTCATAAACTTATTACACTTGTGTCAATTCAGTTCTAAACATTTCAACTTTATCAATTGAGTCTTAAACCTTTTGACATTTTGCCAATTGAGTCCATCCGGCCAATTTTGATTGGAATTCACTGACATAGATGCCGATCATCCTATGTGGCACTACCAATACTGACATGGACAAAATTTATTATTTTTAAATATTTTTTGAAATTTTTTAATTTCTTTTTTGTATTTTTAATTTCTTTTTTCTCCTTTTTTTTTTTCTTTTCTTCCTCTAGCCAGTCACCCAGCCTCCAACGACCGGCCAAAGGCCACGACCAGTGAGGGCGAGCTTGCCCATGGCCAACGAGGTCGCCCCTCACCAAATCCCGGTGAAGGCCACCTCGCCTCCTCACGGGCCTATGTCGACGAGGGCGAGCCTGCCCATGGCCGACAAGGTCACCCCTCGCTAGATTCTGGCAAGGGCAACCTCACCTCCTCGCGGGCCTCTAGCGAGGTGCAACCTCGCCAGATCCCGGCAAAGGTGACCTCGCTTGAGGCCAGCCTCGCTTGTCATGGCCTTTGGCCGATTGCCGGAGGCTAGGCGACCAACCAGAGGGAAAAAAAAAAGGGAAAGAAATAAAAAAATAAAAACATGAAAAAATAATTTTAAAATTCAAAAAATAGTAAAAATTTTAAAAAAATTTGTCCATGTCAGCGCCGGCATCCACATCATCAAATTCCTACCAAAATTGACTAAATGGACTCAATTAGCAAAAAGTAAAAATATTTAAGACTCAATTGACAAAGTTGAAAGATTTAGGACTTAATTGGAAAAAGTGTAATAAGTTTATGACTTTTTGAACAATTTTCTCCATAATTAGGCTGCTCTCCTCTCTTGATTTAGATTTAGGTCAGGTTTTAAGAGTTCTACTCTCTTGAACTAAATTTAGATATAGATCTAGGAGCTCTTACTAGTATTTGATATGTGTTCTTTCAACATTTTAATATTGGTGTCTCTGCACGATGATGGTGATGAGAAGAATGTTGAACCTAAATGTGCATTACAAGCTATTGCAAATGGAGTGGGAGATCTCGGCATGTGCTCATCATTGGATCTAGTGATCGGCCATTGATTGTTTACAGTGTCAAGTCTGTTCTTTGGAGATGAGAGCATGCTTCTAGTTGCAGATTATGCTCTATTATTTGCTTTCTGGTTTTCGCTTTGTTCTGTAATTATTTGGTATTTGCTAGAGTTGAAAGTCTTTTACGTACCTTTAAAGTATCATTTTGATATATAAATTGCATAAGAAAAAAGAATTGAATGAAACAAAAGAGTTCGGGACCCAATCAAACGTGAACAAAAATTCAAGGACGAATCGAGAATCGAGTAAACTTCAACGGACCATCGTACCATTATCCTCATATTTTTCTCCAGACGCTAAGGCAAATTGCCGTGTCCAACTTCCCCATCCCCTTTCATAGAAAATTATCTCCTTCATGCTGATTTGCTCATTCCACAGTTTTTCCTAACGATGAGTCATGCCTACTACCGACTAACTAGAGACAGAGACAGAGATAGAGACAAAGGCAGAGAGAGGCAGGGAGAGGAGAGACTAAGCCGACTTATGTACGAACCGTTGAACCTTAGTATGAATACGAAACATAGTAATGCCTAAGAAGCTTCGTGTTTATAGCTATCCGAAACGTTGAAAAGATGGGTAGCTCTAGAAGAGCAATTAAGCCTTTTTGAACCCTTCCGCTTTGGCCAAAGAACGATCGCTACCAAATCGTTATTTAGTCTCTTGGGGCGGGGCCAAGAGAGGGTGCTTTAAAGTTCAACCCACAAGCTCTCCTTTTCTAAGTCCAAGAAAGAGATAAGTCTCCATAAATGACTTCACGAAATCATGTTCTGATTGCTCTCGTTTTCATGGCGAACATTGACGGATTACTCCAACCGTTAAGTGGGAGGAAGCGAGGGAGGGGGAGAGGGTATTAGGATATTGTTTTTGCGGTTTCTGCTTAAGTAAGGAGGAACGACGATGGCCTAGCAACACATAGGGACAATTCAACTGTAGGGATAATTATCCAAAAAGGCTTCAAATCTATGTATGACGGTCAATTCAGTCTTGAACTTTTCCATTTTGCCAATTAAATTATAAACATATTGGCAATTTACCAATATAATTTTCGTGGCCAAATTTAAATTGAAATCACTAATATGGACGCTGACCATTCTATATGGTATATGGCGCTAGTATCGACAAATTTTTACAATTTTAAAAAATGATATTTTTATTTTTTCCGTTTTTCTTCCTCTTTTTCTTTTCTTTCCTTTTTCTTTTTTCTTTTTTTCCTATATCCCTCCAACGGTTGTGAGGCCTCAATGATGGCCGGTAACCACTACCGACCACAAGTGAGCGGGACGTCCTCACCAGCCATAGCCCTCGCTTGATATGGGCGAGGGTTGGCCCACAACCAACGAAAGGAAATAGTGATAAAAGGAGAAAAGAAGAAAAAAAAAACATTTCGAATATTTTAAAAATTATAAAATCGTCCACATCAGAGATTTTTGGTCAAAATTAGCGGAAAAAACTATATGAGAAAATCGTCAAAAGATTATGACTAAATTAACCAAATTAACAAGTTTAAAACTGTATTAACCATTGTACAATAAGTTTAGAATTTTTTTAGACAATTTGACCTTCAAATGAACGATTCAACGGTAATCTAAACCATTGTAAAAGGAAAGCATGCTACTCGTGGCAACGCAAAGAGGTGATGAGGTGTACGGACCTTTAATTAAATAATAAATCATCGTGATTAGTATGGATTTTTAAGGGCAATTAGTGTGCCTACGGTCGTTGGTGGTGGTTGTTAAATCGGCCTTCAGAGCGGTAGGACGCAAGGCCCCACTAACTACGGTAATTAAGTAGTCTTAATTTATGTTGACCGGCCCAAAGTTTTCCTTGAACAAATCTGACCCGTCAGATTTTGCGTCCTTAAAAAGAAAAAAGAATGAAAGCTACGCACTTGTGCTCCGGCCCAAAGGGAGACACGCAACTTTGATGATGCCATAATCAACTCTTAATTCTCTCCTTTCAACCAAACCTAGCTACGTGGATTTTGTACGGACGTGGCGGAGACTTTCATGGCGTAGGACAAGCACGCACGGCGTCTGATGAGGCGGAACATTAGGCCAGTCTTTCTCCTTTTGGTCGTTCTCGGGAGTGATATGGTGGATTTGGTAAGGATGTGGCGGAGCCTTTCGTGGCGGAGGACAAGCACGTGATGAGGCGGAACATCGGTCCGGTCGGTCTTGAGAATAATGTGGTGAATTGCGCCATCAGGACTATCCGCGCCATGCCCCCTTTCACAAGCTCAGGCTTAAGCACGCTTACTCATCACCTCAAGACTACGTAAATCTATGGCGTGCTCTAGGCTTATAAATTAAGAAATACAGGCTAAAAGTTAGAGAAAGCTTCTGTCTTATACTTTGCTTCGTCACACCACCTTCTATCTTATGGATGGTGTCTTGTTCCTAGAAATACCTTTATAGATTAAATAATAATATAGTTCTATATTGTTAACTAAATCGGATATCCATTGTGACAATATGGAAGTTAGCATATTTATGTTGGTTGTTGGGAAAAATTTGATAGCTAATGAAGATACGATAAGTAATTTATAGTTTTTTTTATACTTTTATATATGATGACCATCACTGTTTTTAAAAGTATTATTATTTTCATGAAGATGGAGATAGTGGCTACATCAAGTGCTGGCAATCTTATAGATAAGTAATATTCTACTTATATGCTTGAGCCTTCTTCCTTACAGCATAATAGATTCTCTCATGTTGACTATAGTACTAAGATATATGAATAAAAGTGATATGATGTCATGTGATAATCAAGGTAGGAAGAATTATGAAATATGTCTACAAGCAAAGATAACTAAGAAATTGTTTTCAAAGGCAGAAAGATCTACTAAAGTACTTCAATTGGTGCATTCTGATATTTTGATGATAATTCTAGATTTACTCATATTTATATTATGAAATCAAAAGATCAAGCTTTCGATGCATTCAAGATATATAAGGTTGTAGTTGAAAATCAAGGGGATAAATAAAAAATCAAAATTTTGAGAAGTGATTGTAGAAGAGAATAATTCTCATTAGATTTTTCTATATTTTGTGATGAAAAATGGTATTGTGCACCAAGCAAAAGCACCTTATAAACCACAACAAAATATTTTGGCATAAATAAATAAATTGAATTTTTTTATAGATATGGTTGATTCCATAATCTTACGAGTTTGTGGGGAGAAGAACTTCTTATTGCATGTCATGTTCAAAAGTAAGTTATTTCAAAGAAATTTAAGATATCTCCCTATGAATTATTGAAAGGAAGGGTACTAAATATCTAGCACTTTAAATTAGGGTTAATACTTGTGACAAATTTACCCCAAACTAATTTTTTAATCTCCAAAAACCCTGAATTGATACATTTGTAATAAATTTACTATATGTTAGTTTCAGTTAAATTGGATTAATACCACATAGAATCAAAAAATGGTAGAACTATGACAAAGAGAGAGTGAAGTCCTAAACCCATATATCATCGACTGTCACATGTCATCCGACTTAGCAATTTAACCGTAAAATATAACAGAACCTACCATATGATAAATTTGTTACAAGAGTACTAGTTTTGAGTTTTTAGTGGTCAAAAAATTAATTTATGATAAATTTGTCACAATGTACCGGTTTTGAGATTTTTCGTGATATTAACCCATTTAAATTATCGGGTTACCTTGCGCATAAGTGAATTACTGATCCTACGCAAACCAAATTAGGCCTAAAGGCATTAAGAAGTGTGCCTATTGGATGTGTTGAAAATTCTAAAACTTATCAATTATTAATCTAATATTATTGTGGAATCAAGAGATGTTAAATTTCTTAAACACAAATTTATTAAAAATTCAAGTGATACCTTAGGACTTTTTTATAAACAACAATTGACGCAAGCAATCCATCCTCAAGTAAAAGAAATCTATTTGATTCTCCAAATGAGCCAAAGACAAGTCAAACGATGAAGAAAACGAAAGATTTTGGTTCTGATTTTGTAACTCTCCTAGTAGAAAGAGATAAAGTAGAGGTTGTGAATAAATTACCCATGTTGTTTGACTTGAATGAAGATCCGAGAATGTTTGATGTGGCAATGACATCTAGAGATGTATTATTTTGGAAGGAAGTAATTAACGATGAAAGGAAGTGTCAAGGAAGAATTCTCAATCATCTATATAAATTTTCAATCTTACACAAATCCTAAAGGCATTTGGAATACTTTGGAGACCAAATACAATACTAATAAACAAGGTACAAATAAATTTAATGTTTTGAAATATTTTGAATGTATCACAATTAACAGAAAATATCCCTCTGAAAGAGAGGAGAACTTCAAATATATGTTGCCAAACTCAAAGTCCCTATGAAGTTTCTAAATATCTTCAAGTTGCTACGATTATTTTAGAACTCCCTTTAACTTCGAATGATTATCAAAAGAAACTTCCCCACACGATCGAGAATCTAATTATGTATAATTTACATTCTGATTGAGAAAGGTTCTCGAGATATTGAGGCTACTTATGTAAAACAAAAGTTGCAAACAAGGTGCAATTGGTTGAGAATGAAACATTTTTCAAGGTGCAATTTGTTGAGAATGAAACATGTTCATAGGCAAAGAAAATAAGAAGTAAACAAATCATTATATGGTTTGAAGCAAGTACTGAAACAATGACATGAAAAATTTGATTTGGTGGTATGATCATAAGCATTTAAACATAACAATGCTTATAAGTGCATTTATTCAAAATTTACCAAAAAGAATCGGATTATAATTTGCTTATATATAGATGATATGCTGACTATTGAAATAAATATGCATGACGTAAATAAAACAAAAAAGTATCTATTTTCTCTATTTATAATGAAAGATGATACAATTTTAGATATCAAATTGATCAAAGATAGTGTGATGCAACGATGCGTCAAGTCAAGACCACTATGTGGAGAAAATTATTAAAATAATATTAGCATTTGGAATAAATAGTCAAACATACCATATGATATGTCAACTAAATTGATGAAAAATAAAGGGTGGCCTTTAGCACAATTAGACTATTTTAATGTAATTAGAAGTATAATGCATGCTTGCACTAAACCAAATATAGCCTTTATTGTATGTAAACTATTTAAATTTACTAGCAATCCTAAAACTATGCATTGGAAAGCCATAAAAAAGATTCTTGATTACTTAAAGAAATGAATAAATTATGCTCACGAACATACAAAGTGGTGCCACTTCTAACAAAAGTTGGATGAACTTTTGAAAATGTTCATGAATGTAGAATAAAGCACAATGCCATTATAGTGCTAAGACATAGGAAATTTCTAACCGAATATCTATAAATTCATATGTGTGATAATTCGATTAAGGAATAGAATCCTGGAGCAAAGTTTTTTCTACCATTGATCTCATTAATGAAATTATTTACACTAAGGGTCCGTTCGTTTCGCGGAAAATGAGCCATTTTTGGAAAATATTTTCCCAAAAGTCATTTTCCAGGAAAATGATAATATTTTCTGATATTCGACTAAAACTTGAAAATGTTTCAGAAAATATTTTCCTGTGTTCGGTAAGGAAAATATTTTTCGCTCACCAGATTGGCGAGCGCGAGCATCAAGCTCAAGGCTCGCCAAATCAACAAGCGCGAGTTTGAGATCAAAGAGCTTGAGATCCACTTGGTCTGACGACTAGCCAAGAAAGAAGAAGATGGTAAACAAATAAAAAAAATTAAAATTAAAAATAATTCAAATTAAAAAATCATTAAAAAATAATTCGAATTAAAAAGGAAAAGAAGAAAAAGAAAGGGGAGGAGGAAGTTAGGATTTGTAGAGGTGTGAGATAAGAGAAATCAAGTGAGAAAAATGTTTTCCACTTTTCAAAAGTGGAAAACATTTTTCCCTACTTTAGAAGACTTTTTTCCTTTGATGGAAAATATTTTCCTCAAGGAATTCATTTTCCGTGAAACGAACGCCGGAAAATCCGGAAAACATTTTCCCGGAAATTATTTTCCGCGAAACGAACGGACCCTAAATGAGATTCAAATCTTAATTATACATTTTTCTATATATATACACGTATATATGTAAATTAATACTAATAATAAATTAAGTGGGGATTGTTGAAATAGTTTGTTATCATGAAAAGAAGTAATTGCCGAACATGAAAAGAGATAGTTGTTGGATTTGAAACTGATTGATTGTTAACAAGAAGAAAAGTGGTGATTGATCTTAAAAAAGTGATGATGGTAGAGATAAAATACATATTCCCAACAGATGTGTTATTATTTGTCTGTAAATACGCCAAATCACACATTATTCATCACAACTCTTCAAAACAAGAACAAGAAAGCATTCTGATGAACTCTTCAAAACAAGAACAAGAAAGCATTCTCTCTTCTCAGACAAGTATGACATCATGTAATGTTGAAATTATAAGAGGGAAAGAGTAATTACTGAACTCATTTCTTTGTGATTTTGGTGTACATTATGGAGGTATATTTGTTTAAACCCCGTAGCAATGATGGCAGGGGTAAATAATCTCTCGAGGTCGGTGATGGTCATCATGCATCAAAGTGTAAAAGAATGATAAATCATTGCTTGTATCTTCATGAGCAATCATAATTTTCCCACTATTGGTACCCAATTTACCTCATTGTGTTAAGGTTTGTTCAATATTGTCACAAATCCGAGAAGAAGTTTAGAAGAAGAATTTAGTATGATAGGAATATTGTATTCACTTCATTAATTTCTTGTAACTATACAATGGTGTATATATTGTACAAGAGAGTTCAATAAATAAGTAAATAAAATCTTCTAATCTTTCTAATCCTAAAATAAATATATTCCTATCAATTACAATCGATACAAATATCAATCAAATCTCAGATCATATCTTCCTTCAACACTCCCCCTCAAGCTGGTGGCTTGTATATATCCAAGACGCCTAGCTTGTTTAGAAGATATGTGTGTTGTCTGTGACAAAGAGGTTTAGTGAATATATCCGCAGGCTATTCTATGGTCCTGATTCCTCTGGTTTCTATGATCCCTTCTTTGATCTTTTCTCGAGTAAAATGGCAATCAACTTCTATATGCTTCGTCCTTTCATGTAACACAGGATTTGCCGCAAGTTTGAGTGCCGAATCATTATCACAGAAAAGTAATGTCGGACCTTTAACTTGTACCCCAAGATCCAGAAGTAAGCCCCGTAGCCACACTATCTCACAAACAGTCTTTGCCATAGATCGATATTCAGTTTCTGCTGATGACAAAGATACAGTGGATTGTTTCTTTGTCTTCCATGAGAGCAGTGAATTCCCGAATTTGATACAAAATCCAGTAATAGATCTTCTACTCATGGGACATGTGGCGTAATCTGAATCACAATAGGCTGTCATCTCCATATTGCACTCTCTAGAAAGAAGTATCCCTAATCCAGGACATCTCTTCAGATACTTCACTACTTCTAAGGCTGCATTCATGTGTGACTGCTTCGGACTATGCATGAATTGACTAAGAGTCTGTACTGCATAACAAATGTCCGGCCTTGTCATGGTGAGATAAATAAGCTTCCCAACAAGTCTCTGGTACCCTGTCGGATCCTTCAATAATAGATCATCAGAGGAAGATGTCCCGACATCATATTCAATACTGGTCAATTTGGCATTTTGTTCAATGGGAATAATTGATGGTTTGCATCCTGATAACCCTGCTTCTGATATAATTTCCATCACAAATTTTCGCTGACTAAGGGAAATCCCTAGATCAGAACGAGCTATCTCTATTCCAAGAAAATACTTAGGTGATCCTAAGTCTTTGATGTGAAAGGACAAATGTAGATGGTCTTTAAGCTTCTTCACAGCAGAATTATCATTTCCCATAATAAGTATGTCATCAACATAAATCATCAAGTATATGACTGACGTACCTTTTGCCCAAGTGAACAAAGCATAATCATGCTTGGATTGCTGAAATCCAGCTCCCATAAGAGCAGTAGTAAATTTGGCATACCACTGTCGAGAGGCCTACTTTAAACCATAAAGAGATTTGCGGAGACGACATACCTTCGACTCCCCCTGTCTCCGTAATCCTTGTGGAATATCCATGTAAATCTCCTCTTCCAGATCACCATGAAGAAAAGCATTATGGACATCCATCTGATGTAATGACCAATTGCGGAAAGCAGCAACCGATAAAGAAGGAACGAACAGTGACATCTTTGGCTACCGGAGAAAAGGTCTCATGGTAATCAAAACCTTCTTGTTGTGTGAAGCCTTTGGCCACCAATCGGGCCTTGTATCTTTCCACAGAGCCATCTGCTCTATACTTTATTTTATAGACCCATTTACATCCTATGGGCTTTCTATCAGGAGGTAACGATACAATATCCCAAGTATGATTATCAACTAAGGCCTTAAGTTCTGCCTCCATTGCCTTTTGCCATCGTTCATCATGTACAGCCTCATTATAACTAGAAGGTTCCATTTCCGCAGAGACTCTACTAATGCAGCATAGATGATCTGATGATAGATGGTCGAAAGATACATAGGAGGATAGAGGATATCGTGTACCTGACGATAGTGATGATGAACAGACAAAATCTTTGGTCCATATGGGTGGACGAGTAGTTCGACCAGATCTCCGTGGTGCCTCATCAAGTACCCTGGGTGGTGATGAATCCTCGCTGCTTGGAGATTCTCTTTGATTTGTCTCCTGAGATTATGACACCATGGGTGGTTGCTCAATGAAATTCTCATCAGGAGATATATCTTGTGATGAAGGCAAAGATGTATCCACTATCTGATGTCTTGGAGGAGAATTAATAAGATAGGATTCTCCATTAGATAAATCTTCTTCTGAAAGAAATTGATGATTACTTCTCTCATCTTCTTCAGAAGAAGTATCCCGAAAAGGAAAAGTATCTTCATGAAAAATCACATCTCTACTGATAAAAAATTCTCTGGTAGACTGTTCATAAACTCGATATCCCCTTTTTAAATTAGGGTACCCCATGAAAATGCACTGTCGAGCACGAGGGGACATTTTATCCCGAGGACCTACTGTAGCTACATAACATAAGCAGCCAAAAACTCTGAGATGGCTCAGATCTGGTTTCCTTCCATACAACAATTCAAAAGGGGTTTTTCCTTCTAGAATGCGAGATGGCATACGATTTATCAAATAAGCAGCAGTAATTACACAATCTCCCCAAAATTGTTCTAGTATAGATGGTTGGAACTTAAGAGCATGTGCCACTTCTAAGAGATGGCGATGTTTTCGCTCAACTACCCCATTTTGCTGTGGGGTATAAGTACAAGTACTTTCATGTAAAATACCATTTGAGGCTAGAAAGGAACTGCAATCATTATTGAAGAATTCCTTACCATTATCAGTGCGAATGCGACGAATTGACTTTCCAAACTGAGTTTTGGATAAGGCAAGGAATATTTTAAGGTGAGAGAGAACCTGGCTTTTTGATTGTATGAGGAAGACCCAAGTCGCACGTGAAAAATCATCCACAATTGTAAGGAAAAATCTCGAACCATCATGATTTGTTGTATGATATGGTCCCCAAACATCAGCATGAATCAAGGAAAAAATATTGTCTACTCGAGTCTTACTGTTTTGAAAGGGAACACGAGTTTGTTTTAACAAAGGGCAAATGGGACAATGAGAACAAGGAAAAGAAGCAGTGTGACCCAATCTTTGATGAAGAAGAGAATTCCTTTCATTGCAACAATGTTACACAATGGTTTATTGAAAGCAATAGAAGGTAATTTCAAATTGCCTGGAAAACTACTCCAAAAATAAAGTCCTTGATAGATTCTACCCAAGCCCATCAGTTTGCCAGTCGAAAGGGCCTGAAATAGACATTTATCATAATCAAAGTAGACATGACAGGAATTTTCTTCACAAGTTCGAGAGACTGATATGAGATTAAAATGGAAAGTAGGAACATAAAGGACATTTTTTAGAGTAATGAGTGGGCTAAGATTCACAGTGCCAGTCATTCCAACATGTGTGGTATTTCCATTGGGAAGCTGAACTGATATTGGAAAAGGTAATTTTGTGACATTGGAAAAAAAAATTGGATTGCAAATAATGTGATCACTAGCTCCTGTATCTATGATCCATGCATCCTTAGAAATTGAGTTCATCAGGCAGTAAGAAATACCTGTGAAACTGCCTGCCTTGTCAGAAGAGTCGAATTTTTTAAGAGCTTCCATCAGCTCCTGATATTCACCATGAGTGATTGGCTTGTCTGCTGTTTTACCCAGCACCTGAAAGGCAGTTGAAAACTTTCCTTTTTCCTTGTCACCGGGCTTACCATGTAATTTCCAGCAACTTTCTACTGTGTGATGTGGGCGTTTACAGTAGTCACAGTATAGTTTACCCTTCCCTTTGTAATTTTTTGTAAAAGGGGAAGGCCTGCTGACGGCATGGGCCATTGTTCCTCCATATGGGCCTTCGGGCGAAATAAATTGCCCATGTGGGCCGTCGGGCCCAAAGAAGACTTGTCCGCGTGGGCCGTCGAAGCGGTAGGAACCCCTTGCACGCAGACCGTCCGATTCGTTGGACGCGCTATTATGTGGGCCGTCAGATCCGCCGACCCCAAGTATGGAGCGCGAGCCGTCCGATCGATCAGACAGATCGTGACCGTCCACCGTCGTTCGTATAAAGCCTCTAGGGTTTTCTTGAAACCCTAGATTAGGTCTGCGACCTTCTCTCCCTCCGTTGGTTCTCTGTAGCGGGCGAGAGGAAACCCTTGCCGCCAGAGCTACCCTTTCGCCTTCCTTACCGAGATCTACCGCTCTTTGCTGGCTTTCCTCCTGGATTGAAAGCTGGTAGATTCGGCCAAGGCTTGGCATCGGCTCCATGGTTAAGATCTGCGATCGAAAAGAATGGTAAGATTCATTCAGAATAAGGAGAAATCTGATGGCTTTCTCCCTGTCTCGCATTTTTTTATATTGCTGTAAAATCGACTCCGGCCAGTCGAATTTTTCTTCGGCCGCTTCCAATTCGTTCCACAGGCTCGAAAGTTTGTTGAAAATTGCAGCAACAGTCATGTTGTTTTGTTTTAAATCCGAGATCTGTTGCGTCAAGGAGAAAATCTTTACTTGATCCAATTTTCCGTACATCTCCTTGATATTTTCCCACATTTGCTTTGAATCCTCCATTGGAGGGAGACCGGCTGCGACTTCTGGGGCGATGCTGTTTCCGATCCAAGTTCTGACTAATTGATTACACTTTCTCCATAGTCTTGCTTGGCGTTCGTCAGATGGAATCGGAACCGTCCCTTCTATGAAACCCTCTTTGTCTTTCGTTACCAGAGCGCGCCGGAACTTGCGCGACCATCTTGAGTAATTATCGGGTCCAGTTAAATGCTGAGTAATGAGTTTCAGATCTGGTCTGTCGGCATTGGTTGTGAAAAGAGGGTCGCCGGGCTCCGGTCGGCTGCTGGCAGCGTAGATCTGGTATGGGAGGAACCCTGGTGGCGGATTCGGGTAAGAGTTCGCTCCGAAACCTGATCCTCCAGATCCTGTTGAAAAACCTGCATTAGAAAAAAAGGGATCCGGATAGGGATTCGATCCCATACCCGGGTAAGGTGATCCGCCCGTCTGTTGTGAACTGATGTTTGCGCCTGCCCCACTGTTGGCTGGTAGGCCTTCATCAAGTTGTTCTCCATTTCGAAATCCCGGCAATGATGCATTTGGGTGCGTCCCATGGTACCAAGGATTTGGTACCCATTGGTAAGGTTGACCTGAATAGGGTTGCCCCAAATTAGCCTGAGCCGGAACAGGTATCCACTGAGATTGGATCTGTCGTTCGGGCAAAGTGGTGACTGGTGGTGTCTGGATCTACGAAACTTGAGATGCTGTTTCTCCAGCAGATTGATCACCAAGTCCTGAGGTAAGTGCTTCTGTATTTGCCATGTAGACAATCTTCTAAGAATCTGCAATACTTTTATTTTGCAGATCAATATTTTGCAATACTTCTTCCGGATGCTATTCTGTTCTGCGAGAATTGCAGCAACAAGAAACAAAGAGGAATGGAAGTTGTTCTGTTCTGCAGAGACTACAGCAACAAGAACAGAAGGAAAAAATGCGGAAGGCTAGGTCAGAATCAACGCTCTGATACCATGTCACAAATCCGAGAAGAAGTTTAGAAGAAGAATTTAGTATGATAGGAATATTGTATTCACTTCATTAATTTCTTGTAACTATACAATGGTGTATATATTGTACAAGAGAGTTCAATAAATAAGTAAACAAAATCTTCTAATCTTTCTAATCCTAAAATAAATATATTCCTATCAATTACAATCGATACAAATATCAATCAAATCTCAGATCATATCTTCCTTCAACAAATATGAGAGTTAGTGCATGTTTGATAACACCATTAAGCGTTGAAAATTGAAAATTCAGCACATAACAAAATTAAGTATTTTAATAACCTTAATTAGCATTAACTTAGTAGACTCGATAAAGCCACAAATTACTTGATGTGGTAAGTAATGGGTTGCTTGAAATAATTAATGGCAACTAAAAATCTTACTAGATAATTGAAAGCTTTGTCCAGTTAAGTAGCCGCTGGTACCTTCGTTGACCATCATAACGCCCTACTATGGAGCATTTTAGGTCAATTTCCGAAGTAGAACAATCTGCTTCATTTTTTTTTTTTTTTTTGTCGAAAAAGAGGTTCGATTCACTTCAAACTACTTTTAGCGATTTCCAACACTTTTATACAGCTATAAACACCGTCTTGAGTCTAATTCAAACTGATAAAGATTGTATAGGTTTGTAACCATCCACGTTGTTTGTAGCATGTGCTACTTCTGTAAGATGGTCCTTTCAGATTGTTCATGAATTTTCACCATATGGTCTGTTCACCCTCTGCAAATGAATTCCTCCAAGCAAGCTGACAGCCTTATTTTCTATAGATTATTCACCTTTTATTGGTCCACCCAAGTTTTAGCAAACCCTTATTTCATAACTTGTTCTTTTTCTATAAATCTCCTTCCAGACTTCCCGTCCGGCAGCCCGTTCTCCTTTTATAGTGCCAAACCTTTCCGTGCTTGCATATTGCTTGTGTACACAGAAGCCGTTCGTTTTAGACACTCAAATACATATTAGCAACATCTGATTATTTTACTATAATATACTTCTCTAAGCATCATAGAAAATTTTCCAAGAAGATATACTTCAATTCAAGGAAGAACGTTAAAATATACATTTCATCACTTTTCTAATAGTATTTTTATACTATATCTGTCACCTCTTCATTATACTACTCATGATTTCCATAATTTTTTCTTTCATAGACAAGAAAAACCTACCACATAATGTCGAGTTGAAGCATAAACAATAGCCAGAGACCAAATTATTTCATCAAAATAGAACATGCATTATAGACAACTAATAAATAGTGCTTTTTTCACATTGCATGAAATAAACCACCTCTATGCAAAATAATGCGTTGAAATTTTAAACAGACGTATCTCTATGCATTAAATGGTTATTTAGAGAATAAATAATATATATGCATCTTTTTTAGATAAACATGCTAACATTGAAAATGAAGAAAAAGAAAATAAGAAAAAGAAGTACAAGTGGCACAAAAGAATACTAACATAGCTCACTTCTTGTATCCACCTTATAGGAAAAATTGTGTAAGCAGTTATAAACATATTATATGGATATTAATTCAATTATAAACTTTTTAATTTACACAATTTAGCCCTAAATTTTTTGCGCAAAATTCTAATGTAACCCTTCTGGTCAGCTTTTGCTGAAAATCGCCGATATGTCACGTAATATAGTTGGCGATGACTGGATTTCGTTTAAAAATTGACTGGAATGATTACTTTGAAATTTCTTATAAAGGTTCAGTCACTACATATATTGAACTTCTTAATGACTTTTAACTCGTGAAATCCCGATTTTGCAGAGTTGAACTGCTAATTTTGGCAACAATGAGCGGGGACCTCAAAAGTCAACCACTTAAACGGACGTGTCGTGCCCTTCAAGTTGGGGAACAAAGAGGTGGTGGTCATCGGTCTACCTCTCCCAGAGGGCTCATCCTCCATCACCCAACATGCTTTTCCAGTACAAAAGTAAAAATTCCCTAATGCCTAAAATTCTAATCGGACCCACGTGCTTTCGCTTCATTCGATCTTGGAGATTGGGCATTTTGGGAGGCAGAGAAAAAGGAAAAGAAACGATAAAGAAAAAAGGAAAAAAAAATGGAAGGTAGGCATAAAAGATGCCTTAGGAGTAGTACTATATTGGCCTCCATTCCTTTTTGGTGATGATGATCATGGCCATCGTACCATCATTTTGATTTCCAAGATTCTTTCTAGGGACATGAGGTGTTGGGTTCGCGTGGACTACTATTTGTCTGAGTATTAGGGGAAGAGAATGGAGGCAGAGATTCGTCCAAATCACTCCGTCCATAAAGAGTGACCCTACACAGTGCAAAGGTGCCAAAGGCAATCTCCTATTTCCGAATATCGGATCATATGCTTTGATTAGACAAGGCATTAGGTCAAAGTCTAACTTGTTATTTATCAGAATGAGTAGGTATAGCTCAGTTTAGCCAAACCTGCCCAAATTTACCAAGCTTTTCTAGCATCGATTAGCCTAATCGGGTCTATCTATATGGATGTGCATATTTTAAGGTAACTATATGTGTAGGGATATTTTAATTCATAAGGGGCGGTGGATGATTTTCATCATCACTCCAGTTAGGGTTACAATTACTCAATTAAAAAAAGAACGGTTGTGGGGGTGAGCGCACAGTAGATTATTCTGTCGCTTTTCCCTCAAGCATCTCTTATTAAGAAGCCCTTTTTACCAATTTGTGGCGAAAGCAACTTCTACCGGAAGGCTCGACGCGTCGATCGATTAGTAGTTAATGCTACATCCCACTCGCAATGAGAGTTGGCCTAGTTCCCTTTACAATGTAAAATAACTAATATATTTCAAGGATTGTTGGCCTAGCTCCCTTTACAGTGTATAATAACTAATCCATTTCAAGAATTGTCTAGAAACTTTACGCATAAGATCTGTTTTTGCTTCATCTTCCATTAAGTGGGCCACCACCTAGACCACACGGAGAAATTACCTAATCAATCATAAACTTATTATACATATATCAATTTGATTTTAAACTTTTTAATTTTAAAAATTGAATCCTAAACTTTTGTGCGAAATTTCAATATTGTCCTTCCAACCGACTTTTACCGAAATTGCTGATGTAGTGGTGCACCGTGTAAAATAACCAACGGTGACAAGACCGTCACATTAGAGATTTTCAATGAAAATGGACTGGAGTGATTAATTAGGCAATATTTCCAAAAGAACACCGAAGGAATTAGAGAAGTTTTTCATATTTTCAATCAAAGGAGAATCAATTACGTTAATCATACCATCTCTTAATTATTTCTCTCCATAAGCTCCGTCCTTAATTTTTTAGCTTAATTAGTATTGGAAGGAAGGTTAGATATCTCAAAACTAGTCAATAGCCACACCTTTTTTTTCTCGACCAAAAAACAAAAGCCGCACTTTTTATATATCTCAGTTCACTTTCACTACGCCAAACCACTCATAATTAGCGTGAAAATGGCGAATGAAGCGGCACAGAACGTTGAATTTCAAACAGGATCCTGACAAAAATAAAATTGAGGGGACCCAAGGAAGAAGATGACTCTCCAAAGCTTTGCCACCATAATTTTTCAAGGCTTAAATTATATTCATATTTCCATTTTATTTTATTTTTGCGAGATTGTCATAAATAGAAAAATAACGAGTAGCTTTTTACTCATTTTCAGCATATCTTTCGTTGAAAACCAGAAAATTAATATGAAAAAAGTTTCGAGTTAAGTTCAGCCGTCACTAGAAAATTACAATTTATGGGAGAAGTTCTATTATTTGTAATTTTTCTTGACCCTATCTTCTGGTAAGCAAAGAAGATACATTTTCCTTCATGTGGACACATGCATGAATTGACATGGAATACGATTAAAAGCGATAAAAGTCCAAAGGCTTGGAGTAGACGTCTTTTATCTTGCCTACTCCAAAGACAAGTCAGATGAAAGAGAATATATGCTTCATAAACGTGCATTTCAACGTAAAGTAGGAAATTTGAGACGAGAAATGAACCTTTGGATGGCTGATGGACGTAAATCTGTCAAAGAAGTTGGTCTTTGAGCCATCCATATCTAGATTCATATAGCACTCACCAACCATTATGAGACTATTCTGATGTATCCACACAATATCTCAAATATATTGCCATGAGATGATTGATTATGTTATGCGTATCCATGAGGAAGTACGATCCAAAAGACCACTGCCACATTAGGAACTATGGATGGATGAATGGAGAGCCACACACGCAAGATTGACCGAAGAGAGCCCGCTTTTGATATCATGTTAGAAAGTTCACCTAAAGAACTTAAGCTAATTAATCCCATTGATAAGCGGTGTATGATACTTTGACGGATGATCTTTGTTTTGGAAAAGTTGTCCAAAAAGCCTTAAACCCATTATACTTTTGTCAATTTATTCCTAAATATTTTAATTTTGGCAATTAAGTCATAATCATTTCTCACGTTTGTCTTGTCAATTGAGTCAATTCAGCCAATTTTGATTGGAAATCATTGACGTGAATGCCAATCATTCTATGTAATATGGCCAGCGCTAACGTGGACAAATTTAATAACATTTTAATATTTTTTTGAATTTTTATTTTCTCTGTTTTTATAACACTAGCCAACAACCCTCGCCTAGGCTGGGTGAAGGTGTAGTGGCCTTTACACAAATCAAGGCGAGGGTGTGACTAGGCAAGGGTCCGATGCCCTCGCTAGTCACCAACCAAAGTCGTAAGAAAAGAGAAGGGCAAAAAGCAAAAAGATCAGAAAAAATAAATAATTAATAAATAATTAGAAAATATTAAAATATTATAGAAATTGTCCTGTCAACAACCGCTATGCCATATAAGACGACCAGCATTCATGTCAATGACTTAAAATTAGTTGGATTGACTCAATTGACAAAATGTAAAATTAAGATTCAATTGATACAATTAAAAAGTTTAAAATTGATTGGCAAAATTGCAATAGATTTAAGATTTCTTGGACAATTCTCCCTCTCTTTTTTTTCATATCCACAGTATTTTTTTTTTCTTTTGCCTTTTTTTATGGCATGATCTTATCAGATTAAGAGTGCATAACTTTTATTATTAGACTCACAAATGCCCTCACTAAAGTATACCTCCAAAACTACGAGTGCGCTTTTTCTCGCTTTTAATCCTGTCTATCACTTGGCTCTTTCGATTTCATGGTGGCAAGCCATCTCCATCAAACTAAAATCTTGGGGAAATAGTGCTGAGCGAGAGAAAATTTGTCTTATCTTCTAGGAATCCTAATTTTAATCTTAAAACATATACACTTAGAGACAGAGAGACAGACAGAGAGGGTTACGACAAGCATGATTTGGTAAAGCTTTTGGCGCTGGCCTTTTTGCCTGATGGTGGAATAAGGAGACGTAAGAGACCACTATCAGATTGATTCATCAAAATATAAGCACCAGGAATGAACAAGAAGTCTCGAGGAGTTTCCGTGCGAATGCTTTCGACCTAAAAGCGACGTTTCCATGGAATAGACGAGGCATGTTCGAAATTCTATTGCTGTAACTACTTCCCTGCTGATTTTATGTAAATGGGATATCATAGTGTAGCACTTGTTCCGAGGCCTGATGAGAAGACAAAAAGAATAATGGGGAAATCAAATAAAATTGTCCACTCAAAAGTTGGTTCTTGACCTCATCTTCTGGTAAGGGAAATCAGCAATTTCGGAGGGACAAAAGTACGTTTCCCCGTTCTTTTACCGAAATTACAGGGCCAATCCTGTTCCATTTTTTCTTATGTTCTATCACCGGGGAAGGTGGCTTTTATCTCTTGATCTTGTTGTGATTTGGAATCGGTTATGTTGTTACCATTCTATACTCACGCTTGTGCTAGGAGTCACTGGATCAGCGCCATTTGTCAGTGCTTACATCATCCTATGATGCAATATAAACACAAACGTAAAACCAGAAAAATAATGTTTTAATGCATAAGAAATTCATGCTCTCCTCTGCACCTAAAGTAAAATAGAAAGAATTTCATGGAATTCAGGGTTCGATCAAATTGTGCAAGGTTTAGTGTAAATAGAGGTGGTTAATAACTACAATAAAATGAAAATACAAGGGGTAATAGGTAACACTTAGAAAGTTTATGAGCAAATGTGTATACTATACTAGCTAACAGTTCGAGAGAGTTTTGTGTAACTTTGCTAAGAATAATTTACCTTCTCGGCAGTGACAAAGCTAAAACGACATGGAAGGGATATGATTAACTTGTGTACAAAAGAAAATAACAAAAAGTAAAACAAGTCGAAAGAAGAAAATTTTGATTTGGCTAAGCTATCCATTCAATTTTGGCGAGCTGAGTTATAGTCTAGTCCTTAAGAATTATAGAGGGGAATTATAAAGCTTGTCCTTGTACTATTACACGAGTTCTCTTTTGGTCCTTGAACTATACTCCTAATACATTTAGGGCCTATTTGGAAACATCCTAAACAGTGTCTAATTCTATTTTTTTATTCCCCAAAGCAAAAATAAAAATAAAATAGAAATAGAAATCTATTTAGTAAATTTTTTGTTTCCATGAAGAAAATCCGTTTTTTTTTTTCCTAAGAATAAGCTTGAAGCAGAATCAAAAAGTAGAAAAAAGTTGTTTCTTATTCCTACCGACAATTCCTAGAATCAAGTCATATTTTTGTCCTTTTTCTCTTCTCTATCCATTTCTTCTTCTTCTTCTTCCTCCTCGTTTTGGCTAGTTGCCAACCACCAACCTCGACCATGGCCGACGACCGGCCAAATGAGAGCCAACGACTTGGCCTTGACCATGGTCAATGACTAGCCAAACAAGGATCAGCGATCTCGTTGGAGGGTCCGTCGGCCCCTAGCAATGTCGAGCCATGGCAAGGCTTGACCTCGCTAGGGCGATGTGAGGCTCAGCCTCACCGGGCCATAGCCAAGTCGACATTGCCCAACCAAGGCTAGCTCGAGCCTCACCCAGCCATAGGGAGGCTCGCTAGGTTAGGCAATGCTCACCTAGCCATCGACGAGGGTCGGCCTCGCTTAGATCTGTGAGGCCAAGGTTCGCAGTGGCCAAGTGAACCTCCTGTGAGCCCGCCGGACCTCATCAAGCTGATCACCAGACACAAAGAAAGGGGAAGAAAAAGAGAAAAGGAAAAAGAAAAAAGAAAAATAAGAAAATTATAATAAAAGTATTAAAAAATTAAAAGAAAAAAAAAACTTTAAGAGTCCTACCCAACGCATTTCTATTTCGAGAATAAAAATTTTAGGCAATTACCAAGTGCCTTTAAAAACTCAGAAATTGTTCCCCGAAAATAAATTAAATAAATAAAATCATTTTTAAGCAAAAATTATTCCAAAAAACAGAATACTTGCCAAACGCATCTTTAGTCCACCCCAACTCATATGTGGCAACAATTCAAGACCAAATTCAACTTTCTATCTAAATGTCGACCGTAAATACTAAGTCAGCACCGCCAAGTTGACATGCAAGGCCAATGTGTACAAGTCTCTAAAACAGTTACACTTTTGGTCCTCTAACATCTGAGAATATGTTTTTTTAGTCCTTATATTTTGTTTAGCTATAAAACTAGTCCTTAAATTATTTTTTTGATGAAAACTTAATTTCCTTAGTCATATCTTTATTAGAGATCTTAAGAAACTGTCAATTTGAAGCAAATTATTAGTTGGTGATTTTTGCGTTTACAGGTAAGCACAATCAGATAGATTGCCCAAGCAAGATTAATTCATCATATGAATAACTTTACATCCTCATTATCATTATAGATCCGTATAATAGTATCTAGGACTACTTGGGGAGAAAAAAAGATCATTTTTAAATAATTTAACCATAGCTTAAACTCGTTATTTTAAAGCTAAAATATTTTAGAAAGTTTCTAAGAAACCTTCAAATTATATCATCAACAACCCTATATCATATTGATCGTAAATATTTTGCATACGATAGCATCCATCTTAATAAGACATTCAATCAAATCGGGCAAATTTGTAAATGTAGGAATACCAACTAATACTTGGTTTTAATTTGACATCTTATAACATTTTAGATTAAAATGCGATGAAAGAAACTAAGTTTTTGTTAAAAAATAACATGAAGGATAGTATTGTAACTAAAACAAATTACAAGGACTAAAACCGAACATTTCTAAAAGCACATGGATCAAAAGTGTGATCTTAGAAATTTGTACATTTACACGCCAAATGTCAATTTATCGGTACTGACTCAGCATATTTCATTCAAATTTGGACGGAAAATTGAATTATACCCTTAAATAGTCATCAGAGAAAAGTTTGGGGACTAAATCATAACGAAATACTGTACAGAGACCAAAAGTGAATTTTTTTTTTTTTTTTTTTTTTTTTGTCAGTCCCACTCTATTCCTATTCCCCTATTATACCGACTGACCATTTATTTTTTATGATAATGATAGTAACTTACCAGGGCTAGGGGGGCAGCGACAGCTCTTGCTTGTCCCTCCCTAGCTCCATGTTCGTTTCGCAGAATATCAATCTTTATAGAATTTTCTGCATAGGCGATGTGTCTAATGGTTTTGGAAAATGTAACTTTTGCATACCATGTTTAAGCTTTTTAAAAGCTTAAAGCACAAGGAGATCGAGAGCGCATCTTGTTAGAAATTTAGCTTGAAACTCAAGGAGGTTGAGTGCAGTGTCAGGGTGGAAGATGGCTTTGTGAATGGTCAACACAAATTTTCCCCGTTTTCCGGGCCCAACTTACAGATTTCCCAAAACTACATCTGTAGATCTCGTAGGTTTTTGGACTTCGATGGGGAAAGACAAGCAGGACAATCCCAGATAGACAAGGTCAGAGTCTGCCCAGAAGATTAGACCATTCTCATAGTTAAAAGATCAAGCGAATAGGTCACACTATGCTAAAAAAATTCAGGCAGATACAGAGCATGATAGGGGTAGCCGAACCACAGAAGCAGAGATGATACGAGTTGGACACCAGAGTCAAGACACTTGATAATCATGGCAGGCCTTATGTCATACTCTCGTCCCCCATTTGAAAGAAGATCAGAGTTCAAGTACACTTCTTCCAGAACAAGCCCAAAGTTGCCGGTCAAAGGAAGCAAGAACTCAAACTTCACGTGCATTGCCAAGGACTTTCAAGGACATCTCACTTCAACTAAACCCAACTTAAATGTTTGTATCTTAGAATCCGCCGCAATCCACCCCTCACCTCTCATTAGCCACCATAAAATCCAACCAATTCAACACTTGATGCTGGATAATTTACAAAATCATTAATCATGAAAAATGTGCATCCTAGTTGATTCCCTTGGATTCAACCTCGTCATAGTCTACCGCAAATGAAGGCCAAGGAAATGCATACATCAGCTGTAGTAACGCATGGATGTCGGCATCAGGTCTCGACCATGGGTTCAGGCCCAGATGGCTCTGAGCATGATTTCTGGGATTGGCGGACAGAATTAAAAAGAATATCCTTGATAACCTAGACGAGCAAAAAGAAACAGTCACTGCATTGCTAAATAACAAAGCACATGGATTGAAGTCACAAATCAAGAGCAGATATTAAGCACAATCCAAAGTTCAAGAATGAATGGTCACCTGTGACATTAGGCCATGCACTTGCTCTACGGTTATTTTTGCACTATCACGAGTAATCTTGGTGAGTTGAGAGTCTTCCTGCAATTTACCAAGAAGTTGTCAACAAGATATTCTGAATTGTAAAAGAGACAGACTAGAAAGCAAATTTCAGGGTGCTTTGTGAGAAATGGTATAGTTGGCCATAAATTTTTTGAACCTTTAGATAAACCTATTCTTTTCCCTCTAAGCAAATGATGTATATAAGATGAGCACCAACCCAAAAATGGATAGGAGTGACTTTGCTCAATGGAGCAATAACTCTTCCAGACGGAGAAAAAAAAATTGTATCTGATTTCAAGCACTATGTATAACCTAAAAGAAAATGGCCAGAGCACAAACAAATATCAGGCATCCAGCTTTGTTACAATGGACAAAACCAAGATCCCATTGAACCATATCTGTTTTTTAAAGGGGAATAGAACCACCAAACTACTTCGACTATATAAATGATAAAAAAATTGCACAGGGATCTCCTACTCATAAGAGCATCATCATCATAAAATTGCAAAACCTTTACATGGCTTACTCAAGCTTACTAAATTGGAAACTAAAAAACTGCAGAACTTCACGCTATAACACAGGTAAGCAACAAGGAGAGCAACAAGTACAGATATTGGATTGTATATGCAAATGTGACTTCCAAGGAAGTTGAAAGCTAAGTCCCCGGAGGAATGATTCACGGTTGTGGGAAAGCTAAGTCCAAAGTTCAATATTGAAGATAGGTGCTGCGGGGAATGATTCACGATAACATTGTATATTGATCATTCTAGAGAACTTTACCAACAAGATCACAGGAAATCATATGGATTTCCATATCATAACATGGGAAGACAAAGCCGAAAGCTATGAACTGAAATTCATACGGAAGCCTGGAAATTTGCAATTTTTCGAGGAGCTAATCTTCAGATGTCTCTGAAATCCTTCACCTTTTATAGTGATCACGCAGGTTATCTTGCATTCAAGAACAAGCTATACCATAAGAGGAGGTCCAGATTTGATATTCCTTCCATTCAATGAATCACTCGAACAGGCTTCATGTAAACCGAAGTTCTCACGAATTCATCCTACGCAGAGATAATTCTCAACTCCCATTCTCTTTTTAACTACTGATTCACAATCAAAAACCAGTTTACGTGCCCATCTAGCAGCAGAAAAAGCCTGCTTTATGTCATTTTCTAGGGTTGTCAGTGCAGCAGCAGCAGACATGATCTCAACATTACATCATCTCTCAGTTGCCAAAGAAAATCAAAAAAATATCATCCCATGTTCCTTAGAAGGCCCTGACCATAACATAAAATAGTAAAGTTAATTAACTTTCAACAGCACTCTAATGCTTACGTAGAAGGGCCACAACTGATTCGGGAACGTAGTAGAAGTTAGTAAAATTGCCCATAACCATAATAAAAGCAGAGTGACAACAGAAACCCAAAAAGCAAGAGCAATGTTTAGCAAGACAGCAAGAAAAGGATGAGAAAAAGCAACATTCACCTCCTTCTTTCTCTGAGGAGGTGCTATCAGTGGCCCGAAGCGAGTATGTGCCAACTGATTTTCTGCTTGCTCCAGCTTTTCAGCTGCATAGTCGAAAAAAATGGATATGTTTGAGTAATAAGATATATAGAAACAAACAAATCAACCTCATGTTATAATTCAGCCAGAGAGAAACTAGAAGAACAGATACCTAGATCAGAAATCTGTCCAGCAACGTAGTCTCCATTTCCTAATAAAGGTGAAGATGAAAGAGTGTTCACCCAGTACTTGTTCCACAACAGATCCAGGAGGTGGGAATCAAGAGAGGACTTAAAATAAGTGATATCGAGGGCATAATACTGCAGAAGCAAACATGACAAGAGTTATAGCGGCAGCACTATACAGGCTCCAAAAGTTGAAACCGAAGAAAAACTAGAAAACCTGTCTACAGTGCACGCCAAAGTCCTCAATTTTATTTAGAGGGATAGTTTGATACTCGGAAACAGGGTCATCTGGAGGCTTATATCCTTCTGGATATGTCCTGAATGCCCCAATCTCCACTTTACCCGCAGACACAGTCCTCGTCGGATCGATGACAACAGCCAAAAAGGGTTCTTGAAACTGCTGGTTGAGCATTTGTGTCGAAACATCAATGCCGGAGAGCCAGCACCCATATCCAGGATGCGAATGGTACCAACCAACAACATTCTCCAATCTCCCAGCCTACATACACAATTTTATACTTTACTGCCACCATCTCAGGCTATCACAGAATTCAAAGCAAAATCATCGCAGGCATAAAACAAAATGAAAGAACTTGACAAAAACCCTTCTTTTTCCTCAACACCCTTTAATGAATTCAATAAGCTACCAAGCCCCATTTTCAGGGAAACAACATTCTCTCCAAGATTCTTGATTCGATACCACTTAGAAACATTGAATAGGACGATTCGATACTGAAAACTAGGGTTCGAGGGAGAGGGAGGAAGACGAAGGGCCAAGCCGAACCTGCTTGTTGGTCTGTGAATAATCGACCATGTACTCGTACGCATCGGCCTGGGCGTTAACCCTAGTCTCGGTGCCCTCGACAGGGAGGGCGAAGGCGTCCATGACGATGATGGCGTCGCCGTCGGTCTTCCCCTGCATCAGCCCCATGACCTCGATGGTCCCGCCGGAGCGGGCGTGGACGACCATCTTCAGGAGCGCGAGGGCGGAGATCTTGACGCGCTTGAAGTAGTGGGGGTCGTTGGACCAGGGCTTCTCCTGCTGGAACCGGGACTGGCCGGCCTCGTCGTAGAAGAAGATGGAGTCCGACTGGTCGAGCTTCGAAGGGTCGGCGGGGCCGGCGCCGGCGCCGGAGCCGGCGGTGGTGGAGAGGATGTTGTTCTCGAGCTCCCACGTCTTCTGGGCTATGGCCGCTTGCGAAGCCAAGGCATCCATGGTTTCCTCCCTTCTTCGACTCTGGAGTTTTTGATTCAAGCGTGTGATGGAGAGACTGTATAAGAAGAGGGACTGAGGACTTGATTGAAAAGACGGAAAAAAGATGAGGGACCGGAGGTGCGAGGGAGGAACCGAGGGAGGGCCAGAAAGAAAATTTGGAATACGTGCATTAGAAATCCTAAAAATTGGAATGAAAGCATAATTAAATTCTAGAATTTTCAAAAGAATACATTCAAGTTCAAAACTTGTCAAATTAGTGTAATCAAGTCTTTCAGTTAATTTCGTTTAATTTGGCTAACAAAAAATATTGATGTGATTTTTTTTAGAGTTAATATTTTGAAAAAGCTCAAATCGGTATACATGTGACAACTTTACCCGAAACTAATTTTTTAACTATGAAAAATCTCAAACTGGTATATCCACGACAAATTTACCCTAATTGATTATAAAAAAAATCCTAAATTTGTACACTTATAACAAATTTACCCCAAACTAATTTATTTGATCACCAAAAACACCAAACAAATATACCCTCCGTTAAATTAGATTAATACCACGAAAAATAATAAAAATTGTATAAATGTAACAAATAGAGAATAAAATCACAAATTGGTACACCAATCAACTGTCACGTTTAATTCAACTTAGTAATTTAACAGTAAAATTTAACGAAAACTAATATAAGGTAAATTTGTCACAATTATATCAATTTTTTGTAAATTTAACAAAGATCCTTTTGGTTGTCAAAAAATTAGTTTCGGGTAAATTTGTTACTAGTGTACCAATTTTAGGTTTTTCAGAGTATTAATTATTATTTTTATTACTTCCTCTCTCATGCTTCCGAAACAAAAAGATAACCTCAAAACGACATTATTGTGAGCCAAATTTATTTTTAATATAAATAAAATTATATTTAAGAGAGAGAGAGAGAGAGAGAGAGCAAACTAGTAAAGGCTCTTGTCGCCACCACCCTACCATCGTTGAAAAGAGCTGCCAACGGTCGGGCGAGGGTCAACTGGTGCCGCTAGCTAGGCAAGGGCCCACAAACCCTCACCCCGATTGAGACAAGGGTCGCCACTAGCTGTGGCAAGGATAGATGGCAACCTCACCACAACCGGCAATGGCCTCCACCTACAATCAACCACGGTTGCCAGCTACTAGCCAAGCCCAACAACCTCGGCCAACCCTTGCCTCACCATCAGTAGCCCTTTCTGATGATGGTGAGGCAATAGTAACAAGTCACCGGTTTGCTTCTTTCTTCTTCTTCTTTTTAAAAAAAGAAAAATTAGTTATTTTTTTAATTTAATTTAATTAATATTTATATGAAAAATTAAATTTAGACCAAAAGGACATCATTTTGGAATTATCTTTATTGTTTTGGCTACATCAACACCACCTAGGATAGAAAAAGTAATAAAAAAAAAGTCATGTTAGTATTTTTCGTTAGCTAAATTAGATGGAGTTAACAGAATGACACAATTGCACTAATTTAATAAGTTTTAAGATTTGATTACATTTTTCGAAAGTTTTAGAACTCAGTTACACTTTCTTGACAAATGTTAAACTTCAACTGAACATATCCTAATAAAATTTCAATAAGTTGAAATCAACAAGTCCAAGAATTTAGAATATTTCGTCAAAATTTACAGTTTTGTCCTTCAAGTTCTTTCTTATTAGTTTATTCTCTACAAGAGTAAAAAATGACTACGATTGTCCTAAACTTTGCGGTAAGAATATCACTTTGGTTCGGCGCTCACTTGAGTGCAAACGTTTATTTAAGTGCTATAACTTTGGTCTGATCAATTAAAAACCAAAAAATTTAAAAAATGTTTACCTAACTACTCAAAATCCAACATGACATAACACTTGTAGTGATTATTTTGTATAGTTATAACACTCAAGTAATTAATTGAAAAATTATATGACACTTAAGTGATTGAAGAAAAAGTTGTTATATTCAAGTGAACGTTGTATATAAGCTATGGCACTCAAGTGATCAGCAAAAAAGTTGTGGCACTCAAGTGAGCGTCGTGTATAAGTTATGACACTCAAGTGATCGAAAAAAAAAAGTTAACGCATTTAAGTGAGTATCATACGAAAATTATGACAGATGTGGTTTCCTTTTTCCCCTAAAGTTCCTTCAATCTTTTCAGTCTGGCCCTTAAGAAAAATGTCTTTAGTTGATTAAATTAATACGGTTTTAGACAGAGAATAACGATCTAATTCTATTGACAGAAGAGGTACTTTCATCTCATAAGGGATCAGAAGAGATGAACTACTCAACAAATATATTCATGAGGTTTAAAAGTTGCCTCAGTCGATTTAATCATACCTCGTTCTGGACGTATCCCGATCTTTCATCGAAAGAAAACCTCCGATTGCAAAAGCCATCGAAAGCCCTCTCCATTACAAAATTAGTCTAACAGGCTGGATCTTTATCATAGCATACTAAACATGATTATGTTTTGTCCCTATTCACGTGTTGGTCGTCTTTCGGACCGCTACTCTCTTGAACAGAATCGGTCCGTGCTGAGTAATATCTTGCCCAATAATAGAATTCTCCCTGGGGCACTTCCAAGAATCCTACTTTTCTTCGTCTTGCTCATGCCGTAACCTCGATTGTTGATTGGTAATTTGGTATTGCCGTAGCTCGAGGGGGGCTTTGGGTCTCCACCATCGAGTTTCTTCTACAAATATTCCGCTAATATCTTCTTTAATTCTGTATTTGAGATGCCAAATATGCAAGGATTACCCAAATAAACTTCGCTAAACCTTCATTAAATTTGGGCAAACCGAATGATATTCCCTTTTCCGATGGCGTGTTTGCAATTTCCATTGACAAAAGGATACTAAAAGTGCTAAAAATTTCATACAGCGCTCATTTTAATGATAAATGTTTTTTTATATTGTCACTTTTTGGGAAAAAAATGATCACTTAAGTGTCAATTCTAATTTAGGTCACCAGAAATCATATATTGTCATATTTTATTAATTTCTTTGGCCAAAGTGGCTCGCGAGGGTGCCAAGTCAATATATAAACTCCTAAACGACGTTGTTTTAGACGTTTACCTTGAACCCTATATCGAAAATTGAAAGAAATTCCCCAATTCGAAATTCTAATGACCAATTCAACCCTAATTCCAAACCCTAATTCGGTTTGTCCCAAATTTAACAGTTCAATCTTGCAAATAAAGACCAAGAGCATGATGAGTGGCTCTAATTCATTTCAACTAGGCGAATAAGGAACTGAATATTACCTGGCTGAAGGAGGAGTCCTCAAACTTCACCAAAACAGGGGGGAATAGGGATGATGGAATTACTTGGCTGAAGGAGAAGTCCTCTCGCTATAGTTACAACATCCAAACCTGGGAGGCTCTAACTGCATCGCCTAAGTTGATGGGCATCAAGGATAGGTCTTCAAACAAGCACAAGCCTCTTTGAGCTTTCCCGAGCGAGATGCGGGTCAAAATAGAGTAATGGCGACTATGATGAGAAGTGAAAGAAAGCAATGAAGAAGGCAAGAGAAGAAGGAAGAAGATAGAGAAAGTGTTGTAGGGAAATTTTATGTATGTATTCAATGTGTATTGAATGTACAATTCAATCTAATAAATAATACAAGTTGTATTCTGTGCAAGGAAGTAAATGATCTAAGAATCATTCTAGATCTAAATCTAATATTCTATTGACATAAATACACAAAACACAATCAATCAAGATATCGGACAATCCGCATATCTTCCAACACTCCCCCTCAAGCTGGTGGCTTGTAGATGTCTAAGACGCCTAGCTTGTTTAGCATATATGCATGTTGTCTCTAACACAAGGGCTTGGTAAACATGTCTGCTGGCTGTTCTGTTGTCCTAATTCCTCTTGTCTCAATTACTCCTTCTTGGATCTTTTCTCATATAAAATGACAATCCACCTCTATATGCTTGGTTCTTTCGTGCACTATAGGATTAGATGCAAGTTTAAGAGCTGCATCATTATCACAATATAGTTTTGTGGATCCTTGCACTTCTACTCCGAGATCCTTGAGTAATCCTCGTATCCAAACTATTTGACATTTAGCCTTGGCCATAGCTCGATATTCTGCTTCGGCTGAAGAAAGAGACACAGTAGCCTGCTTCTTGGTCTTCCAAGAAAGAAGAGATTCTCCCAACTTGATACAATATCCAATGACTGATCTTCGACTAATAGGACATGTTGCAATATGCTGACATCCTTAAGTCACTCTTTCTAGATAGAAGTATCACAAGTTCTGGACATTTCTTCAAATATTTCACGACTTTCAAGGCTGCATCCAAATGAGATCGCTTTGGCTGATGCATGAACTGGCTAAGTGTCTGAACTGCATATGAGATATCAGGTCTAGTCATTGTCAGGTATATAAGTTTCCCAACAAGTTTTTGATAGCCTGATGAATCGCTAAGTACGGGATCATCATTTCGAGATATTCCTTTATCATAGTCTGTAGTGGTCAGCTTAGTGTTCTGCTCTATGGGAATTATAGCTGGCTTGCATCCTGATAGACCTGCCTCTGATATGATTTCTAATATAAATTTTCACTTACTAAGGGAAATTCCTTTGTCGGAACGGACAATTTCAATTTCAATCCCAATGAAGTATTTCAGTGCTCTTAAATCTTTAATATGAAAAGTAGCATGCAAATATTCCTTGAAATTCTTTATAGAAGTTCTATCATTTCCCATAACAAGTATGTCATCAACATAATCATCAGATAGATAGATGACATACCTTCAATTCGTGAAAATAGAGCATAATCATGCTTGGATTGCTTAAAGCCTGCTGTTGTAAGAGCGCTAGCAAATTTGGCGTACCATTGTCTGGATGCCTATTTTAATCCATAAAGGGATTTACGAAGACGACACACTTTATTCTCCCCCTATCTCCGTATGCCTTGAGGAATATCCATGTAGATTTCTTCATCCAAATCACCATGGAGAAAAGGCATTATGAACATCCATCTGGTGTAGATGCCAATCATTTATGGCAGCAACAGCTAAGAATGAACATACTGTAACGTCTTTGGCAATTGGAGAGAACGTCTTGTGATAGTCAAAACCTTCTCTTTGGGTGAACCCTTTAGCTACCAATCTTGCCTTGTACCGTTCAATAGAGCCATCAGCACGATATTTGATCTTATAGACTCATTTGCATCCAATCGGTTTGCGATGAGGTGGTAATGGAACAAGATCCCATGTGTGATTATCAATAAGTGCCTTCAATTCTGCCTTCATGGCTTCTTGCCATTTTGGGTGAGTGGATGCTTCATCATAACTAGACGGTTCCTTGTCGTCGAATAAACGACTAATACAACATCTATGCTCCTGAGATAATCTATGAAAAGAGACATAAGAGGAGATTGGATATTGAATACCTGGAGAATTGTGAGCAGCACATACATAATATTTTGTCCAAGTTGGAGGTCTTGTAGCTCGTCCAAATCGCCTAGGATACTCAACTCCAGTTGTGGATTGTGATGTCTCTTGTGAGGAAGTTGGTGCAGTGTCATGTATTTCCATATTGGCAATGGAATCTTCCAATGCATCTTGTTGAATATGTTCTGAAGAGGTCAAGTGTGCATCAGAATCCGGCGAAACAAAAAATGGAGTGGAATCAAGACTCCTTGGTTGTGCCACTGGTATGTAGGAGAGATCTTGATAAGAAGCCTCATCAGAAAGAAAATTCTGATGTCTGGGAACTGTCTCTGGACCTTTATTTGAAGATGCACTTTCTGAAAATGGAAAAATATTCTCAGGGAAAATCACATCACGACTGACGGAGAATTCATTTGTGGAAATCTCGAGAACCCGATATCCTTTCTGTAGGTTGGGATATCCCATAAAGATGCATCGCCGTGCACATGGGCTCAATTTATCGCAAGATCCCATTGTGGCGATATAACAGAGACGTCCGAAGATCCTGAGATGGTTTAAATCCGGCTTCTTCCCAAATAGCAGCTCGAATGGTGTTCACCCATTCAGGATTCGAGTAGGCATTCGATTAATAAGATAAGCTGTTGTGGTGACACAATTGCCCCAAAATTGTCTGGAATGGACGCCTAAAATTTTAAGGCACGAGCAACTTCCAGCAGATGTCAATGCTTTCGTTCAACCACGCCATTTTGTTGTGGTGAATATACGCACGAATGTTCGTGTTGAATGCCATGAGAATTGAATAATAGGGAGCATTCCTGACTAAAAAATTCTCTCCCGTTATCAGTACGTATCCGCTGAATGGATTTCTGGAATTGATTTTAGAAAGTAGGATGAAATTTTTCAGGTGAGAAACAACTTTATTCTTAGAATGCATCAAGAAAAGCCATGTTGCCCGAGAATAATCATCTACTATCGTAAGAAAATAACGAGAACCATCATGATTGATTGTATGATACGGTCCCCAAATGTCCACATGAATCAATGCAAAGATGTTACTAGTTCATGAAGTACTAGAGTGAAATGGTGTTCGTGATTGCTTTGCAAGAGGACAAATAGAACACTCAAGATATGGAAAGGAAGCACTATGACCCAATCTCATGTGCATAGTAAAGTTTCTATCATTGGTAGTGGAATTACACAATGATTTCTTATTGCAAGGAAAATTGAAATTACTTGGAAAATCTATCCAGAAATAGAGCCCTTCAGAGAGATTACCCAAGCCCATCAGTATGCCAGTCGAAAGAGCCTGAAATAAACAGGTGTCAGCATCGAAAAATACCCGGCATGAATTTTCTTTGCAGGCTTTAGACACAGATATGAGGTTGAACTGGAATTCTGGGACATAAAGTACATTTTGGAAAACAATATGTGGACTGAGATTCATTGTTCCTGTCACTTTGACATAAGTGAAATTGCCATTTGGTAATTGTATGGAGACAGGATGATCTAAGTTTTCATTCATATTTGAAAATAATCTATTGTCACATATAATATGGTCACTTGCCCCAGAATCAATAATCCATGCCTTTCTAGAAATATAATTAATTAGGCAATGTGAAATACCTGAGAAATTCCCCCCTTTGTTGGACATATCCATTTTCTGTAATGCCTGCATGAGCTGCTGGTACTGGCCAATTGAAATAGGCTAATCAATTTTTGGACCAGTTGGTCCAGTGACTTGATAAGCTGTGGAAACTTTTTTCTCCTTATCGCCCAGTTTTCCGTGCAATTTCCAACAATTGTCAATAGTATGATTAGTAAGCTTGCAATAATCGCAAAAAAAATTTACCCTTTCCTTTAAAAATTTTTGCGAAATTTCTGGATGACATGGCGAAGATCTACCCGTCCGTTCCTTTGATCGCGATCTCTTGTCCGCCATCCAATCCAAGCGCGATCTCGCCCCCTTGGATACCGTCCGATCCTCGCATGTAATCTGGACCATTCAATCCTCGTGTGTGATCTGGACCGCTCGTTCCATCCCTTTTAAAGGAGCGTGGATTAGCATCGCCGAACCCTAAAGGGTTTTTTCTTTCGCAAGCTAGGGTTGAAGAAGTCCTGGCAGCCACGTCCCTTCGTTCACCGCGGGTGGCGAGAGCAATGCTCTCGCTGTTCCTTGTGTGTTCGATTGATGCAAATCGCTGACTCTCCTCTTGCATCGCCAACTAGAAGATACGTCTGATCGATGGCATGGGATCCATGACTAGGATCTGGGATCAGAACGTAAGGTACGATTCGTTTAGAATCATGAGAAATCTCGTGGCCTTTTCTCTTTCTTTGATATGTTTGTACTGCTTGAGGGTTGATTCCGGCCCTTCAAGCTTTTCTTCCGCCGCCTCGAGTTGATTCCACAGAGACGATAGTCTGTTGAAGCAAACCGTGACCGTCGTGTTTCCTTGTTTAAGCTCGTTGATTTCCTGCATTAGATTAAAAATCTTCGCTTGGTCCAATTTACCATACATTTTTCATATGTTTTCCCACATTGTTTTGGCATCCTCTGTGAGTGGAAGCCCAGCCGCGACCTCTGGGGATAGACAATTGCCGATCCATGTTCGGACGAGGTGATTGCATTTCCGCCAATGTCGGGCTAGGCATTCATCAGAGGGGATTGCGATGGTTCCATCGAGGAAACCATCTTTATCCTTCGTTATCAATGCCCGCCGGAGCTCCTGTGACCACTTCGAATAGATCTCTGCTCTGGTCAGTTGCTGGTTTATCAGTCGAAGCTCCGGTCCGTCGACATTGGAGACATACAAAGGGTCGCCCAGTTCTAGTCGCCCAGTGAACGCCGCCGTTGGAACGGGCAGAAATTCGGGCATGAAATTCGGGTAGGGATTCGTTCCTTGGCCCGATTCGCCCGACCCGATCGGATGACCCGCATTGAGATATCCCGGGTAGGGATTTTTTCCCGTACCCGATTCGCCCGAACCGCCCGTCTGCTCTATCCCGATGGTTGGGCTTGCCCCATTTGTGGCTGGCGGGCCCCCATCGTGACTTTGGTGGCCCACGAAACCAGGCGGTGATGATATTGGGCTTGGCCCAAAATAAAGTGGATATGGAATCCACTGGTATGGTTGGCCTGTCGTGGGTTGCCCCAACTGGATCTGAGTCTACGTGGGCCGCCATTGCGGGGGTTGGACATGAATTAATTGTTGATCGGATGTTGAGATTGCCGCAGGGAGATTCTGGAGCTGCGGAATTTGGGGAGTGCCTTCTCCTTCGGCGATCCTGCTATCAGTACCCAGATTGGAGTCCTGCTGAGAAGTCATGGGGAGTTTAAATTTTCTTCCTTCAAGAGTATGCCTTCTAATGCCGAAGGATTAATCCTTTGTAGGTTGGAAATTCTCTTCGGCAGCAGCTTGAGGCGAAAGCGAGTCAGAGAACGAGCGCTCTGATACCATGAAAGAAAGCAATGAAGAAGGCAAGAGAAGAAGGAAGAAGATAGAGAAAGTGTCATAGGGAAATTTTATGTATGTATTCAATGTGTATTGAATGTACAATTCAATCTAATAAATAATACAAGTTGTATTCTGTGCAAGGAAGTAAGTGATCTAAGAATCAATCTAGATCTAAATCTAATATTCTATTGACATAAATACACAAAACACAATCAATCAAGATATCGGACAATCCGCATATCTTCCAACAAGAATCGACGAAGACAATGGTTTTTTTGTGGCCGTGGATTATTCAACTAGCAAGGGGGGTCTTAATAACATAGTCATTAATGATTCGGAGCCGGCAGAGGAGCATCAGACGAGCTAGAAGCACCTTAATTTTTCTAGCTGAGAAATAGGGCAAAATAGAGCCGCTCCTTTGTTGTTCCAGGATGATGAATAGCGACGGTCGATTGTGGCTTTGACAGCTTAAAAACGACGAGGAAAGTTGTCACTAGTGGTTGACACCAACGAATGAGCTTCGGGCGAACCCCAAAATCTTCGAGCCTTCTTTGCCGGAAAACAAAGTAGAAACGAGACGAATTGACCGCAGGCTTTGTTAGCGACCAGCGAGGGCAGTGAACAGCAGGTGGCTTCAATCTATGGCCGCCTGAGATATTGGTGACCGATGGGTTAATAGTGGTCGCCATGTCTGTGGTCGTGCTCGGTCGGGTGATACCTGTGGGAGAATGGTCGAGGTGGCATAGTGATTGATGGTGGCCATGCGTGGGACGATAATGGTTGTGCATAGGGGGTGATGGATGTCGGTTAGCGAACAACGAATGGTGGTGTCATACAATGGCTAGCGAGGACAGCAACGATGAGGTAAGAGTTGAACGACGGCGTCTTTCAACTCTTAAAAAAGGCCAACACATAATGAAATTTTAATTATAAAAGGCATCTAATATTTTTTATGAAGTTTCTTGCTAGAGGCATTTTAATGATCATTTTTCTTCTGATTTGTCACTTAAATGAGTCAGTAAAAACTAAAGTGAGGATCATACAAAACTTTAAACACTTCTAGTGTCCTCATGTCATTTCATCTTCATATCCACAAGATCTTGTACGACATGGTGCTATAGAAGGAGATGTTTTCTAGTTCTTTGAAATTAGTATGGATTTGAAAACTCATAAAAAAATTTCTATATGACTTCTTGACTTATTCTAGATAGCATTTTTCAATAATTCCAAATAAAGTTTTTAAAAAAATGAACGAATTTGGAAATTCTTGTTGTCTACATCTAGGCTAGGTAAACCATGAATATTTTTAGCTTGCTTTTTAAAATTTAAAATTAATTTCTCGAATGCACCCATATAATCAAAACAGTAACATGGGGCGAAATGTGTAGGTGGTTCTAGGGTTTTGGTTACTAATGGGTTTTCTGCCCATTCTTCCATGAACACGATCATCATGGTTTGAAGTTTTCAATAGCCAATTTCTGCTAGTTCCATAAAATTATGCAAAGATCGAAATGGAATTTGTTTTCTTTCAGAAGATTCTCTTGTTTTTTTTGTTTAAAAGGTGAATGTCTAGTTCCACTGGATTGCATAGTTTTCAAACTTTATATAGGCTTGACATCCCAACATGGTATCTAGTCCCAATCCACTTAGCTCTATTGCTAAATTATTTTATAGAATACTCTCCAACGGGGGTTAATTAGACTTGTACACATTGGAATTATGGTTTCCTGTGACCATGTTGACTGTGAAAAATTTCCTGAATGTTGGTCTCCTTTTCTTTTTTTCTTCTTTTTTCTTTTTTCTTTTTTTGCTTGGTCAATACAAACTTCTTTTATTTCTTCAAGTAGGCTCGTGATTACAAACTAAGTGGGCCTATGAACAAATCAGGTTCCAATCAGCCACCTAGTTGGCTTCTCTCTTGCAGTGGGCTATTAGAATGCTCTTGTAATGGGCTAGCAAGTTTTTGCCTTCAGAGATAAGACGTTGGATGTTCCATTGAGTTCGTACACACTTCCTCCACAAATCCAGCCTCGATCTTCCTAGAATCGTCTCTATATACGCTGACAATACTTCTTGTTCTCTCTCCATTCGCAAACGAGCCATCTACATTGATCTTTAGAGCGCCTTTCAAGGGGGAATTCCATTTTGCAGCGAGACTACAGTTTTTCTTCTCACTACTTTTCTTGGGTTCCTCATAAATTTTTTGTGTTGCTTTTGCTAACTCCACGACCCAATTCGAATTCGGATTGTGCCAACAAAATACAAAAAGAGTTTGCAGCTCTCCACATGTTCCGGAGGATCTCGACCAGCAGATTTAGGGAAACCACTCTTCAATTCAACTGAGACCTTAATCCGAAACTTCTATATTCAACTCACAAAGAGGGAAGATAAACCCCACCGTTTTTGGGTGTTGTCAACAAAGAGGGCACACGAGTTCAGATGAGATTTTCCTCTTCCATAGGTCCTCGGTTGTTGGGAGAGCATTCTAATACAGGTTCCACGTGTATTGTTTTGACTTTGTGGGGTCGTCAAGGTTCGATGTCATATTCCATACCTCTTTTGGGGGTCGATATGATGATGATGCTTGGTTCGCGTATTGTTGGTTCACCGATCCTCTTGGGTTGTTGTAGGCACTCTTATTTTTAAGGGTTGATATGATGTAAGCACTCGTATCCTTCACAAAGATAACCGGGGCTCCCTAAGGTGAAACGCTTGGCAAGATGAAACCCTTATCGAGTCCCGTGGTTGAATCTTTGTTTTCTTCAATTCGATCGGAGCCATTCTATATGGCACATTTGAAATTGGAGTTGTGCCGGGAACTAAGCCATTGGAAAATTAGGCCTCCTACTCTGAGCGCAAGCCAGGTAAATCTTCTAGAAAAACATCAGGATACTCTTTAACAATTAGAATTTCTTCAAATTTTGCATCACCCTACTTGACATCTCACTATCGCAATTACATACTTTACTTAGAATGTGGTGTGCTTGTGAGATTATCGATGGAGGACCACTAATCTTGTGGGGGATAAGTACAGCAAGAGTACCATAATTTTCGTATGGCCCTCACTTAAGCGCCATAACCTTTTTCGTTTTTTTCACTCACATAAGTACCACATCGAAATAAAATCAATCATTTAAGTACCATTTCTGACAAATTCTCCTACATAGATTTTTTTAATTAATTTCCCATTCCAATGTGGATTTTTTTTTTTTTTTTTTTAATTTTCCATGTCGACGCTGGGATACCACATAGGACAACTGACATCTATATCAGATTTTCCAACGATGCAAAGCATCAATCAATGGCACTCAAGTCATCGAATTTTTAAATTTATGGCGCTTAAGTGAGCGTCGTAAAAAAGTTGTGATAATCTTAGTGTACTCATTGCAAAAATGCTTATACATGTGTCCGTTGAATGAGTGATTATTTAAATATTTGGGAAAAATGTCATCTATTTTGTCATGAACATATTATACGAATGTCAATTCAATTTCAACATTTTAATTTTGTCAATATAATCATACACATTTGTGCAATATTTAGATGTAGTCTTTCCTGCCAATTGCCATCGCAAATTGCAACATGCAAATCAACAAATTGCCCACATCAGCATGCCACTTAGGACAACCAGCGATAACGAAATGCCATGTTAGCAATTTTTTGTGGCAATGACAAGAAAGACCCTATTGAAATATGGCTAAAAAGTTTAAAACTATATTTACAAAACAAAAACGTAGGGATGATTAAGTGGAATAATTAGTTGTTCACAAGAAAATATGACAATTGTAATTGCATCATAAGACAATCCAATCAAACCATTGGAAAATATATATTATTTTCTCAATTTTAAATGCCTTAAAGAAAGAAAAGAAAAAAAAATGTAAGAAATTATCTTAAACCAGGGACCTGCAAGAGATATCGCAATCAATTTAAGGTAATAAGAGGGCGTCAGAAGTCAAAAAAATGGATGGAAAAAGCACCAGCCTTTATGCATTTGTCATTTTCACATAATTGCTCATTTAAATGTTAAACCTAATCTATTTATTTATATTTGAGTTAGCGTCAAACAAAAATTATGACACTTCTAGTGTACTTATCCCAATCTTGTAGCCTTCAAAGCATATAACAAGTTTGTCGGGTACTTGAAAGTATACTTTCTTTGAATGACAATCAATAGCAGCATGAAGTGTCCATAACCAGTCCATGCCCAAAAATTAAGGATGTCAACGGTTTGGTTCGAGTTTCCACAAACCGGAACCAAACTGAACTATTAGGGATGTGTGTTTGCTTCGACCCAAATCGAATATGACTCGGTTCGGTTTGGATTGGGCTTAGTGGGCTTTTTTTTTGCTTTGGCCTTCGTCCTTTACAGGATAATGGGAACGGTCAAAGTGGTTTTGCCTTCGTCCACATCGACAGAACCACTTCCTGCATTACTAGTGTCTTTGTTCCAAAAAAAAAAAACACCAAACATACATCACTCTTTGTTCTCTCATCTTCAGACTCTTAACATAATTAGGCTAATAACATTAACCGCAAATCTCAAAACCCCTCCACCTGACCCGTTGCTACCGCCGTTGGATGCCACCCCAACCGTCTCGCCGTTGAGCTCCACCGCACCACTCTTGCTGCCGTCGCTGCCACTAACGACGGAGGCCCCTCTCTCTCGGCCACCCACACCACACAAAAACTCAACACCACCACAGCACCACCTCTCGGCCATTCTCTACGCAGGACCTCAGTGTGTCGTTGTTGGTCGAGCTTTCTCTCTCTCAATAATAAATGAAAACCAGAACCGAACCGAACCGACCCAAACTGACAAAAAACAGTTTGTTTTTTGGCATTACCTGAACCGAAAGAAAACCCAAACCAAAAAGACCCAGAAATGTTCAGATCGGTTCGGGTTTCGGTCCGATTTTGACACCCTGCCAAGGATACGTCAAAATCATGTATATCTGACCCCTAAATCAGCCCACAAGCCATAAAAGAATGAGTGACACCGGCATCAAACATGTCATATGCATATACAGAAAATGCGTCCACTGTACATTTAACAACCATACCAGATGCCTGCGCATCCTGCCCAGTGAGTGCAAACAGCAGCCTGCCATGAGTAACTATGTAATCAGTGGCGCAGACCAACTAATTATGTTTGGTTCTGTACCTGACCCTGTCTACCATATCCAGGAGGTCTGCATCTCTCTTTAACGGAGGGCGAGTGATGTGAAGGAAAGTGGTCAAATTAATGTCGGTGCCGTGATTGTGGCTGAAGAGGAGATCTTTAATGTCATTATCATCTATTCACCTCAGGTTGACTTGAAAGATATATATATATATTTAGGTGAAATAAATGAGGATGGAATGTCATTTTGGACTTTAGATCGCGACCGTCGTTAGTCAATGCTTCACATAAGAATATACAAACCCAAGTTCCTCTATTCCACCGGCCAAATTCCGGCTCTTTCAAAACATCTCTCGTTTTCCATCCTTGAAATGGTTTTCTGACTTTTGATGCCCTTCATGGTGAAGGTCAAACAATCTAAAAAGTGAACCCACAACAAGTTCACACCAACCCACATATGGACCCTTTTCTAAGGAGATATAAAAAGTTCATATAACAATCGCCATGTACAATGAATGAGAGCATATCCCAAAATCCTAGAACAAGGTGAAAGCTCCACAGTTCAGCGGCTTTCTACTTCAAATAATGGACATTCCATGCATGATACTGCAGGTATAGCTTTCTTGCTACAAGTGTACCTTGTCTATGAAGTGATCCACTTCTTCAAAGTTCCATACATACAGCGATACAAAACAACCAACAATGTGAAAAGGGGACATCCTGAGAATTTTTATATATCAAAATCAGTAATCAGTAAACCACAGAATGAACAGGTCAGAACATCGTTCGACTAGGAAAAGCCAATCGATGTGTTTTGTTGGAGACTCCCACAATTTCGTCACCGGTGTTCGTCTGTACCTCCACGTCCATTACCCTCAGGCCCCATGAGCTGGGAAGAGCAATTAACAAAGTTTCATGGAACAGGTAAGTTTTTAAAATGGAGAGATGCTACTGTGTCAACAATTTATAATCCTGCTTTAATCTTTCAATACTAAGGAAAAAATTCGTGGTCAATCAATTGAACCCAGCAGAGTCGCAATATAACTCCTAGACACAAAATTCAGCTAAAACAGAAGGAACTTCATTAAGTTTTAGATGCACATGTAAATGTGCGGGGCAGAAGGACGGTGAATAAGTTACCTAGTTATCATAGAAGCGAGAACGCCGCCTCCGGGAGCTGTGATATTTAAAGAAACAAAAACATGTGGATTAGAGAGTTCAGAGAATAATTCTTTAAGAAACAAAGAAAATCGAAGACTTAATTCAAAGTGCATGTCTATTGCTGCATGTAGAGGTAACAAGCTACATATAATGGTCTGCAGGACCAGGCACCCATCTCGTATCATGTTAATTTATGATGTTTCACCAAATTAAGTCATCCTTGGTTCAGAACAATTAACAAACAAGGAGAAATAAGAGACTTGTGATTACTGAAAGGTGTGCACTTGACACAGCCATGTCCACCAAAACCTCAGAGAGGAAATTACTGACACTCTAAAAGTACTACTTTCTTAGTTTCCCATGTCAATCTCTTGTTGCATCAAGTTCAGGGTTCTAGCCGAACATTCCTGAGATTGTTTCATCTGCCATTGTTCCACTCCAAAATGAACTTAAGAAATAAGCACACCCTAAGTTGGCAGAGAACTTTTTGCACCAGCAACCATTATGCATATGCGTGGTGAAAGCGAATTCAAAAGGAAAATTCAACAGAAACTTCCATTGAAAATGTATCGCTGCAATCAAATAAGAAAAATTCATTTTACCACCGTCCCTCTCCCAGAAATTAATCAATAAAATGGCTGCAATCTATTTTAACAAATGAAAGAAGAAAAATTAGACTAATTGAAAAACAAACAAACAAACAAAACCTGAAGTCAGTGAACCAACTACTAAAGAAGCTTATGTTGATAAACAAAACCAATATTCAATCAAACAAGCTCTGCAGTAATCAAGGCACAAAGGGGCTTCACTAACCTGCGATGCCTAGAGCTAGCCCTTGAGGAACCCCTTGCAACAACAAACTCATCATCTATATCATCTGGTCGGTAATCTGCATACTCCAAAGAGGTAACAGAACCCTCATCAGAATTTGATGTATCATATGTAGAATGTCGAGTTCCTCTTCTTGTATCACCAACTCTTGACCTTCTTCTGTTCCTAGAACTCCTAAAGTTATCAAATACCTGATATAATATACATGATGTCCACCAATTGCCTTCATCACCTGGGAAGTCCTCAAACTCATCACCAGTATCATTGTCCCCATAATCAATAACGTAATCGCCCAAGACTACACCTCGGGGAACTTCTGAATGGATAGTGCTCAAGACATCTATGATCTCTGACGATTGCTGGAAATTCTCCCAATCAAGCTGCCGAGCAGGATCAATCTTCGAGGGCCGAGCATGAGGATGCTCTACTTGAGCATGCTTCTGCAACTCAGAGTAGGTTCCACTAAACAGACATCGGAACTCATCACAACAACGCTTCTTTTCGTTTAGGATAACACGAGCTTCATCAATAACAACCCATCCGGTAACTTCTCCTCTACACAATGGGCAGGTCGGCCTACAGCCATTATCCAACTCCACAGGCTCTGTTTTTGATGTGGAAGAAGTTTCGGGAGATGAAGAAGATCTCACACCATATGCACTTCTAAACCGGTCCAAACAGTTGGAGTGCAAGTGATCTGTGTCGCATACAAAGGGACGACAGCCTTTGTCATAAGACAAGCACCGGAGAAGAACACCATTGTGAGGATAATCCAAACATATAGGACAAACCACATCTTCCCAGTCAATATCCAACTGATTACCCTCCATGGCAAAATCTAACAAGATCCCTTTACACGAATTTTTTGTGATTGTGGAGACTGGAGAGACTACTGATGGGAATCTACAAGTGCACAAACACCGTAAATATGTATGAGGGTAGTGAAAGCTCATTGGAAATGAGATGCTTTTGTTGAGAACAAACCCTGAACTACAGAATCTTATATCACAACCCAAAGGCCAAATACTTCATAGAGACTGACATGCTCTACAAGCATAAGTTCAAGTCATTTGGATTATGGAGGAATGATTACGGAAGTAAAAGCTAGCCATGACAACATGATTACAAATAGCATCTATGCCTGCAAGCATAATTAAGATGTTGTAAGATCAATATATTATTTAAAACTTGAAGAATACATTAAATATCTTCTTACAAAAATATACCGCATATGATTGAGAAACAACCACAATCAACTTACATTCCTCATACAGCCCCCAAATAAACATAACGCGACACTTCTTTTCTTCTTTGAACTCAAATGTCAACTTCGGGCAAACAAAAATCAACATTCTATTATTGATCTAACAAAATTTCCAATCTCAGAATCCACATAAAACGAAGGTGCAGTCAACTTGTAGTACACCAGTATGACTACCCTATTGAAAATTCAAGCCCTAGCACTGAGCCTTGCAATACCATGGCATAATAATGATAAGACTCAATATCCAGAATGTTCAGATCCAATAAAAGAACCCCGACTGCTCCAGATTGTCTTCCTTCTTAAGGGTCTCTATTCCTCCTAATGTTGAAAAGGTTGTCAGCCTGTTTTCTATCAGATAATCGAGACATCCTTTCCAACCCAAAAGAAGAAAAAAAAAAAAAAAGGACATCCTTTGAGACTGATCATATACAATCCTCAAAGCCCTCATTTCACTACAAGATTTCGATTCACTGCAAAGAAACCATCTTTAAAGACAGGGTCAACCCCGACCCAACCATCATAGCAATCATGTCGATGTACAGAACCCTTTTAAAGCAGTAACGACACGAAAGTCAAACATATCTTTCGGCACCGATCATCGGACAATCATCAAATTGGTCATCAATTGAAACGCTGCAATCATCGATACGCACCCGAAATCGACTCAATCAGCTCCTCCCAAAAAGGGTTCATCCCCGATCGCAAAAAAGATTCAGTCCAAGCAAAGGGGAACAAGAACATCGCAACCAAGCAAAAAACGAGCCACAGATGCCAGCTGAAGCAGCACACAAATTATCCGGAACAGGATAAAGATCGACCCATAAATAGAGGGGAAGACGTAACACAAATTATCCGGAACAGGATAAGACGAAGACTACCCACTATCCCAAAAAAGGAAAAGAACAAGAAAAGACGGAAGCGCAGACCAGGAAAGAGCTCCAGACTGATCCTTTGCTTCAATCACCGACCCGAAATCACAAGAGACCAGATTGAGCTCGTACCTGGCAGGAGGGGCGAAGAGGGGAAAAGGGTCGTCCGAGACCCGCGCGAAGTTCGCCGTCCCCCCCGCGAGCTAATCATTCGCGTCGCGGCGGCGGCAGATTCATCCGGACACCGAACTGCGACCGACCCGAACCGATAGAACAGTGAGCGAATCGAGGGGGGGGGGGGAGCTTCGATGGGGGCAGCGCCGCTCCTTGTGGATGGATAGAGGAAGGGGGAGGAGCTGCTCGCGAAGCTCTCCAGAGCAGTCGGTTTCCGTGGCAAGCAGAACCTCTCTCTCTTCTCTCTCTCTCTTCTTTCTCTCTCTCTCTATCTGCGAGAATCAGACCGAGAGGGAGAAGAGAGAAGTGCGAGTCTGTAGAGAGAGAAAGGGGAAGGAGGGGTAGAAATGGGAAAGCAGGTGGCCGGGGGTGACATGACGGGAATGCCCCTCCGGCGTCGACACTTTGACTTTCCCCCAGGTCCGCACGCTTCCTTCTTCCTCCTCCACATCATTTCACACATTTATTTTCCCCATCTCTGTTTTAACCCCTAAATAAATATAATAAATAATAAAAAATAAACAGAGAGAAGAAAAGTCAATGGTCTTTCTGTTCCTCTCCGTTTTCTAGAGGTTTACTTTTTCTCTCGCCTTAACTCCTTTTTATTTTTAATTTCTTTTTTAGGGTTTCGTAGTTAATTCACTAAAAACTAGTTCGAATGATCGGTCGAGGGCGAAATTTTCTCATCTAAGCGAGTCTTGACATGGTGTTTACCTTCATCGTCGAAGGGCTCCCTAATTCCCGATCAATCTTGTTCTTCCTGATTGAAAGGGAATATTGAAGTGATACCGTGAGGCTTCTCATCTTTAAGCGAATCTCTCGCCTGTATTTTTCCCTTCTCCTCTCCATATCGTTTCACACATTTTCCCATTGTGTTTTAGGCCCCCCCAAAAAAAAGGAAGAGAGCAAAGTCAATTTTTGTTTTTTGTTCCTCCCCATTTTCTAAATTGTTTACTTTTCTTTCTCCTTGACTCTTTTTTTTTTCTTTCTTTTTTAGGGTTTCATAGTTAATTCACTGGGAACTAATTCAAACGATTAATCAAGTTGGAGAGACGGCCAAATTTTCGCATCCGAGCAAAAGAAATTTTTTGATAGGTCACAAGTTTCATTGCTATGGACCCCATCTCGAGGTTTTTTTATGAAAGGATTAATCATCTCCGCGTAGAAATGGCATCGATAGTGACCAAAATAAATGAAATTATAAAGGACGCAATAAAGTACTAATAAGTAACAATTTGTCAAAAGCTCCCGACCTATTTTTGTAAAGAAATCTCCAAATACATGCACCGATGGAGTACTTACAATTAGAGGAACTATAGATAGTCACGAGGTAATTGAGGTCTAAGGAAATAAACATTTAATCGTATGTCGTGACGACACGGGCCGATAAGGAGTTACGACATCTTATGAGAACACGGTTGGTGAAAATTCCAATCGACTCAAAAGGCGGGCCCCTTTTTTTATTTTCTCAAAGTACCCTTTGAAGTTGAATTTTTTCCACAAACATCCTGTACTTTGACAAGCGTGGTTAATGGGCCCCCTACGTTAGATATTTGATGAGAATTTTGGTTGCGCGACGAGCTCGTGCATCGTACGTGCACATTTCGCCCCAATCTCAGGGGCATATTTGCCCGAAAGTAACGCATAGCACGAGAAATTAAGATAGGAATTAAGCAAAAAGGTGATGTTACTCGGGAACCGGCGAGGGTCCAGCGTCCCCCGCCAAATTCAAGCGTACGCACCACCGCTGAGGTCGTCACTTCAGATCTGAGAATTGCCACGTATCGATGAGGGTTCAAAATGTTGCTTTGAGCGCTCTCGATGATCTTGTTGTTTATCATGACTTTAGCAGGTATTTTTCTTATTGTTTTCTTAGAAGTTAACTGTAACGCCCCAGGTCTCAACTGTACATACATTGTCCGCTTTGGACACTAAGTTCTCACGGTTTTGTTCTTCTCATGGCAGCTCATACTACCCAAGAAAACGTGTATATATAGTTAGAGGACCCATTGCCTTATAAGGTTAACCCAGAACTCCCTCCCTAGGCGATGTGGGATAGGGACCCCTTCTTTGCGCACGTCCGGGGACCGAGGCGCGGACGCACCGCCGCTCGGGCCGTCACATTAACAATTATGCGAAAATCTGTAGAAATTTACATTGGTACATAATGATAATGTGGCAGTTAGGGAAGAATGAGCCTTCAAATTATCAATTGTGATGAAGAATTTGGTCATTTTTTTAACACTTCACTTTGTAGAACTTCGTGGCCAAACGATATGTTAGGTGTGATCCATACCCCTAAGCTGGGCGAGGGATGTCGAACCCTTGCCGGTTCTCGAGTGGTGGCAGCACCGCCACCCAACCTCGTGTTTTCACTCGAACTCTTCTCCTTTCTCTCGTCTTTACTGTTTTTTTTTTCCGTTTAATTTTTCTGTAAGTGTCCTTGAGTTCAAGAAAAATGTGCACGAGCGATGGTCGCCGGCCGGCCAAAATTTCGCCGGCAGCCATCGGAGGGAATCACTGGTCCCCGCTTTTCAAGCACAGATGTGTAATTTGACAAAAAGCTAAAGTGCATGGGACACTTTTCCAAAGGAGGGCCCCACTTGAAGGAGATGGTTAGGAATTTTCTCCACGGCAATTACAAGCTACAGAAGAAAAAAGAGTCTATTATTTAATAAGGTACAGTCACGGATTAATTTTTGAATCTCTTTTGTAATTGTGTTTAATTTTCTTTGGTGCTCTTGATCATCAATCAGTTGTGCATCCATGGTGGCGGTCCAGCAGCCGACCTTTATCACCAATCATAAGTTATGGCGTGTTCAGCTGCTTCAGGAAAATTACCCGATTAGTTTTAAATTTATTGTATAAATATCAAATCAGTTCTGGACTTTTTTATTTTACCAATTTGACGCGAAATTTCAATATAGTCATTCTGGTCAATTTTCTTTGAAATTCACTAATATGACTGTCTAATTATTGTTGACTGTTCTACGCGACACATTGCCACGTTAGTCATTTTAGTGAAAATTGATCGGAATGATTACATCGGAATATTGTGGAAAAGCTTATGACTCAATTAGTAAAATAAAAAAATTTATAATTAAGCCGGCATCCATACGATAAATTTAGGATTCAATTGATAAAATTGAAAAAGTTTAAAACTACATTGACATCTTTATAATATGTTTGAGATTGATCGGACAATTTCCCTACAAATGAACCGCAATTGCTTCTTCTTCTTCTTTTTGGGATTAAACCACAATTTCCTCATTTAGGAACCGATGGTTATGGTTTTGATCCTAACTTAAGAACTCAAATTTAAGTGGGGATCATGTCGTTGGTTTGCTATGCTACTATCCCTCCAAATTATTAGACATTATAATTGTGCGGTTGGATTATAAAATAAAAGTTGAACTGCGACCATGATAATTTTCTCCATAATTTGATTGAGAATCTAGAGTTCATTAGATGTTGACGGAAACGTCTATTTTGCTTGGGAGAAAAATCACTAGATACTTTTTTTTCCATGGAAAATGAAATTGTTGGCCACGAAGTTTAGTCAAATTAAGTATGAATGTGTGTGTGTATATACATATGTGTTTATGTATATATATTCTTTACTAATTTTGCGACATTAAATGCACCATAATAAAAGCGTCCATTGATCTAAACTTTCAGCTCCACCAATAAGAATACTTGTGGATTTTAACTTTTAACCTGGGGATAACTCTATTATCTAGGACTTGTTTTTTATTTCATGGTTGATTATGACGTATATTGTGACTAGGTTTGACATTAAACACTTAAAAATCTTGAGAAAACGTAAGAATTGAGCTTACATCATTTCGATTTTGTCAAACACTAGTTAGTCTTTCTCATTTAAAAGCTGCAAATTTTAGACGCCACCTGTTTCACATAAAAATGAATGATTTAAAAAAATCATAAAAATAATTATTTATATCGTTTGAAATAATTAGTGGACGAAAATATTTTCATTATCAATAACAATTTATGTCTAACATCTTTATCGAATAATGAAAATATATTTTTCATTCATTTTTGTAAATAATTAAATTTTAAAAATATTTATTTTTCACGGAATAAATATATCTTTAAAGTCTAATTATAGCTTTTGCTTTCGAATCTCTATTTCGATATTTTATTTCTTTCCTTATTTAAAATTCATCTCATCATTGTTCATGGCCCCATTAGAGGAATAATAAAACGAGGACATCATTTTCGATCAATCGCGAGAAGATCCAATCATTCCACGGAGAATGGAATGATTCCATTTCCAGAAGGTATCGATGTCAGATGCCACCAGTGGAAGCAAATAATTAGGGTTTTGCAGATTATTTATTTATTCTTTTGTTTCTTTTTTTAATTGTTTTAGAAAGCTACAATTACAAAATATTCCTTTGGATGCTCTGAGGATAAATATATATATATATATATATATATATATATATATATATATATATATATATATATATATATATATGGAGGGTGATAGAATAGCCATCATTATCGTTTAAATTACTTTTTTTGTACTTTAAAGATGGAAAATAAATTATTTTCTCAAACATATTAAATTGAGGATACAGATGAACTAATTATCCAGACTTCTTTTTAATTATCATTTGTTATTGTTTTAATAGAAGCTTGAACCCATAAAAAGTTCACCGGGGAAGCTTTGCTATGATTAGGGCATCTCTAAATTTACTTTTATTTTTTATTTTCTTCTTAAAATATTGTGACTGGCGCACTTTTTTTTTTTTTCTAAATTTGAAATATCTAATTTTTTTGTAAAATACGAATATTGACTCGCGAGTTTTTTTTTTTTTGTCTGATTTGACTCGTGAATTCACTTATAATATTTTCATGAGTTTTTGAAAATTGGTGGGACCTTTTGCTTTTAGTTAAACTAAAACAAACAAGCCCTTTACTGGTCCATCCTTCTATCAGTTATGTAATGCGGTACTTTATGCGCTCCCCCTCTCTTCGGCTTCTTTTGTTTTACGATAAATGAATGATTTTTTCAAATGATTGCTTATGTCATTTAAAATAATTAGCTTATAAAATTTTTTTTCACTATCGACAATAATTTATATCTAAATATTTTCGTGGATGATGAAAATATTTTTATTTATTAATTTTTGTAAGAGAAATATAATTGATCATTTTTACAAAAATATTTTTCCAACCACTCAATTCTCCATGAAAACAAATGGAGTCTTAAAGATGAAAATGGGCAACGTCAACCCAATACATTGGCGAATGGGACTTGACACGACCCATATCAAGCGGGCATCTTCTACCATAACGGGTCATGCATTGTTCATTATCACGTTGTCTCCGTGCCAATGTGAGCATAAACTTGAAAATTGCAATATAAAGTATATCTTGTTGCGACTATTTTATCCAGTGAATATTCTATTATCATACTACATCGTGCTTAACCCTTGACCGATGATACACTTTTGCAAAAAATAAATTATCATAAAAACAATTGCTTGTAACATTTACAAAAATGAAGAAACGAAATATATGCCAGTCATCCACAGAATATCCAAATATAAATTATTGCCCACAATGAAAATATTTGTCATTAACTTAATTTTATTCAAATTACAAGATTAATCATTTTGGAATAAAATATTTTCGATTTTTTTTTTGGCGAAAAAGAGACACTTCATTTGAACTAAAAAAATAATCAAGATCCGAAGCGTTGAAATCACTTCATGATCTTTCTCCACCCCGCTATTCTGTCCAGGGATTTTGCTCCCGGTGTCGTGCTCCGACACGCCTTTTCCATTTCGCCTTGTGCTTATCTCTCTGCGTCACTCCGGTAGCTTTTACGCACCGGCAATTGAAAATACGTGCTGCAAAAATCTAGGGTCGTCGGTCGCCCGCCGGTAGCGTACCGTACAGTTTCTAAACTTCTTACTTTTAAAAAAAAAAATTAAGTTTGATTGGTGTACTGAAACTCAATTTGAATGTAATAAAAAGAGCACGATGGCGACCGAAGTACATTTTATTAAACATCGAGCGGACTTATAAAATTCCTATCTGGTTCAACGAAAAGCAATCCACTTGCACAGTGCATGCGTGCAAAGAAGGTGGTCCATTGTGGAATTACAGCTTTATGACAAGGGGGTTGGCTTATGTACGAGGACATGATGTTCTTTCGATATCAAACGCTATTTACGTTTCAACAATATCACTTTGGGTGCATTTGGGAGAGCATTTGCCCACTAAATGATCTTATTAAAATATAAGAAAGTATTCGGTAAATACTCAAATCTTGTGGAGGACTTTAGTTAAAAAGCTTTCGAAACAACAACAAAAGAATGGATGAGCTCAGGAGACCTTTAGCAGCATGGGGAAGGCTTATTCGGCAGTAGCCTGTTGTCAAGGTTGTGGGATCCTAGGCTAGGCAACATTGGAGTCACACGTCCTCAAGGGATCTAGATATGGAGATAGAGGCTTAAGTGAGCTAGATCTTGAGAGCAGAGGCTAGCATCAACCTTAGCGAGTGTCGACCACAGTGGGGTGACTCTCGACCTTGGCCTCAACCTCAATGAGCCTTGACCAAGTGACAAGTCTGTAAGAGTTTTCTTAATGCGGATTACATTAATTGATATTGTAATTTACCGTTTTACGGAGTTGGTCTAAAGTGAGATATAAGGATTTTTAATTAGTCTAATATGGGGCTGGTTAGTGTAGGCTGAGTTGAGCCTGACTCGTAATGAAAGAGTCTAATTGAAAACTCTATGAATAGTGTTCAAGTCTCTCATATAACCTTAATTCTCACAAAATGAGCGTTTAAGAATGAGAGGGCCGTCTCATTGAGCCAATGATACAGATGACAATAGATGATAGTGACTTATGCGTAGATCATTGTTTTTCCGCTTCCGCATTAAGAATGGATTTTTAATTTTTTTGCTTGATTATCTGTGATCTTGTTCTAGTTATGGAGATCATGTGATTGCACGCTTTGCATATTTCAAAGGCAAGCCAAATTTGAGATTGTTGAGAGAGACAATGGGGCAATACTAGAAGACGAAAATGTTAGCATGGGCAAAAGTAAAAAAAAATAAATCATTTACTCGAAAAGAGCAACATCCCTAAAATGTCGAATGTCAACAATAGAAGAGGGCCGCACTGGCATAAGAGGCTTTGCAAATGCTTATTTTAGCTCAAACGTCTTTCACTATAGTGTAATCTCAAGTCACTCAAACATTCTCTCGATGTTTCCCAAGCCCCAATTACACCCAATAACGCACGCAATGTTTAGCCCCCGAAGGAATTACACGCAAATCTTACCACAATATTTAATCAGCTACAAACACTAATCTTTCTTGGATGTAATTCATGGACAAGAACTACAAAGAAAATCCCTCACAAGCACTCAACAACATGACGGCGCTTCAAGATCAACTCTTCATGATCAACGGTGGAACATCAAGCATTCACGCGGCGCTTCAAGACAATTTGTGATTCACCTCTACCACCCATGGCTACAAGTCTATATATAAGTAAAATCTTTATTCTTTTGCCAACTTCTCATAGGATTCTGTTTCCTATCTAAAATGATTTTATCCAAAACATATCTCTATATATTTTAAACAAAATCCAAATCCAAGTCAAACCTTGGGAAGTTGATCTTCGGATATTCTTTACTAAATTTCGAAATTAAAAATAATGGCGAACTCAAAGTTATATATAAAAAAAGTGCATCGAAATTACTGAACTTCTATGGACGGAATGCAATTACATCCTTCACCTTTTTTACAGAGCTCAGCTATATCATTTCCCATAAACGGTAGCTCAAATTTGCCTACATGTCACTCTCATTGAAATGTCCTCTCATTGAAATGTTTAGGACGTGATTGTATTTTCAAGTTAAGATTTAATAAAGGTTCGAGCTCATTAAAACATTGAGGCCTCGATTGCATTTGGCACATAAAATTTAGGACTTTCGGCGAAACTTTCCCATAGTTTATCTCAATTTAGTAAGATAAGTCGGCCGCACCCAAATATTCTTCTATAGTGGTCGACACCTCTTGGGTCTATCGAGCATTCTTCGAGACGATAATGGATGTCCCCCATAAGGTGCGATCAGTTCGCCTGTCGGCATGAATCGACCTCGAGCGCTCTTCAATCCTTCTCCAATCGATCTGACCATTCCATATGTTAAATATCGACCTAAGTAGTGCTTCGAAATGAAGCGAAAAGAAATGTCGAACTTAGCCACGACTCGCGCTTGGCCTTTCGGTTCACCTTTCTTCCAATTCATATTCTTGTAAGTCCGAGGGCGCACGCACGCTCGCGCGCACACACACTACGTACCATATAAAATACAAAACAATAATACTGGGCCAAACCCTAGTTGGGTTGGGCCTAGAAAAGCCCAATGTCTATTCAAAGCCCATTTCCGGCTTTTCACCCGGCCCAACTCCCCCGAAGCCCCTCCTTCTCTCTCTCCCCTTCTGAGCGGGAAAAATCGCACCTTTATGGCGCGCAAAATCAATCCTTCCTTGCTCGCTCGCCAATCGCCATAGCCTCTCTCTCTCTCTCTCTCTAGCTTCTCTCTCTAGCTTCTCTCTCTGGTTAGGAGACGAAGAAGAAGGCGATGATGTTCTCGAGCAGCCAGTTCGACGGCTTCGTGCCTTCCCAGTCGACTCAGTCCGCCGATTCCGCTTCTCCCAACCCCTCCAAGGTGCCCATCTTCCTCGAAATCTCGCCCGCGTCGTGCGTTCGAATGATGGGTCGAGATGGGCAGCGACCCATCTCCCTCTTTTACCTTTCTCTGATCCAGATCGACGTTGTCGGGTTCTTCTTTTTCGGGCCTTTTGTGGGTGCAGAGCTGGGGGACGCAGGGGCTGGTGCCGGTCACGGTGAAGCAGCTGAGCGGAGCCCATCAGGCCGGGGACGAGAAATCGAACTTCTCCATCGACGGCGTCGACGTGACCAACGTGAGTAGGGGCTTTCTCGTGTCAAAAAGTGTCCTTTTTTAGGTGCTCGAGGGATTGCATTTGTGGGGGAGTTCACTGGGTCGATGTTGTTTCTGTTCTGTACGAAGTGACATTGCGGTTTGCCCCGTTTTGTCTTAGGTCACGCTGGTCGGGATGGTGTCCGAGAAAACCGCGAGAGTGACGGACGTGAGCTTCGCTCTGGATGACGGGACTGGACGAGTCGAATGCAGAAGATGGTATGTGCTGGCCTTCTCTTTTGACTGTAGTATTGCTAGTTGGGGTAGTACAACTTGAGTTTTAGTCTAAGGCATCAAAGAAGAGGTGATTACATTGGTTGGTACTTGTGTACTGGTAGATGAGGTCTTGTGCAGAGGCCAAAGTATACTCTTGTCCTTTATCTTGAATTAGTTAATGGGTTGCACCAAGTAATTTATATCTTTTGCGCTGGACAGGGTGAATGAAAGTTCAGACACCAAGGAAATGGAAGAAATTCAGTGAGTATTGATCCATGTTTTATTTTTTATATGGTTGCTTTTGCACTTGTTGAAATTACGATTGCGCTGTAAATTATAATGCTTGTTGATAAACCAGGCCGTGAGATTCTGCAGCCCTATATATTATTCTGATTTTTCCTTGCATCTTTTGCTAGTGATGGTCTATATGTCCGTCTTGTTGGGCACTTAAGAAGTTCTCAGGGGAAAAAGCAACTCGTGGCCTTTGCTGTTAGGTATGTCGTGTTCTTCGCTTCTTATGCATCCAGAAATATTCTTGCTTAGCTCGTCATATTGGCGTGTGCACTCATGCAGAAACGAGTCATAGTTTGAAGACCTCTCTCTCTCTCTCTCTCTCTCAATATACTGCATCATCCATAACCCTGGTTATTATAGATTTATGAGAAGCTTTATCATAGTAAACCTTTCATAAATGAGTTATTACACTACCATATTAAATCCTGTGGGGACATTTCTCATTGTTGATCCGCAAATGATACCACTCTACTGGAGGATATGAACCAAAATTTGGCATACTATACACATACTAATTAGGAAAAATAAAAACACTGGGTTACATCTGTGACAGAGCTTTATGCTTCCAATCATGTATGTTATAATAAACTTGAACACAACAAAGAATAAGTACCTCTATAGGTGCTACTGATGTTGTGGCATAAGATCCTCTGGAGAAATATTGCAGATTCCTTGGCTATGAGACCTTTTAGTAAGCTTGATACATCTCGTAATTGATGGTGTGAAAGAACTTTATGCTCTCAATTATGTATATAACAAACTTGAACACAACAAAGAATAAGTACCTCTATAGGTGCTACTGATGTTGTGGCATAAGATCCTCCGGAGAAATGTTGCAGATTCCTTGTGGTATGAGACCTTTAAATAAGCTTGATACGTCTCGTAATTGATGGTGTGAAAGAGCTTTATGCTCTCAATTACTTATGTTATGACAAACTTGAATGCAACTAAGAATAAGTACCTCTAAAGGTGCTACCGATGTTGTGGCTTAAGATCCTCTGGAGAAATGTTGCAGATTCCTTGGGGTAGGAGACCTTTAAATAAGCTTGATACATCTCGTAATTGATGGTAATCATTCTTGTCTGTTACGGCTACTTATCTGAGATTATAAAGGAAGTTATTTGGGCATTATTGATCTTATTCTGTAAATCAAGTCTCTTATTGCACGGCAAACTAATGAAATGTAAAATGTCAGAATGGATCATGTTAGATGCCATTGCTCATATTAACTTAATTTTGGATCTTCTCTTTACACTCTTTAACTTTACCATTGTTTAAACTTCTTTGTTATGGTTTTGCAGGCCAGTGACCAACTTCGATGAAGTTACATTCCACTTTATTGATTGCATACACCAGCATTTACAGAAGTGCAGAGTAAAGGTACTGCTTAAATTTTTATAATTCATGCTCTTATTGGTGCACGTCATTGTCAACTAAGAAGTTACATGATGCAACATTCTGTTTATTACAATAATTTATGGTTTACACTTATAGCCACTTACACTGGAGTTGCAGGGTGATGCCATTGCTCATTCCCAATCAGCAGATTTTAACACAAGCACTCCAATGAGTAATAAATCAAATGCGTCTCTGGTAGCTCCCACAAGTGAAGTATGTGAAACACAAGAACTTGTTTTGGTTTTAGAAGTTTCTGACCGTTTACTTGCATAGTAGATCCAGAATACATTGAGGTATATGATCTCATGAGATTGTATTCCTTCTTCATATAGATTTCTGGACAATTCTCCGTCGATGGACTCAAGGGCTGTGACCAGAAGGTCATTGAATTTCTACAACAAAACTAGTAAGATAAATCTCTGAAATCTTTTATCTCCTTAAGTTTTCCCCATCTATTTATTAGGCCAATACTGATTTATAGGCACTAGAGATGCTAATTATTCTTCATTATAAGTGACTGCTTGGCTTTGGGGAATTTTGGGGAGACGTGGTGCTTCCCAGTGGATCAATTTTATTATTTTGATAAATTTAGTTATAACATTTTTTTCCTTTAGTGGAATGCAACATCACTGAAGCCGTTCCTTGGTGTTGAATGGCAATATTGATCCTTGATTCAGTTTTAGCTTACTGAACCTTTCTCATTTGCTCATATCTGTAGTGCACAAGAAAAGGGTGTCCACAGAGATGAAATTGCGCAACAACTGAAAATTTCTGTCAATAAGATCATGTAATCTCTCTCTCTCTCTCTCTCTCTGTGTCAGAGCGTGCATGCAATCATGCATTGCATGGGACCGTCACTTATACTAACCACGTACTAACCACAGACTCATACATGGTTTTCCCTTTCTCTTGAATTTCTTTTGGTCATCAGGGAATCAATCAGGACTCTTGAAGAGGAAGGTCTGATTTACTCAACTATTGATGAATATCACTATAAATCAACTACGGATGCTTAAACGGGAGAGCAAGTTGCTAGTTCTGCTTTAATTATGGGTACTATATTGTGTTCTTATTTTTGCACACTTCCCTCTTCCCTGTACAAAAAGAACGGCAATCTTAAGGATGGTTGGGTATGGAGACCTTTTCTTTTGTTGGTTAGCTATACTCTGCATTATTATTGACTCATGAAATTTAATTTAGTACGTGAATTTCCGCTGTCATGGGGACCCATGCATTCATTTCTGCATTTGGCGGTTGTGAAATGGAAGTGACATGTCTCTCCCATGGAAGGCGAGGGTCATGTAGATAGATGGTTCAAGTGAGTGTTTAACCCAGTGGAGTTCAGGGCAATGAATCTGAAATAAATTACTGCATGCTTGCAATGCATCTATTTTTTCAGATGGCCTTCATTGAGTTGAGATAAATGCTTGACGAAGAAACATGGATCTTCTCCTTTTTCCTCAACCAAATTGCTTGATATCTTGTTTTAGCGATCTTGATCAATCTAGTCTCTGCTTCATTCGCTTGCCTGTGTACTGCCAAATGAATGCTTCTCATGTATTATACTGTTTGCTTATAGATTTTAAAGATGGCAATCCTACGTTAGGAGCATGTGCAAAGACTTGTGGATGGTTCTAGGAATACCTATTTTAAGTATGACGTGAACGCATTACAGACCTATATGGTAAAAAAGTACATTGTAGCCTCTCATTTGTTGGTCAATAATGCATCTGTTGCTCCATCATGTCGAGAAGTTTCCAAATGTGCTCATGAAAGTCATGGATCTGTACAAAACTATTTGAGATAATAGAACGAGAGTTGTGTCCACTGCAACTTACTCTTAGGTATTATTCATGACTCATTTGACATTTCTTACGCGTGCGGTTAGTAATGCGGATTATTATAAAGAGTAGTTAGGCCGATACTTATCTGTCTCACATGCACGCAAAAACATAATATTGTTAGGCAAGATCAGTATAGGTACTCAAGACACAACTGATCCTACAGATTTATTTTATTGTATCTCATAAATGATCAGCAGAGGCTACACGAGTTTTGAAACATTTGACTTTCTGCTAATGCAAAGATCTCTCTTGTATCGTTTAAGTTATAAGGTAAGATTCTGGGGGAGGGAACGTAGTGGTGAATGAAAAGGCAAAATTGTGAATTCATTTTGTGGATGATATGAGCTGATCGATTTTCATTATATCTAAGAGCAGTATTTTTTGCACCAAATGAGGAGCAATGAGAACTAGCTTCGTACTCCCCCGTTCGCAGTTCGGGGTTTCGTAGTGCTAGACTAGTTCGGCATTCATGTTTAGGTTAGTTTGGCTCATTTTCTCTTAGTAAATTCTTGTGCTCATGGTTTCCCACTTGTGGAAATAGAAATTGTGGAAATAGAAATTGGCTGGGTTTTTGATTGGTTGCGAGAGAGTATCGGGTTCCTAGTCTTGTAACTAAAACGAGTCTCCTCAAATTTTTCGAGTCACAAGTCAGGTTAAAACGGGTTCGGGATACACTAATTTCTTGTTGGAATGAACGTAGTGGTGAGCAGTTCCAAGTTACCTTATCATAGGTTCTAAGGTATGCTAAGATTCCACTCGTCATTGAACGATTGTAGTGAATCATAATATTTAATGGCCACCATTTATTATAATTCGCTGGCTATAACTCATACTTAAACACACAAATATTAGGAAATATTAAAAAAGTAAAAGTTTGGATATTATCTGAAATGGAAGTTCAGATTAGTGGTTTTAAATTATACACTCATCATTTTTTTTCTTTTTTTTTGGACGTCATGGGATTCAGCAGGATCGCATGAAGATATAGAAGAAAAAAATATAAAGACGTTTAGTTTCAGAAACTTCAAACTTGCCCGTCAAATTAATTTCTCGATTTTTGGAATTTGAAACTTATCATGTATATCCTAGGCCCAGAAACTGGCCGGTTTCTACTGATTCAATTAAAACCTTGGAATCATGCTCACCCCTAAATGAGTGTATAAATTCAGCCGTACCAAACCTGTCTCACTTGAGGCAGTGGCCAACCTATCCTATTGCCGAGTCCTTAGCATGTTGAAGCGAGCGATATTGGCCGTTTATCTCCCGCGGACAACGACTACATAGTAGCCAATACCAACTTAACCTGCTGCATTAATGACCTCGATTTCGCAACAGCCAATCATCAGCCGAGAGGAACGACGCACGTCACACTTCCCATGTGCAGGCTGACGGGAAACAACTTTCTTCCTTTCATATCGGATCGATTTGCCTAGGCCTCGACAGTATAATCTGCGCGGTTAAAAATCCCTCTCTCTCTCTCTCTCTCTCTCTCTCTCTCTGTGAATGGACATATAATAGACAGTTTGAACATTGAGTGCAGCTTTGACTTTAGTGCAGCTAGGGCGTGGAGTTTCTTTCTTTCCAGCTCTCTTAAGGGCCGTACAAATCAGGCGACATAGAAAACTCCAACGTGTTCCATGCAACCGCATGAAAACGATAATAAACATTAACGTGTGTGTCTCTCTCTCTCCTCTCACCTTCCCGCTTCTGGATCTGGGGAAGGAGGGTGGTCCTTCCTCATTTTGCAGTCTCCTTCGTCGCGCTCAATGGCCTCTTTCTTGAACGTTAGTTCGCTGACCATTTTTTTTTTTTAAAGGTACGGATCTGGAACGAGGGCTGGAAAACATGGGAAAATGAACGATAATGAGACGAACGGTCATGCATCGGACTCTCTGCTGATTTAGCTGCCGACAGAGGTTGCCTTGTTTATTCACGATTGTGGGACAACAGGATCTTGGAGCAGCGAAAGGGCTTCTGCAGGTAAAAGGCAAGTGGCCACCGGTTGAATTACCGAAGCGAAGCAAGCTCTTCCGGGAGAGTTCTTATGCTATATTTTACAGTCGGCAGGCGGTATTTTCTGGGTTACGACGATCCAAGGGAGGGCTATTGTTTTAGTTTTTATGTGTTATGGCATTTTTTATGGGGCTTATGACAAAATAATGTTATTTCGGCCGGTAGGACAATCGGCCTTCAGATGAACCTCTTATATAGAACGGGTTCGGAAAGTCTCAGTCATCCTCGTAGAGAGTTGCTCCACGAGAACGTCCGTTGGTGTTTCGATTTGGTCTTCAAATCGCACGTTTCGTCCGGGTTCCCAACTTGCCTCGCTCTTGAGTTGGCCATTCTACTCGACTAAGTAGTATTCCACTCGTGCGGTGGGTATATGTATGGGCTAGCCCCAATATTTTCTTCCAACCATGTGTTTGATTGGTTGCATAAAAATGTGGACACTACCCACTTTTAATTTTAGTTAAGTTGGCATGTGAGCGATACTGATAACTTGTAAATGCGCTAATTAGAGGCATTCATCCAACTAGGAATGGAGGATAATACAGCCCGTAGAGAGGATTCCTCAACCGTGCCGGTGAAAACTTACATACTTTCTTTTTACATGCATATGGTGTTACTATAAACACGTTGCACACTATAGCGTATATAAAACCGACACAACTCAAACAATAAGGGTGAGCGGTTTTGTGGTAGGTTTCAGTTCCACTTGGAACGTAAAACCTATTTTTTCAAGACCGGTTCCCTATATACCTTGAAATAGGGTCGGTTCTAGGGCGATTGGTTTATGATTTGGTCTGGACTCACCAAGAAATCGGGAATCATACTAGGAGAACTGGTTCCCCATTTTTGGAATTGAGAACGGATCACTTGGTCTTGTTCAATTCCGAAGCAGTCTAATAGAACAAGTGGATTAACGTATCTTGGTTGAAAGTTTTGGATTAATCGAATTGTCAATCCATGTTGCAATTCAAAATTGGGATTTCGTCTAAGATTTGTGAAGAAGACTAGAGATGATGGGATCGTGATTGTAGTGGCATGCTCAAGAAAAGGAGGAGGATTCAATCGATTATTTTCCATAAATGACACATACACAAATTTAAGGAAGGTGCAAGTAAGCGAGGGAGGTAAAATCAGTGAATTTTTGCAAGAAAAGAAAGTAAAATAAAGAAAGAAGCAAGAGATGAAAGAAGCAAAGACAAAAGAAGCAAGTTGGATGAGTCGGTACAACAATCAAAGCAACAAAGATTTGCTTCGTCATATGGAATAAGTGAAGCACGAGAGGACATTAGGGTTTAAATTTACACTTTACTTCTTTAAAGAATAAAAATACAAATCGGTCCAGTCTGGTTCCCACCCAAGAACTAGGAATTGGATCAAAATCACTTATTTCATTATGAAACTTGGAACTAGACCAAAGCCCTTTAGAACTGCTCAAAACTAGTTAATTCGATCCGATCTGAGTTGTTCCCAATTCAAGCTATTCTATATGTTCACCTCCAGTAGGTTCCAAGGTTTTCTAGGGAACTTGCCAAATTTTTTATTTTATTTTATTACTTTTTTCGTTTTATTTTTAGTCAAGCAAAATCAAAGTTATAGTAACGACAAAAATCTCCACCCAGCCATAACAACAATCCATTAAAAAAACTCTACAAAAATCACCAGCAACTTCATCGTACTGTCAAAGCCATAATCAGCTCCGAATCTAGGACTCCCCTAAAAGGACCTTTAGTGTCGTGCTTAGGAACCTTTTAGCAGTCACTTTCCCTTACCAAACCCAAGAAAAACTGCAGAATATACCATAACGATCTTCTTTCTCCGTTAGCCCTTCACGCGACATTAGGAAAAAAGTATCACTTTAAATTTGATAAAGTATAACAATTTAAAAATTCCGATGAAAAATAATTTTCAAAAAAATAATTTTCGAATTTTCTGATATTCGTTATGAAAAATGAACTAGTTAAAAAAAACATTTTCTGCTATTGAAAAAAGTATATTTAAAAGTGGGAAAAATATTTTTCACTTTTCAACTCTTTGAAAAGTGGGAAACATTTTCCATAATTTCTTCTACCCACTTTCTTTAACCAAACACATTTTCCATTTATTTTTATGTTTTTTTTTTTTTTTTAAATCGAGTTTTTCTTTTTCTTCATTTTCTTCTTCCTTAGTCGATAGCTGACTATAGTAGTGGCTAGCAAGGCTCCACCTCGCTTGACCTAGGGAAGTTGAGCTTGGGTCTTGCCTAATCCAACAAGGCTCGATCTTGCCAGAATCTAGTGAGCTCAAGCCTCGTCGGCTTGGGGTGAGGCTAGAGCTTGCCAATGGCCGCTTGGGTGCTGCATGGTAAAATTTCTATTTATCAGTTTCTCAATTTCTCTGTTCCCCGGAACAGAGAAATTGGAGAAACCCGTTTGATAACACAAACTGATTTCTCTATTTCTGAAACTGATTTCTGTTTCAGAAATTGTTTTGGAGGAGAAATGAGAAGCTAGAAATTGTAGCTTCTCTATTTCTGAAGTAGAAATAGAAACTATTTCTCCACTTCTTCCTTCCAGCCTCCTCTCCTCTCCTCACTATCGTGCTTTCCCCCATTCATTCTCCTCACGACGCCGTTTTATTTAAAAAAAATTAAAAAATTAAAAAAATTTAAAAAAATTTAAAAAAAAAATTTAAAAAAAAAACCTAGAACCTAGTTTAAAACCTCCTTGTTTTATTGAGAAAATAAAATTTGGCGTCCAAACCCGACACTGCATTTATTTTCTATTTTCTTGCCAACCACCCTTTTTGGAAATAGTCTCGCGCAACTTTTTTTTTTTTCTCTAAAGTTTTCGGAAATAAATTCGTACGTGCTCCCGTACTCAAAATTAATCGATCAAACTTTGCACGCACCTAGTTTAAAACATCCTTGTTTTATTGAGAAAATAAAATTTGGCGTTCAAAACCGACACCCCATTTATTTTCTATTTTCTTACCTAACCACCCTTTTTTGGAAATAATCTTGTGCAACTTTTTTTTTTCTAAAGCTTTCGGAAATAAATTTGTACGTGCTCCCGTACTCAAAATTAATCGATCAAACTTTGCACGCACCTAGTTTAAAACCTCCTTGTTTTATTGAGAAAATAAAATTTGGCGTCCAAACCCGACACCGCATTTATTTTCTATTTTCTTGCCTAACCACCCTTTTTGGAAATAATCTCGCGCAACTTTTTTTTTTCTCTAAAGCTTTCGGAAATAAATTCGTACGTGCTCCCGTACTCAAAATTAATCGATCAAAATTTGCACGCACCTACTTTAAAACATCCTTGTTTTATTGAGAAAATAAAATTTTGCGTTCAAACCCGACACCCCATTTATTTTCTATTTTCTTGCCTAACCACCCTTTTTGGAAATAATCTTGCGCAACTTTTTTTTTTTTTCTAAAGCTTTCGGAAATAAATTCGTACGTGCTCCCGTACGAAATAAATCCGAAAGCTTTAGAGAAAAAAAAAAGTTGCGCGAGATTATTCCCAAAAATGGTGGTTAGGCAAGAAAATAGAAAATAAATGCGGTGTCGGGTTTGGACGCCAAATTTTATTTTCTCAATAAAACAAGGAGGTTTTAAACTAGGTTCTAGGTTTTTTTTTTAACTTTTAATTTTTTTTAAAAAATTTTAATTTTTTTTTTTAATAAAAAGGCGTCGTTTTGTTTTTAGGCATCCATGTCAGCGCCGGTCCATCCACGTAGGACGGCCGGCGCTGGCTTTGTATCCACGTAGGCATTTTCCGAGCTAAATTTGCCGGAAGGACTAAATCGGCATCAAATAGAAAGGTTTAGGACTAAATCGGCACCAAAAAAGGGTTTAGGACTAAATCCGCACAAAGACAAAAGGTTTAGGAATTTTTTGGCACTTCTCCCTAAATTAAAGTGATTTACCAAATTTTATCAAATTAAATTACCATCACAAGCACCAAGAAGAGTGAAGTAAAAGGATGGGGACAACATGATTCATAGAAATAGAAATTTTTTTCTGTTATCAAACGGATTTCTATTTCAGAAATAGAAATTTTGAGTCGTTATCAAACAGGTTTCTTTACTCAAAAAGTTGGCTGGGGAATAGAAATTGAGAAATTGATTTCTGTTTCAGAAATTTTGTCATGCGCTACCTTGCTGGTCGTCGCCATAGTGGGCGACCAACCAAGGCCAAGAAAGAAGGAAACAAAAAGAAAGAAAAGAAAAGAAAATTACAAATTAAAAAATTGATTTTAAAAATAAAATAATAAAGGAATTATTGAAGATGAGTGCATGTAGGAATATATTTTTCTTACTTAATGACGAAAAATATTTTCTAATTCATTTTTAAATTTTAATCGAACGCTAGAAAATATGATTATTTTCCCGAGAAATGATTTTGTAGAAAACAATTTCCAAAAATGTTATATTTTTGCAAAATGAACGGAGCGTAAATGTCCAATTCCCTTGCAGAGGTCACAAAACATTCTATCACACATAAGGTAAGGTAAGGTAAGAAAATGGCTTATACAGAGAAAATTAGCGTTAATTCCATAAAAAAAGCATCAACTTTAGGTCGATGGATAAATCTGGCCAAAACTTTCTTTTTTGTCTCATGAAAAAGCACAAACTTTAGGTCGAGGGACAAATTTGGCTCGAACTTTTTTTTACCTTGTAAAAAAGCATCAACTTTAAGTTAAGTGACAATTCTGGCCCCAATTTTGTTTTGTCTTATAAAAAATCACAAACTTTCACTCCTATCCAAAATCTCACTAGTACCATTAACTTTCTATTTGAAGTTAACCTTATTTCAAGAGAAAAGGTTCTTCTAGTCATGAGGTTGGTGGATCTCGTCCATGGTTTCTCTTGATGGGCGGTGATCTACAGCTTCATATTACGGCAAAACGATAAAGTCTAGCCAGAGAAATTCAATACTAGTGAAGTATAGGAGACGGCACAGTTTCATCGTTATCCTTCAAGCTGTCGCTCAAACAAGAAGATAATGGATAGTGTTAGCCAGCAAGTGCACATTGATTTATTGGTAAGGACAATCTATGAATCTAAGTTAAGTGGGGCTAGATTTATGATTTAAGTGAAAGTTAGTGATTTTTTTTTTAAACAAAAAAAAAAGAGAAAGAATTGTCACTCAACCTAAAATTGGTGCTTTTTTACATAACAAAAAAAAAAAGTTTGGGCAAGATTTGTCACTTGACCTAAAGTTAGTGCTTTTTTTCGAAACAAAAAAAAAGTTTGGGCCAAATTTGTCCATCGACCTAAAGTTGGTGCTTTTTCACGAGACAAAAAAAAAATTGGGTTAGATTTGTCCATCGACCTAAAGTTGGTGTTTTTTTTTTGGAATTAACCGGAGAAAATTATCGATTATAATTTTGGAAGTTTTTTTTTTTTTTGGTCGGAATAATCTTGGAAGTTGACATTTTAAAAGAAAACCCGAGATTGCAATAAAAAGTAAAAGGAAGGTGTGGAAAGAAATTGAACGGTTGGCATCTATTTTGGGTTACTTCAATTGCCTCGGGGAACGGGAATCCAATCTTGCATCATGCGCGATTGATTGAGATGGGTGAGAAAGAATGCTTGACCGATGTGGCAGTCACCCCCTGAAACACACAGAGCTACAGAACCTGCAAACGCTCTTTTTTTTTTAGGTCGTTTTGCAAGATCCACATGCCACGACCTGGATTACAATCTAACAGTAGGTCACCGTTCATGAAAAGTATGTTTTCTTCGGTTCCCGATAGTGTGGTTCTTACGTTGGAACTGTGTAGTACCGATTCCAAATTATGACCAGAAGCCGGATCGATAACTAACCGGTCCAACTTCAAGGTGGAATTGGGGATTGGATAGAATTCAAAATTCAAAGCCGAGAATCAGACTGGCTGGTCCTAGGATCTAAGGGTGTGCAAAATACCCGGGAACCGCCCGGACCGCTCGGAACCGGACCGGAACCGCTCGGAACCGGCAGTTATTGAGGGAACCGGTTCGGTTCCCGGTTCCAATTTTTCGGAACCGGTGGGTACTGGTCCGGTTCCCAGTTCCATGGGCGGATCCGCCCACCCGGACCGGACCGGAACCTTTTTAATATTAAAAAAAAAATTACTAAAAGAAACCCTATATTAGATCTCATCCCCTCACTCCCTTCGTCTTCGGTTCTCTTTCTCTTTGTCTCTTCCTCGGTTCCTCCTAATCCTATCGCCATTTCGATTCCTCCCCGAGCGTCGACGCCACCGCCGTTGCTCCTCCGCCACCACTGTTCGCCCCCTCGCATCGGCCGCCACCTGCCACAGCCGCGGAAAATTGTTTCATGACTGTTCTATGTTGAAAACCCGACCATAGACCTCCTCCCCTCCTTCCCAACTCATAGACCTGACCGTTCTATGTTGAAAACCAAAATTGTTTCGCGTCAAGATCGGTTCCATGGATCCACCCAAGAACCGGATCGGACTGGCGGCCTGGTTCCCGGGTGGATCTATGCAACAAACGGGTGGATCCATGTTCCAATTTTTCGGAACCGGTCCTTAGCGGGCGGTTCCCGGTTCTAGGTCGAGAACCGTCCGCCTGAACCATGCACACCCCTACTAGGATCTAGAACTGGACCGATGGTTTAATTCGGTCTAGTTTTGGTCCAACAAACTGATCACTTTTTTTCCCCATTGCTTTTTTTCCCACTACTTCAAATGGGACTGAAATATGTTTAGTTCATATTTTACTATTTTTTTGTAAAAAATAATAACATAAAAAATATATTTAGTTGGTCCAATCTAGTCCAGTTCCACTTTTAGGAATTGGGGGCCGGACCAACCATCTCGAGAACGGGACCAAACTGGCTAGTCCAAGAGGTTTTCGGCTTTAACGGTCCGTTTTGCACGCCCCTACCGGTAACTGCACTAACCTAGATAAGGACCGGTTCCAATCTTATCTTGATCCGTACTCGCCCTTGTTTTAACGAAGTTCGTGATAAATGCGTTCACCGATACGTGCACCTGGGATGTCTTTATTATTGAGCTGTCTTGTCTTTAATGACTAATGCGCAAGGGGTCTTAAGTAATGTGAGGACTTGCATAATTTCATGCGTAACATCAAGGCAGAAACCGTAGACATATGTTCGGCAGCCTAATAGGAATTGACAAACTCTGTCCTGTCAAGACAGAGAGAGAGAGAAATTGCGACCCGCATGACCAGGTCATCACGTAACCCTTAGGCCCTAATTTTGGTCGCACCGTTTCTAAAATTCAACATCAGTTTTGATATCTAGGCGTTCTCCCGGCTCAGTTGTGACCACGACACGCGTGTAGAAATTTTGCATGTACCTCTTGAGGATGCAATAACGGGGTTTACGGGGTACAACATTGTCTCCCAAACTGGCGTGAATCTAGCGTGAACCGAAGGGCCGTATTAGGTAATAAGCGACATTGGCTGGCAAGAAATCTCGACCCCAAGTTCTGTCCTTCGGCTCAAAGTCAGAGCCGTAGGGGAAATAAGCGTTCCATCAACGTTCCTCTCCGACGACGGAGAACGTTCGTCCTCGAGCTTCTCGCTTTCTTCCCTTCTTCTTCTTCTTCTTCTTCCGCCTCGCTTCTTCTCAGAGACGCACTCATCGTTCGATGCGATGTCCGTGCTGTCCGGTGGAGCGCGCCGTCGGGGCTTTGGCATTTGGAATAACAAACTTTCAAAAATTCTCCCTGGGAGGCGCGGAAGTGACTCTTCGGCCATCATATTTTCTGGGTGGCTAGCGAACTTTCCATAGCTTCGAGAGAAGTCTTGAAGTTTAAGTGTGGAAGGAAAGATCCAGAAGGAACGGTAGGCGACTACTGTACAAATATATATATTTGACAAAAACCCTACTTTACACATATATTATTACTCATGCATGCTTTTGGTTGGTCCGAGAAAAATATAATATCGTGTCTTCTTGGTTTTCACAACGAGGGAACAGAGCACAGATTCCACCCCCACCATGAAAATATCACTTTAAAAATAGGGGGAGATCCTCCCATTCCATGGAGCAGCGTGGGCAAAGATTTAAATAATCGACGACATCCTCCAATGACCCTCGACCAGCTGGGGTTCCAAGACGAGCCGTGCGAAATACATTGACGATCCCTTTTCACGCATAAGTCGGATCGGGCAGAGATGGAAACTCAATGCAGAAGATATAAATTCCGTAAGCAAGCGATGTGGAATGGAATGCTTTAACGTTTCCTCTCGTGTGTGAACCGGATTAATGGGGCCGCCACACACGCATAACAAGCCGAGGCAAAACCCGACTCCGACACCACGTCGAAATGTCCCGGTCCGAAAGCTTTCCATAAAGAAACATATAAAACTCGTAAAAGGTTTTTAATAAGTGAAGAAGGTGCATCCAAACTAATTACCAATTGGCAACCAAATCCCGTCTCTTCAATCACCAAATTTTTGGCATGCTTGTGTGGAAAATGAGGTTTTTAGCTAGGGTTAATTCCAAAGGGTGGCCCCCAATTTTACTCGTGACGAGGGGGTGAAAAAGAAGTGCACCGAGTGCAAGAAGGTGCAATAATTGGACGTGCTAGATGCAGCCTCGACGGTATACAGAAACCGCGTCCACTAGAGGCCCCTTTCACGGTAATAAAATAACATTTTCCAGTTTTTCTTTTGGGAAATTATGCACTGATTTTTATTTAATTCCAGGCACTCATAGCCTTCCATAAACATTTAATTGCCGACACATCAAATTTCATATAATTTTCTCATTTTGTAAAACTTCAAATAATATCTTTTTTTTTTTTTTCATTCTCTAATTTTAGAGGAAGAGTCGTAAGCAAAAGTTGGAAGTCTCGGACAGATTATAGAGCATCGCTTCCCCTCATGTTAAAGAAGCGAGAGTTTCCGACACGATGCGACACTAATGCACGCCTCAATCCTAAGATGTAATCAGTTGATCATGATTCATTCCAATCAGTTAGATATGATTGATGAGCAATTTGTTTAGTTGAGTTCCGCCTGTCTAGATAATCCCGGATCAAGCCATTTCGCGTTCAACTAACCTACGTATGACGCTACACGATTTCTTCAATCCAATCAATCATTTCAAGAAATGATCGACTGTGTATGTTCTTCGTGATGATCTTGCGTGGTCTAACACGAGCTGAAACTCCCGCAAGGTCAAAGACTTTTGGGTAACTTCAATCATGGAGCCGTCGCACTAAAATAATGTGGATTGTCAAAATACCTTTCTCACGGTCAAAATCCGCTCCAACGCGGGCCAATAATAATAATAATAATAATGAATTCCTCAGTCTATGCGCCTAGCTAACAAGACCTTACAACGTTTTGCGTTTTCCTATGTCCCGAAACCCGTCATCGGACCGTGCAGATTAATCTTCATCCCGCGAAACATTTCACTAACCTCATTTGATAGGACAAAACGCCGACACAAAATTCAAACGAGTGGTCCGCATTCGCACCCGGTGCCTCAAGGAGCCGAACATGTACAATTTTTCTAAAGAAACCCGGTATGCGAACGAGACCCGATCCGGACAGTTAGAGAGATGGGACTCCCCCCCGCCCCGACCCGCCCCGACCCGAACCACCCGAGATGATCCCGGATTCAGTTCAGTATGTGTACTAGGTTCACGCCGTCCCCCTCGTCAGCTGGCAGGGGCAGCCCCCCCACGGGGGGGGGCGGGGGGGTCTTGCCATGGATGTTTCGGAACGTGTTGGATCTTACAAAATTAGAAAGGAGAGAGAGATCCGAAAAAGAGCACGTTTGGGAGAGAGAAGAATCATGGGGCCGGGAGGGAGGAGGGCTTAAGGCTGGGTCACATGATCACGGGCACGGGATCGAAATAGGGCACGTTGTGTGCGTGGCGCTTTTTTAACTCTCTCTCTCGCTCCGTCCTTATAAATTCGTGGCGTGCCAGCAGTCGCCAAGGGCCATCGCCACTCCCGTCCTCTCCTCTCTCACCCTCCCTCTCTTCTCTTCTCTTCTCCCTCCTCTCCTCCGGGCACATGCAAGAATTCGAGGGGGAGAGAGGGAGAGAGCGAGCTTTGAACATGGGGAGGAGCCCGAGGTGCGACAAGGACGGGCTCAACAAAGGAGCGTGGACGACCGCGGAGGACCAGATCCTGATGGACTACGTCAAGCTCCACGGCGAGGGCAAATGGAGCCGGCTCTCCAGGGAAACCGGTAAGCTTTCCTCGCGCGCGCCCGGTTCGCTTCTGGGTTTTGTATGCTGCAGTTCGGTTGTGGGGTTCTCCTCTCCATAGAACATCATGCATCGCCTCTTGCCCGGCTGGTATGCGCACAGCTTAGGGCTCGCGCGCCGCCGTGCGAATCGGTCTTCGATGTTAGCATGTGTGGTCGTTGCGGCAGTGGCTCCGAACAATCGGAATCACTATCCTAGGCGGTCGCCCTAACGAATGACGTCGACGCATTCGAAGTCCCGGTTCGGCCTGAGCAATGAAAACGTCTCGCTTGCATTGGTCGTGTGATATAGTATGGCTCGAACGGGCTCTCGTGAATGACGGCCCACAGCCTTACCTGGCCTCGACTTTCTCGAGCGCTGTTAACCTTTGATGATCAGAGATTCCGTACACCTGGAAACCCGTACGGCAATAATTCAAAGAGCATAATCATGGCCGGGACTGTTCCTTGCGGAACGTGTAGTCGAGACTTGGTTTTTAGGGCCTATTTTGCTTTAAGCTTCTTTATTATCAATTACTTTTGTACTCCTTTCGTCTTTCATTGCCTCCTATCTTAATCGCAGGCAATACTGTTGCCCGCTTTCCTTTCTTTGTAAAAGCAGATTGCATTTGTCATCTGCTTCTTAGATTTCTCTTGGTCTTTCCATATATCTATCCTCCAATAGTATCTGCTAAGTGCCATATTTCAGGACAAATTAGACGAGAGTTTAGTCCGGTAAAATCAGGATAGTCGTCGTGCTTCGGTTTTAACTTTCGATGGTTCTCGTGAAGGTCTAAGAAGATGCGGCAAGAGCTGCAGGCTGCGTTGGATGAATTACCTCAGGCCCGACATCAAGAGAGGGAACATCTCGCCCGACGAAGAAGAACTAATCATCCGGCTTCACAAGCTATTGGGCAACAGGTACAGATCATCATGTCCTTTTTTTATTTCAACTAATAATTCTAGCAATAGGAACCCTAGCTGGACAAAAATAAAACATGGACCGAATCTATGATCACGTAGGTGGTCGTTGATTGCTGGAAGGCTTCCGGGGCGTACGGACAATGAGATAAAGAACTATTGGAACACCAACTTGGCCAAGAAGCCCGAAGCATTGAGGTCGATCCAATTTCACCATTTGCACAGAGAGCCGACGGTCCAACCTCCCTCGACGTCGCAGCAAGAGCCGGAACAGCAGAGGGTGCTGGAAAGCAACATTCGTGGAGTTGCCAATCTAGAGCCACAAGTTGCTCCACAGAATGCTGCTAATATGGAAACGGGACCATCCCCAGATGGCAATCACTTGCTGAAGCAAATGCTTTCAGACTCGGACATGAGCGACGGGTCGTTATCATTCAACTCGGAGGAGGAGTCGCCGGACTTCATGATCGATTTCAACGTGGACGACATTTGCCAGTTCCTCGACTCGGATTTCTCCAAGCTCGGTCCGGACCAAAACGGCTATTCCCATGACAGGGAGAGAGACATCAAGTACCCACCCTACTTGAACCAGCATCTCGTGCCGCCCGAGGAAGCAGGGAAGGATCTGGACAACAGCCTACGCATCCGAGATGATTCGGTCTCGGCGTTCCAGTCACTGGCGTCGTTATTCGAATCCGACGACGAGAAGTGGACGGGAGGCGGTGATAAGGCCGACTTTGCATTGTCCGGAAAGAACGGTTGATTTCGCCTACAGCTGAGAGAGCTGCGTGTGGTCTTGGAGAAGTTGGTCACGACAATAACCAATCAATCCTGATCTTGAAGATTCATTTCATCCCTAAGGTTTTAGAAGTTCTATGTCACTCTCTTGAGATAATATAATTCTGTAATCATCGTCGCTTGCAATTCTCCTAAACCTTTCCACAATAACACTGGATCAGATCCATTTCATGTCTCAAACTCAATGAGCAGAAAACAATGTAAACGTGCATGGTGGAATAAAATTAAAAGAGTTAAGTGTACTAAATGTCCTAAAACTTGTCATGAAACTGTAATCGAGTCATAAAATTTATCAAATTAGTCCAATCAAGTCCTTCTGTCGAATGCATTTTTTCGAAAGTTTTAGAACTCAATTATATTTTCGTGGTCTTGGAGAAGTTGGTCACGACAATAACCAATCAATCCTGATCTTGAAGATTCATTTCATCCCTAAGGTTTTAGAAGTTCTATGTCACTCTCTTGAGATAATATAATTATGTAATCATCGTCGCTGCAATTCTCCTAAACCTTTCCACAATAACACTGGATCAGATCCATTTCATGTCTCAAACTCAATGAGCAGAAAACAATGTAAACGTGCATGGTGGAATAAAATTAAAAGAGTTAAGTGTACTAAACATCCTAAAACTTGTCATGAAACTGCAATCGAGTCATAAAATTTATCAAATTAGTCCAATCAAGTCCTTCTGTCGAATGCATTTTTTTCGAAAGTTTTAGAACTCAGTTATACTTTCGTCATAAGTTTAATCACTCGACTTCACTTTTATAATAAGTTTTAGAATTTAATTATATTTTTGAAAATTCTTAAACTTAATTATATATTCATAGTAAACTTTAGGATTTTCAATTGCGCCCTTTTTCCGTCCTTGACGTTCGGATAGCAAAGGTGGCTAACCAACTTTCAGAGGCTGTGCTGGGCCAATATCAGTTAATGCAGGGGGGGAGACAGACAAGTACGGTTAAGACAGATTTAAGCAGAACTCCACTTGCCACTGCATTATTTGTACAACCACGCACAACCACGTGATCAAAAATGACCTTGAAGAATCCTCGTGGGGGACCTTGCGCGAGTTTCTGCAAGTGGATATACGCCGGCAGAGTTTCTTTGTTTCTATACTTTTATCTTATTATTATTATTTTTTGTTTTTTTTGTGTTCTTTAGCTATCGGTTATCGTATTTGACAACCACTTTCCCAGGGGCATCTAAGCATCTAAGCCCTCTGGCAAAATTTGTTTCGGAGAGCTTTGGAAAAATGCATTGCATTTTCAAAGTCCTCTTAAGTTCTCCCTTAGCCTGAGGTAGGTCCGTGGAAACATTGGGGTTTAGTATTTTCAAAATGCTAACGTATGATTTTTTTTCTTCCAAATTTTCCTTTGACTAATTTTCGGAATTTGAAAAATGACCTCGTCACGCGAGTCTCCGACAAGGTCAAATATGGCAATAGGCGATGTCAGGCAAGGCTAGCCGGCAGCCTAAGCCTATGAACAAAGGTTTGAGGTTTTTGTTTTAAATAACAAAAGTCATTTATAGGTGTAGTTATTATTATTATTTTTAAATAGTATTACGCCAAAGTTGTTTTCCAATGCACTTTTACATTACACTTTACTAGCTATTTACATTTAGAAAAAACACTTTTATTGCATTTCCGACTTTCTCCAAAAGCCTTACCAAATGCAACAAATATGAGGGGGCCTATGCTTGTACTGCACCATCAGCCTAAACGGATTCCCATTTCAAAGCGATTGCTTGCAAATTATGGCTAGCGACCTATATATGTAATTTCCTTCCCAAATAGCTGCAGCGATCACGATGAATCCCCAATTACTGAACTTCTTTCGGCTCCAGAATCGAAAGTCACTTGCTCAAATTCCATTGATTGCACATAAACAAAAGGCCTAAATGTAGTCAATTCGCACGCTATCAAGACATTTCATAAGCATTAGATAGTCGAGACCATGAATACGTGCCCTTGAGTTATCGAAAAATCATTCATGACTTGCTTGATAATGTCATTGTGCAACATTTAATCAAGATTAAGCTCGTTTGATCATTTTAACTAGTTTGGACTTGAAAAAAAAAAGTCAAGAGTTCACTTATAAAGGCTAAAAAAGAGAGAATGTTGGTTGGTTTACTCAACCCTGACCTTCGACCCAAAAAAAAAATAAAAATAAATAAAGTTGCTGACCTATCGACATCATTCACAATTATATATACGGCATTGGATTTTAAGACTATTATTATAAGTTTTGAAAAAGGGAATGAAGGAGAAGACCCTCGTGGATACAATGGAAGGGAAACTAATCAGGCGTTTCTAGTGACAAGACAAAGACACTCGCGGAACGACAGGTAGGGTCAACGGCCATAAAAAATGAACGATTAGGCGGTGAACTGTATGAAATTGCCATCTCGAGATGCTGACAAATCAGCACCTAAAAATTCAAAGGCTACGGAATATGTTGTTGGAAATTATTATAAAGGGGGACCAACATTAGCCGTATAATATTTAAGTTTGGGAAAAACAAGATGGTCCAGAGAAAATAACATATGAGACAATGATTGATAACCCAAGTAAGATTTTGTGGCAATGTTGGTTCTAACGCATCTTGATATGGTTATAAATTTGGATAGGTTACCACGGAAAACTTTAAACTGATACATTTATAACAAATTTACCACAAGTTGAACCTCAAATCGGTATACCTTTGATAAACTTATCATTTATTAATTTATATTAAATTTTACAGTCGAATTGCTTAGTTGGATAACAAATGACAGTTGATAAATATACCAATTTCAGATTTTACCCTTTGTTCGTCACAGGTGTTATCTATGGTTTTTCGTAATATTAATCCAATTCAACCAAAACTAATAGAGAGTACGAGTTTGAAATTTTTTAATTTTAGGTAAATTTGTCTCAAATATACTAATTTGAAATTTTTCGTTGAAAAAATTAATTTGGGCAAATTTGTCATAAATGTATCCATTTGAGATTTTTTATGATATTAATACTATAAAATTTGATTGAACCATTAATGTAACTATAAGCGAATGTTTCAACGGCGACTTGTGATGGAAGGGTCTGCCCACCATAAATAGACTATGACCCTCTGTCGTCCTCATTCGACATGCTTTATGATTCATCCGTCACGGCCATCTAAGAGAGGATAAGGCAAGGATGACCAAGTCTTGGTTTCGTACGCCTTCGTCCGAATTCGTCTCATCACATGTCTTTACCTTTCATCGTCAAACCCGGTATCATAATGTCCTTTATGTCTTATCATTTAGGGATAGTTGTCCGGTTTAATACATGGAGTGATAACTTCCAAAACGATACATTGAAGGGTTAAGAAAAACGTTCCTGCTCGTGTCTTGCGGCATCCCCCACGTCGTTCAAACGGCTCGCTTGTGGATCGTGACCGAACCAGGGAACCATGGCGCCATTGATAAGCCCGTTACTGGGGGCGAGTCCCGGCACCACCAGAATGGATGTGGTCGGATACAAGCGATGATCGCGCTGTGGAAGTGCGTGGTAACTCGTGATAGGACTTTCAAGTGGACTGCCCTAGAGCTGTTGAATGGCATGGAATAATGATCACTCGAAATTGTCTCCATCCCCGTCGTCGAAAGCGCCTCACAACAGCACCATACGAAGGGCGCATAGACATTTCTTCTTTGAGTGAAGTCTCTCAAGGGTGCGGATTCATTGCTGCAAAGAGGAAGAACCGACTCAGGCGAAACCAGATTTTGAAATTTCTTGAGCACCAAAAGATAAGCAGGATAACCCAAATGGATACTGCTGCATATGCATGACTATGTGATGGGAAAAGACCTAGCAGGCCAGCAATTCTGCTTCCATCCTCCTTCTCCCTCTTCTCCTTCAGTTTGTCCCCTGTTCGGGTCAGTCTTCCAATCTGATCTTCGAGTTACTGCCGCGTCTTCTCTGACTACGTTCTCTGTTACAAACCGCTTCATCTCTTCATCGATTATTTTCCTCCCAGATTCATCACTCTCCTTCCTTTTCCTTTACTACTTTCTGTTCCATTGAACATATTTTGGTCAGAAAGATGACAATTAGGATTTACACAAACGGCAGGAAAAAAATAAATGAATCCAGTCCATTTATCTGCACCCTGGTCTTCCAAAAAATATTTTCCCTTATGTTTTTATAGATAAAAGCTTGGCAATAGATACTCCTTTCCTTCTTGAAAAGAGATGTTGAGAGAATATCTAAACCAAATCCAAGATCTCTAGTCTCAGTAAGGGAAATCACGACAAGGCCCACTGTTTTACTCCATAGCATATGAAATGCAACATTCAGAAGCACATATTAAGCAAGCACAAGAACTTGACTTAGAATTAATCAATTAAGTGACAGAAGCAGAAGAAACAGATACCTTCAACTCGTCAAGTTCACAAGTCTTCAGTTGTGTCTCAGCACCATGAAGACTATATTGAGGAGCCTTCTTTCTCAGAAGTGAGCTGTATAATTTCCTCCACTGTAAATCCACTCAAGCTGATATTTCCACAACTTGTTCAGATAATTATTTCTTTTGTCGTGCAAACCTATCCATCTCAGCCTTCTTCTCAGACTGTCATAAACAAAAAGTGTCAAAACCAAAAACTCCCATGAAGAATCATAACCAGGTTACAGCAATTATATATCTAAGTCATGAATTAACAAGAAACTGATACCTTAAAGACGGTTGTTGGTTGCCTGGATTCACTCAGTTATTGGGCTACGTAGCTTTTATCTAACCGTATTGGAGAACTCGACATTCCTCACTTCACATGAACATATAGTTCTTCACTGGCACATAATTGGTGAAAAAGCGCTGCTCAATCGACCTTTGCAATTTCATTGACTTCCCTCGGCATACTGAGAACTGGTCTTGTAAACTCTTGCTCCTCAGAGACCAATAAAATAAACTATTCTATATCCAATTCCACTTCATGACTACTAGCTGAAGTGCTGGCAGCACCATCAATCAGTCTCTTCAGCATCCTTCCTTGGTAAGATTCATTGGGATACCACTTGAAAGGCAGAGCATACAGAACCTTCACAAATTCATTCATGTGGGGGCCTGTTTCAATGTCTCAGCAAGTACAAGAACTGAAGTCAACTTATCTTGTTCAGTTCTCAATTGCTCATTAGCCACTCCTTCACCGATGATAATCTGTATAGGTTCACCAGTAAATTTGTCTAAATTAACAATATGAACAAGTCTCCTTTCCAAGACAATTGCTACCAATAGAGTCACAAAGGCTCCTTTCATTAAATTAAAAAGAAAATCACTTTAAGTAAGTAAACACCAGATTCATGAGATACCCACTGACCTCATAAGAAAAACGATTTGCTTGGAAAAACGAAAAAGTTGCTATGTTTTCATGTATTCATATCTTCTTCAATGTCAAGAAGGTGCACAAGAACAAAAAAGAAATAAATGAAAAAAGAAGATGATGTTCACTCCAATTTGATTTTCAAATGGAAACATCACAATGAAGTTGTTGAACGATAGAAAAAGTTGCTATGTTCATATTTTCATATCTTCTTCAATGCCAAGAAGATGCACAAAAAGAACCCAAAAGAAAAAAAGAAAAAGAAAAAAAAAAGAGATGATGTTCGCTCCATTTCAATTTTCAAATGGAAACATCAGAATGAAGTTATTGAAGGATCCATGGTTGTGACTCCTCCGTAATCAAGAAATGAAACTATAAACTGTGGGAAAAAATCAAATCACAACCTGAGCTTGCTCAAAAATGCTTCGAATTTGTTCGATGTCAAGAAGAATGAGAAGCATCATCTTGTGTATTTACAGGGCTACTTCTACAATAGGCAACTCAGCTAAAGGCATTCAAACACTATCCCGAAGAAGTAGCAATTACAAACCAAAATCAACAAATGCAGGAAAAGATTTACTTACCCTCTTGTCTAAGCCCCATATTTCGTTTGTAAGTGCATGGATCATGGAGGAGATGCTGGAAGTAGATCAGAACACATACAAGGTCAGCAAGGTTACGACTTATCTAACTTTTTCTCTTCTTCTATTTCTGACTAACACATTGAGGAGGAAACTCAAACATTTTCTGGTGCACTTAAGTTGTCCTCAACAAGATCAAGTTTATTCAACAACTCCTCCAACTCGTGCAAAGTAATCTTATAGTGGTCTTTGGATTGAGCGCCTTGCTCCACAATTGGAATGGCACGTCTGTACAGATTGTTATGCCACCAAGCTGGGTTATGCACATCAACATCATTGGAACCACGAGGTATCTCAAGTGGTTGTCTCTTGCAATCCTTGCTCCAACGTGAAAGAATATATGGCCTCGGAATTTCCTCCACACCATTATAGTTGAGAACATTCAATGCGTGGCGACAAAGATAACCTTTGTAATTGAACAAGCTGCATATGCATCGAATATCCACTTGAGACGTCTCATACAAGACCTCGTAATTTCTAACCTCCTTTTCTTTTCCAGTTACCACTCGTTCTTTCACTATGTATGTTATGATTGTGCCATTGACATTTATCTGCCTTGTGTTGAAGCAAGAGTACATCCCCTCGACCTCAGACTGGAATCTCTTGAAAATTTCTTTTGTATACACCCTTGAGAGCTGCACCTCAAAGTTGCACCTTGTTTTCAGCTCACAGTTCAAATTTCTGGACTCCAACCCTGCCATGGCTTCTTTCAAGTGCTTCCTATGCAAAACTAGATCATATTTATCAACAAATTCTTTGAAAGACGTATGTTTATGTACATAACCATCAAAAAAGGCACTCTTGCTTTCACTTTCTTGAATAAGAATCATCCCTGCGCAGAATGTATCCTTCAAGTAAACAGGAACCCACATTTGCCTATCCTCGTATAGTGAGTGGAGCCATTTATTGTCCCGAAGTTCATGTCTACGGATCATATCAGCCCAAGAAGTTTCGAATTCAGCCATTTTCAAAGAATTAAAGACCGACCTCTTCAGTTGTCTTTTAATTACTTCATATCCCTTCAATCCTCCCAGTTTTTCATGGAGTCTCTGCATAATATACCATGCACAAAAGCAATGATGAGCTTTTGGGAATACCTCAGAAATTGCAGTTTGGAAGGCTTTGGACTGGTCTGTAAATATAACTTGTGGAGGGTGATCCAACATGCACTTCAACCACGCCCGAAATATCCAAACAAAGTGCTCAACTGATTCGTGTCCAATGAAGCCACAACCCAACAAAACCGACTGTCCATGATGATTAATGCCAATGAAGGATATCAAGGGAATCTCAAATTTGTTTGCCAAGCACATGGAATCAACAGCAACCGTGTCTGAAAAGTAAGCATAGTCAGCCCTAGACCTGGCATCAGCCCAAAACACATTTCTCAAACGCCCATCATCATCAACATCCATCAAATAAAAGAAATTCGGATTGGTCAGCTTCATGCGACAAAAATAGTTATATAATGCATGGGCATCTCCCTCTTTAAGCTCCAAATATTTGGCATGATCAACGGAATCGATTCCATTGCCCCTACTGATACTCAAGTAGCTATTACTCTCAGAATTGATTGCAGCTGGCTGATACAACTTTATGACATGCATGTGCATCACAGGCTTTGACGGTGGTTGTGCCTTTTTGGCAGCAATGGTCATCTTTTTATGTGACTTGTAGAAGCGCTTGATTTCTGGACTAACCCTATGGTTGTGCTCAAGCTGGACTTCAACTATTCCCCACCTATTAGAGTCCACAAGCCTAATCACTATCATTGCAGGACATCCAGTCCTTGTTTCAGGCCTAGGGTTGTTGGCTTCACTTTTTTTCTTGAAGCCTGCACTACTGCAGCTTAGTTTTGCTCTATAACGCTCTTTCCTCTTCGATCTAAACCAAGAATTGCTTACTCTGATTCCGAAACCCTGTTCCTTTCCATACATATTATAGAAATCATAAGCTTGATCAAAAGAATCAAACTCCAACCCCACAGTAGGTGTTGCGTGTCCTTTCATTGGTTGTGCATCGCTAACTTCACCTCCGCTATCCATAGCATTTGCATCTTCCTCAAACTCATATTCATTGCCATCATCAAAGAGAGGCTCACTATTTAGATGAACTTCTTCCATCTCAAACATATTGGAGAGACATTTGCATACAAGCTCAAAGGCAAAGGCAAGGTCACCTGCGCAGAAAACAGTGTTAACATTCTGAAGGTCAATCAACTAGAGAAACATTAGCCTGATTGATCATGGGAGACTAGATCCAGAAGACTAAATTATGATAACATTAAAATATTGATGACTCAGTAATTCAAGTAGGGAATAAGTCGGTGGCTTGCACCTCAATATTTGATTAAAGTTCAAGCTCACAAATCTGTTATCCTCCATAATAATAGGGCCACCATCACTAGAAACCCCTATAAGCACTTTATTTGAGCTTATTTAGATGCTCACATGATTTATTCTTCATCACCCGACACATTCACACACTAGAATCACTAAATTTGCTTAAATCAAGCTTGGTTACATGCCCACCAATAATGTCAAAGTGCATGCTTTCACTTATCGTAACTTAACTACATATTTACGTTTTTAGTTTGCTAATATAATCATATAAATCCTGGTCACTCATGCCACAACACCTGTACTCTCTGTTCCAAGTTTAAATAAATATGCATTTGACTTTTGCTTGTATAAGCACCTTTATAGTCTGATCTTCCATGACTCTATACCAACACTCACTATTGTTAGATTAAATGCGAGTTCAAGCATTTCATTCTTTTCCCCAAAAACATGTACATTTTCCACTTCAAAAGATGTGGTTTAAATTACCTGTAGCTCTCCTTCCGGGGATGGATCTAGAGCAATGTATCACTGGGGAAAAAACTTAAGGGATATAAAAAGACACTTACTAAGTTTATACCCCATTAACATTTGAAAGAAGAACAGGATTTTTTTTGTGTCCAAATTACACTTTCTTTCAACAAGAGAATGAATAGCCATCATTAAAGGTATTAATGATATAATCATTGTGTTAATTGATTTTGGATGAAGGCCTTCTTGGATTAGATTTCTAAGTAAATTATGAGTTCATATGTCGCAATCATTAATTATAGGCAGATAAAAAGAGAGATAAGATTTTTGTTTAAACTCCTCTGTTCAATCAATCAAATATTTCCTCCCTTACGAAGCATACGGAACATTCGAACAGGTACTTTTCAATAAACCAAAAGGTAATAATCATGTAAAGTAGTCCATTTTGGTATAAAAAAATCATTGAAACCAAAGATGAGAGTCAACAAAATATCTTAAGAGTATAAAATTTAAGTGGTGCTTTGCACCTTTATCCCTGATTTTCTTTTGCTTGAACTTCTTAAATAGGCAAGAACCGGAATTTATCTTCAACCAAGACTTCATCTTAACTCTCATCATTGCAACAGTTTTGCAATTTTTTAAATAAAAACATGACGAATAATGTTAGACACACTAAAATCTGTCTCTTGAATAGGTTTACAAAGTTGCGTGACAGATTCCATTTAGATGTTTAAATGGGTCTAACTTAAGTAATCGTTTAGGGAGTGCACATCACGTAGCAAAATACATTTGGTATCCAAGCATTACTCAAATTAAAAAATCTGTCAAGTGCTAGAGTTTGGCAGCTTTCTTCGGACTCAAAATTTCCCTATATTTGCATTTTGACTTAAATTCTACAGTTTTCCTTCGGGATGTGGGTGGGACCAGTGGGCTAAATGTCTAAGTTTACATTTTCAAATGAATATAACAGTCCACTAGAAGTCCCGCTTAAAGAAAAAGAATGGGCCACAAGCGGGCAACATGACAAAACTCAAGAACCACATATAAATAAAACCATATATCATGGTAACTTTTGCAGAGCTCAGTCCGGGCAAGTGCCACGACACAATAAAATCTGTCCTTGTCTATTTCCCTCGCTATGCATCAAAGTACAATTATTTATATTTATGGCAACCAAAATCTTTTGACAGGAACCATTAACCTTTTGCTTATTAACTAACTTTCACTTTTCCAATTATGTGAGAAAGGAAAAGAGAAGCTTCTTCCTGAGACAAGTAACAAAACAATGAAATCAAGGAAAAACATAGGATCAAGAAAGACCAGGTGGGATTTCATAATTCTCAACAGTTAAAGTTTCTAAAGATTTTCAGAAATCATTTAACAAACTGCATGCCTAACAAATACACAATGAACATGGTCTCGAAAAAGCATTGTGGACAACAAACAATCACTCCTGCACACGCACCTGAACCCTTAAATCTAGGAGTTTTTAAGGTTTTTAAGCAAACCAATGGTCACATATACATAGGTAGCTACTACGTGACTTCCCTGTCAATACCTAGGATATGGGTTTTCAAGCGACCAAGATTTTGGCTAAGTAGATTGATATGAGTCTGACGATTGACTTGAAATGGATTGTTTCTTCCACAGACTTAAACCTTGGGTCAGAAAGACCTCAGCATTTCCACATTAACAACGTAATAGTCAGGTTATCTCTTTCCTTTTGCTCCCAAAGACGATTCTAAAATGCCAGGGTCAAAAATGCTAAATAGTGCTGAACTAGGATAGGTTCATAGTCATACATCTAAATATCAAAGCTTATGGCAAAGAGGGGGAAAACTGTATCGAAGAAAAACAGTGAAGATCAACGGATGAAGATATATATATATCTTCATCCCCAGAACAACCTAGACTAAGGAAGATATACAAAATGAATGTCCCATGCAGAGATTTCAACTCTCCATCTCCAATACATAGTTCTTTGTATGACAAAAGTAGTCAAAGTCTCACTTGAACCAAAGAAAAAGGGCAAGAAAAGATGCTGGGAAGCTCAAGGCACTGCAATGAAGCCAAACTCGTGGGTACACTCCTCATGCCAGTATAATAAGTAACTCTCTGTATCCTTCTTATCACCGCATCCCATGCCACGGACAACTCGAAACACGTAACAGGCATAATATCATCCGATTTTCTATAATATCCTGGCAGCCCAATGCAGCGACAGAGCTTGATGTTTCACCTAATCCCCACTTTCAGGCAGTTCACAGGAAATGCAGACACAGAACCGCCACAACCATGAAACTTGAATCTTCGGCATCTGAACAGATCATCGACGTGATTTATAGTCATCTGGGTACCTCCTACTCATTCGTTAGCGGAAGTATATACAGAGCACTCCAACATCGATCTCATCATATCCATCTCATCCATTCCAGGTAAGGCATGTAATCTAACAACACCCTAGCCTACATGATCTTTGTAAAAGAGCAACTCACCAGAAGAGAGATGGAGCGCGAGTGCAGCACTCGAGTCGGCGCCGCGGCCGAGCTACGGCCGGAGGACCGGCGTTGCAGGTGAACTGGAGGTTCCACCGGACGCCGCGGGAATCGCCGTCAGCTCAACCGCCCGCCCCCTCCCAATTCATCCGGCGACGTTCGATCGGAAGCGACCGTGCCGGTGCCGGTTCGGCTTCCGGCCGGCTTTCCGACGGGTCGATCGGCTCCCCGGATTCCGGGATCCGAAAGGGTTTCTAGGGTTTCGAGAATCCAGGAAACGGAGAGAGAGAGAGATGGACAGCTTCCCGGTGGTCGGAACCACGGTGGGTTGGGATTGATTCGAAGGCCGCCGGCGGCTTCCGGTCGTCGACGGCGCGCTGCCGCCCGACCCGCTCAACTTTTCGCCGGCCGGTGTCGCGCTACGTTCTGAAGAGGAAAGGAATGAGAAGAAAGTGCAACGGAGTTAATTCCGCTGAAATGCTGACGTGGCCTAAAGTTTAGAATTGATATTGTATAGAATTTTTTTTTTCTTGGTCGAAACATTGTATAGAATTGCATTAATGTCAATTAAATGGGCCAATTTGAGCTAGATAATTTATCACTCGATCTAAGCCCGACCTGAATCATCCATTTCACGAGCTTTCGTGCCGGGACATCTATTTACATCTTTTTGAATGGTTGGTATGCCGATAAAATGAGCTACCGTGTAAGAAAGAAGATTAAATTTATTTATAGATTATATATACAGTTTTCCATAAACATATCATGTATTGTGGAGGTCTAAAATTAATGGGGTTGCAAGAAAAAGACGTTAAAATTCCGGGAAAAATTCTAAATAGAGACATGAAATATCATCATTTTCTCAAATAATGATATGAAGTAAATCCGTATCAAATAAGTGACCATGTCAATCTTAAATAAAGTTTTGAAGTAGTTATGTTAGTATCAAATAAGGGTTTAATCTCCCTAGTTACCGACCAATCAATAGCATTTTTGTCTAAAGACAATTTTAATTTTAAATTATATTTTTCCTTTAGTGAGGCCCGGGTGATCCTCACCAACCATTGGGCAAGGGCCTAGGGGAGGGCTTGACCCTCGCCTGTGGCTTCTTAATCTCATTGGTTTAAGGATAATCACATGAATCAATGACATGTCTAGACGAATGGTTAGGATTAATCATCGATGAATGATTGAGATTTAATATTTAATCCCTAAGCACGTTTCCTAATTGACTTAACCTTAATGATTAGGATTAGTGACATAGCACTTTGGGGCAATCTAGTTAATTCACCAAGGGTAATTCCATAATATTTGTGTAAGAGGGGTATGGGAGAGTCGGCTATGATGTTGGTTAGTAGGGGGTGGTCATCAACCATTAGCCGCTGGAATGCCGCTAGAAAATGGCCGAGCTAGCCATTTCTCGCCAGAGGCTAGTTGGACCGGTCTAAAACGATTCGGATCGAGTCGGCTAGTTTAGGTTTTTTTTTTTTTTTTGGTCGAAAGACATATATAGATTTCATTGATAATCTTTAAGATGAACTACATCCGAACATAAAACATCCAAGAGACTCGACGGGGGATATTTGACCCAGTTTTCCGGTAAAATGTTGTTTCTCTGGGCTTTCACAACCCAGTCAGCAGCTCCATTTGCATCTCTTCTACAATGAGTAATTTTGACGGGCCGAATTTTGGCTAAAAGGTCGTGGGCTTCACAAAGCAAAGGCCTGATTTCCCAGCTTGTTTGACCATCAATAGCACTCTCCCAACTCTGATCTGGGCGCACCCTTTGCTGATCTGTAAGATGGCTTATCACTTCCACTAACTCAAGCTGATCTGTTTGGATTTCCCAGTTCGTGTCTTCATTTTCTGCACTTGGGTTCTTCTCCAGCCATCTTAGGGTTTCGACCACAGCTGCGGCTTCCACTTGGATGGTCGATTCTGCTCTCATCGACCGAGCAAACCCAGCAATCAGCGTCCCCGTATGGTCCCTGCACACTCCGGCAACAGCGGCTTCTCCGGTGTCGCTGATAAACGAGCCATCTACATTCCATTTGAAGAAACCGCGAGCTGGAGGGTTCCATTGAGTAGGTGAGTCTAATTTTTGGGATGTTCCTTTAGTTCTTCGGGAGATGCACTTACTAATATGTTGGTGTTTGCCGAGGGCTGATTCGAGGAGATTCGTTGGGTTGGGTTGCTGGTTTCGGAAAACGAGTTCGTTCCTTCCTCGCCAAATCTGCCAAATCAGCTGAATAAGTAGCTCGAAGGGAATCGTTGGGTGTTGAAATTCGAGGATCCACTCTTCTATACGGCTGATTTGGTGTTGATTGATGAAGATCTGAATTTGGGGGTGTGCCCATACCGATTTCGTCCATGGACAGAGGAGGAATAGATGTTCGCTTGTTTCTGGGAGGCTTTGGCATACCGGGCACTTGTCATCCGAAATAATCTGTCTTCGCCGAAGGTTAGCTCTTGTTGGTAAAGCATCATGACATAGTTGCCATAGGAAATGCTTGTATTTCGGTTGAGTGTTAGCTTGCCATATTCGACGCCATAGTGTTTTCGGAATTTGGAAAGAGGAGGAGGCCTCATTCTGTTTTAGACTATGCTGTATGGCTTGTTGGCAATGATATGCACTTTTAACTGTATAAGTGCCAGTTTTGGTTGATGTCCATATGATTTTATCCTCCTGACTTGTTATGCTTAGGGGAAGTGCTAGGATTTCTTCCACTGTATTCTGATAAAACAATTCCCTGATTCTAGTTTCCTTCCAAGCCATTTGGACTTCATCCACCAAATCCGACACCATTTTAGGATCGTCCCTATTCGCTGGCCCTCCAATGACACCTTTAGGTAGCCACCGATCCTCACGAATCTGAACCTTCTCACCATTGCCAATAATCCATCGAGAAGACGGTATAAGCGTATTCCTTCCAATTATTAAACTCCGCCATCCCCAAGATGGGTTACTGCCACTTGCTGCTTGTAGAAAGGTCCCATTTGGATAGTATAGCCCTTTGAAGACCTTGCCCCATAAGGTTTCAGGCTGCTGGAGTAATCGCCAGGCTTGCTTTCCGAGCATAGCTTCATTGAATATAATCAAGTCCCTGAATCCCAACCCGCCTATTTCTTTCCTGTCCTTTAGCACTTCCCACTTTTTCCAGTGGACTCCTTTGTGCTGATCATTGGTTTTCCACCAGAACTCTGCAACTTTTCTTTCGATGGCCCGGCATATGGATAGTGGGATTTTAAAGACCGACATGACATACTGCGGGATAGCTTGTACCACTGCTTTGATCAGTATTTCTTTTCCTGCTTTGGACATAATTTTTTCCTTCCAGCCCTCTAGTTTTGCATTTACTCTCGATAAAATCCAGGCAAACATCTCCTTCTTTGATCGACCCCAATCCGAGGGAATTCCGAGATACTTCCCTGTTTTTTCAAGTTCTGGGACTCTCATCTCAGTTGCCAAGCTTTGTTTTAGGGCTAATGGGCAGTCCCTACTAAAAATTATGCCTGATTTATTTAAATTAATAGCTTGACCAGATGCAAAACAATACTGATTCAAAACAGCAGCCACATTCTGACATTCTATAAGATTCCCATCCATGAATAGTATAAGATCATCCGCGAACATTAGATGAGAGAGGGTAGGGCAGTCCCTGTTAAGTTTAATTCCTCTTATGCTACGATCATTAACAGCTTTATGCAGCAACTGGGATAGAACATTTGAAACTATAATGAAGAGATAGGGAGACAGCGGGTCACCTTGCCGTAGTCCTCGAGAGGGTTTGAAATATGGTTGAGGCTGCCCATTCACTTTGACACTGTATGAAACTGTAGAAACACATTGCATCACCCAAGAGACCCATATGTCGTGGAAGCCCATTTTTCGCATGCAAGCCTCTAAAAAATCCCACTCAACTCGATCGTATGCTTTTTTCATATCGAGTTTAAGGATTGCTTGGAATTTCCTTCTTCGACGTCGTGTTCTTAGTTGATGAAGCACTTCTTGCACTAGTAAGACGTTGTCTTGTATTAACCTTCCTTGGACAAAGGCACTTTGTTCCATGGTAATCAGTTGGGGGAGGTATTTTTTCAGCCTGTTAGCCAGCACTTTTGATATGATTTTGTAAGCAAAATTACACAAGCTAATAGGTCTGAATTGATCCAACTGTTCTGGATTTTTTATCTTTGGGATGAGTGTAATTGTAGTTTTATTCAGTTCTGGGTTGAGGCGGCCAGACTCACCAAACTGGGTAATTTCTTTATGGATATCTGAGCTGATTTCATTCCAATGGTGTTGGAAGAAGATTCCATTTAGTCCGTCCGGTCCCGGTGCTTTTAATGCTCCCAATTGGAAAGTGGCGAGCTTGATTTCCTCGGGTGTGAAAGCTCCGGTTAGTGTCTGGTTCATTTCTTCTGTCACCAAACATGGTAGCTGATCCAAAACTGGCTGAAAGTTTCGATCCCCCGCTGAGGTATAGAGTTCTTTAAAAAAAGCTGTGGACAACTGTCTGATTTGTCCCGGGTCACGTGTCCATTCTCCAGTTGGGTTTTTCAGCATAGTGATCCTATTCCTCTGTCTTCTTTGTACTGTTGTTGCATGAAAAAACTGAGTATTTCTATCCCCCCATCTGAGCCATTGAATGCGGGATCGCATCCCCCAATAAATTTCCTCTTGTCGCCATAGCCGTTCTATCTCATCATTCAACCATTGCATTCTATTTTTATCATAATTTAGCATTGCACAGTTGGTTAGTTGCTGCATCTCCCCTTTTATATTTTGTATTGCCTTTCGGGCATTAGAAAACTTTTTCTTACTCCATGGATGAAGTTTCATGGTGACTTGTTTGAGTTTGCTGCATAAACCTTCTGTCTTTTTAGCTAGCCCCCTCCAAGTATCCAGCATGATTTGCCCATATTCCTCATCCTCTATCCAGTAAGCTTCAAATTTAAATTCTTTTTGTCTTTTTTCTGATTGAGGAAATAAGTCCACCAACAAGGGACTATGATCTGAGCCTACAGCTGGAAGGGCAAAGACCTCTGCTGAAGGAAATTCCACCCGCCATTCGATATTACATAATGCTCTATCCAACCGTTCCTTCACAAACTCAGCTCCTTCTCTGTTATTAGCCCAGGTATAAGTACAGCCTTTGCTGTCTATATTCATCAGTCCAATGTGATCTAGGAACTCCTGAAAAGCTTTCATTCTATAATTTTCAGCTGGTCGCTTCCCCACTTTCTCCCACACGTACAGCACCTCATTAAAGTCCCCTAAGCATACCCAGGGTTCCTGGGTGAGAGTTCGCATGGATGCTATATCAGCCCACAATCTCACCCTATCCTGGAATTCAGTAGGTGCATGAATAAAAGACACTCTCATACTATGATTTGTTACCACATTAGTACATCTTATATGTATGGAGTGCATGGAGCTCGATATAATAGAGATAGATACATGGTCATTCTAGATAAGTGCCAAACCCCCAGCAATACCTCTTGGGTTGATGATAAAACTGTGCTGAAACTGCAATCGACGTTGTAGTCTCTTACATACCTCCTCTTTGTTTTTTGTTTCCATTAGAAATAAAACAGCGGGCCTTTCTTGAGCCACTAGGGCTCTAATAGCCTGGAATGTCAAGGGTGTGCCCAACCCTTGACAATTCCAGCTTATTATCTTCATTTGTGATTTGGTGGCTTATTAGGGCTAGCCACCAAAGCCCAATGTCGTGTTTCTTCCTCCGTAAGGACTGGAGTATCCAGTAAGGTTGTTTCATCAAAGTCTGGCTTGCTTATCCCCTGTGGTTCATAAGGTGTGTATCTTTTCAACTTTTTATGAGCGGTATGTTTCTGTCCCTTACCTTTTCTATCTGCCCCGTTGGTTTTGGCCGATTCTTTCAAAAAATTGTGTGCAATTAGGTCTATGTAAAGAATTCATTCGATTAGAAGGAGAATGGGCTAATTCGAAAGGAAATAGTCCATATTCATTAAAATTAGACCAATCAAATTTCTTAAAAACTTTTCCATTGATTTTAATTGGCTTAATTACTTCAAGAATATTGAAAATCATGATTAAATTCAATGGGTGCGTGAATTTAGAATTCCTAGCCAATTAGCGTAATTTGTGCAATTCTCGTCCTCAAAAACCAAATTAATTGAAATTGACTTTAATTGATACAACAAGATGTCAATTGGTTCAATTATCCATGTTCATAATGGCTTAATGCATTGAAATTGAACTAGAATAACGGTATGAACTTTATGTCGAAATTCAATTGAGAGTCAATGATGAAATTAAACCTCAATTTATCAAATTAAAGCTTAGTCTAGAATGGGTCAACTTGAATTGCAAGTGATGAAGTTCATTAGCTTGAATTTCCAAAGTTCAAGTAAGCTAAATCAATCAAATTGGAAATTTTCCAAATGAATTTGCCAAAATTGACCATGGATTTGAATTCAGTTTGAAAAAATCAGTCGATTTGGGGTAATAGCTCTTAAACCATGAAGAACCAATTGGAACCCCTAATTAGGGTTGAAAACGGCAAGTTTTGCCTAGATATGCCAAATCACCGAAATGGTCACGCAATTAATCTTGAAATGACTTCTAGATCATTTCTAGATCAAATGTTATAAAAGAAGTTAAAAATAAAATACAACAAGAAATAAAATAATTTTATGATTGATCGATTTTGAACATAAAATCGAAAAATTTGGAAAATGAGGTTCTTAATCGATTTTTATAAAATTTTCAATGCCAAAGTCAAATTAAAGATAAAATGAGATGATTTTTCCGTTTTTACATTTTTCAATTTTTTTTTGTCAAGATTTGATCAAAAGTCAACCATTTAGTGACTTATCACTAAAAAAAATTGATTTTATGATAAAAAAAATTGAATTTTTTGAAATTGTGACCAATTAGAAACTTTTTATTTAGACTTAGGGTTGACTTTTACTCAAAGGGTCCATCAAAAAGTCAACTTTTTACTTTTTGGGTTTTTTTTTATGAGAATAGTTAGAAAATTATCCACAAATGAAAGGCCAATGAAAAAGAAATAAAAAAACGATACTTTTTGCTCGAGAATCGGGTTCCATCACAATTGGAAATCTTAATCTCAAAGTTTTTACTTTTTATGACATGTCGATTGAAAATTATGTGTCAACATACTTCACCATGACCATACCCAACATATGTTATGCAAACGCTTTGTTAGTTCATGCACAATCCAAAATAGTTTCATATGAATGTCTCTTTAAAAGTTGGGAAGTACTTGAAGAAATGCTTAGGACTTGGGATACTTCTATCCTAAAGATGTAAAGTGGAGATGATAACCTACTATGACAAGGATTATACAACTTGCCCCATGAGCCGAAGATCTATCACTGCTTTCTACATTAAACTTGGGGAATCGTTGCTTTCATGGAAAACAAAAAAGACCACCATATCCTTGTCATCAATCGAAGCTGAATATCGAGCTATGGCCAAAACTATTTGTGAAATAATATAGATATGAGGCCTACTTCTAGACCTTGGATTACAAGTTAAAGGACCAATCATGCTATTTGTGACAATGATGCAGCACTCAAACTTGTGACAAATCTCATGGACATGAAAGAATGAAGCATCTAGAAGTTGATTGTCACTTCACTCGAGACAAGATCTTAAGAAAAGATAATCGAGACAAGAGGAATCAAAACCACATAACTGCCAATAAATATTTTCACCAAGCCTTTATGTCAAAGACACCACACATATATATTAAACAAGCTAGGTGTTTTGGACATATATATAAGCCATCAGCTTAAAGAGGAGTGTTGTAAAATATGCTTGAGATATGGCAAATTAGTTCAAATTGTGATCGATACACTAGATTGGTCTTGCAATATAATTGATTTTTTTTTGGGTCGAAAAGATAGATTGTATTATATAGTCGATAAACTACAACCAGAAACTATAGCATCCGCATCACAAGGTCTTGTAGAACAAAGGGAGGGAAAATATTCCAGTTTCAGGGCCAAATCTGATCTGCCGTGGGCCTTAGCAGCCCAATCTGCCACTCCATTTGCCTCCCATCTACAGTGTCGAAGCTGCAAATTAAGGTAATGGGAAAGCAGAGCGTTGACTTTAGCAAACAAAACACATTCTTCCCACGGCGGCGCCCTCCTTTCGTTAACAATTTGGATCAAAATCAGGCAATCCGATTAAATTACAAGATGTTCATTGTTAAAGCCTTGGTGCAGCAAATGATGAAGAGTAAAGGTAAGCGCCCGAACCTCCGTTTGAAACGCAGAAGCAGCTGGGAAACTTCTAGTAAATACATCTGTAAGTATTCCCTGGTGATTTCGACTCATACACGCCATTGTACCTTCTTTATTGCCAGGCTGATAAGCACCGTCTATGTTGCATTTCAGGGTTCCGTGATCGGGGGGGTCTCCACAAATGTGCTATGTTGAGAGCAGGATTATCTGTTTGTTGACGGCTTGGGTCGGAGATTTGGTAGATTCGGGTCTGTGCAATGGCGTTCTCCTATACAAGGGTCGGATCTGGTTGCTGTTGGCGGAAGATATAGCTGTTGCGCATACGCCAAATCTGCCATAAGACATTAGCTATGGTTTCCAGTCCAGGTAAGAGTTTCGATTTTGTTACTCTTGCTGTGATCCATGCATCAAAGCGTTGCACTGTATGAAGCGATATCATTATATTGAGCTGAGGATGACTCCAGACACCCCTGGTCCATGAGCAGAAGAAAAATAGGTGCTCTAGGGTTTCCGGAAAATTTTGATTGCAGAGAGTGCAAATAGGATCAGGGGTTATGTGTTTGTGAAATAGATTTGCTTTGGTTGCAAGTGCGTTTTGGCATGCTGTCCATAAGAATGTGCGGATTTTTGGTGCTGTTTTCATTGTCCAGATCCTTCGCCATAGTATTCTAGGGTTCTGGTAAGAAGTCGAGGCTTGTTGACTGCTCTGTTTATTTGCTATGTTGATGAGAGTGTTGTAGTTGCTTTTCATTGTGTAATGGCCATGCTTTGTGGCTGTCCAGACTAAATGATCAGTAGCATAGAGGGGTCTGACAAGAATTCTAAGTATTTCTACAATGATCTGATCGTCGAAAATCTGTTTGATAAGAGGAAGGTTCCAGGTATAGTAGATAGGATTTATAAGATTAGCCACCATCACTGGTTCTTCTCTTGCAGTTGGTCCGCTTATAGTCCCGATAGGTAATCACCTATCCTCATGTATCTTGATCAGTTTGCCATCACCAACAGACCATCTTACATTCGGTAGAATGGCCTCTCTACCAATCAGAAGGCTCTGCCAGCCCCAAGATGGTCGAGTTCCTTTATCCGCTGATTGGAAGTCCTTTGAATGAAAGTACAACCCCTTGAAAATTTGACTCCACAAAGATAGAGGTTGTTGGATTAAATGCCAAGTTTGCTTTCCAAGCATTGCCTTATTAAATTCTATAAGGTCTCGAAAGCCTAATCCTCCATTGTTCTTGCTGGTTTTGAGAACATCCCATTTCTACCAATGAACTCCTGCCCTGCTATTGTCGTTCCTCCACCAAAAATTGGAAATTCTCTGCTCAATTAATTTACAAAGAGATAGGGGAAGCTTGAAGATGGACATGGCATATTGTGGAAGAGCCTGTACAACGGATTTAAGTAGTATTTCCTTTCCTCCCTTCGACAATAATCTTTCTTTCCAACCCTCCAATTTTGCATTTACCCTCCATAATATCCAAGAAAACATCTCTCATTTTGATCGCCCCCAGTCTAATGGAATACCCAAATATTTTCCATATCGTTGCAACACCAGTATTCGAAATTCCCTTGCCAAATTTTCCTATAGTCTCAAAGGATAGTGTTTACTGAAAAACATTCTAGATTTGTTTCGATTTATGACCTGTCCCGTGGCCATGCAATACTAATTCAAGATATTAGCAAGGTTCTGACATTCCTTAATGTTAGCTTCTAGGAAAACACCGAATCGTTAGCGAAAAAAAGATGGGAGAGGGTCGGGCATGACTTGGTTAACTTGATCCGTTTGATGTGGCCCATGTCGACTGCTTGGGTAATAAGGATTGATAATACATTCGCTAATAAGATAAAGATATAAGGGGAGAGTGGATCACCTTGCCGGAGACCCCTTGTCGGCTGAAAGTAATATAGTTGTTTGCTGTTAAAACGTACACTAAAGGATGTTGTGGTGATGCATTGCATCACCCACTGAACCCATCTTGGGTGGAATCCCAATTTAAGTAGATAATTTTGAAGGAAATCCCATTCAACTCTATCATACGCCTTTCTTGCAATATAATTGATTGAATGGATCAATTTAGGAGTAGAATTGATTCCGTATGACTTGTCTAGGGGATATTCTTTCCTTTTATTGTTCCTTTTTTGTACTATATAATGAACACTTTACATGTAAAGATTACAAGTCGAAGTGCACAGAATACAAACTTCTTCAATTTCTTCTTCCTCAATTTGTGTCATAGAGTAAAAATTGGAAACTGAAGGATTCGAGCAGAGAGAGAGAGAGAGAGAGAGAGGGGTTTGGACTGGAGTGAGCAGCAAAAGAAATGGTGTCGCAATGGCACGCCCTCGCCCACCGCGACCCTTACTTATCAAGCAGGCACCCCAACCATTGTCGCAAGTTACAAATCACATAACTATGTAAAGCTGTGATCTATTTTTGATCGCGTGGCCATCACTACATGATCTCATCACTCAATGACGGCAACTTGGACAAGGTCTCTCTCGATATGCTCCGGATATGAGATTTGGTCTTTCAATTAGTGGTTTCACTCTTGGAATGATTATGTCCGACCATTGCAAGTAGGTCATTATTGCCTTGTGGCGGCGGCAGCTAAGCAAGCAGAGTTGCTCATGGCGGGCCTGGGCAACAAAGGGTGAACACTGTTACTACTCATTCAAGACTCCTTGCCTAAGTGCTTTTTTTTTTTTTGGGGTCAAATTTCCAATAATTGTTTACCAAATTTTACTTATAATCCAATTTTGTCCATGTGCCCAAAACACACATTCGAATAATATATATTTGGACATACAAAACCGTGCATAAAATAGCATAAATCAATTTTATCATCATCTTATTCAATCTTCATCTTATAACAAAACCCAACCGTAGAGGTTGATATACGACTGTTGCTTTTAAGATACAGATTTTATGGCTCGATTCTAGGGAAACTTTATCTCGTTTTTTTTTTTTTTTGGCAATTCAGACGCACAAGTGCAGGGGCACATAGCCACTTGGAAGCATAGAGAACAAGCTGTAAGCTTTGCCAACCAGTTAGGTGCACATGGCAATTTGCACACAATTACTGACGTCCGAACAAATGACCTCAAAATCCTCTAACGCGCCAACTGACAGCGCGAACTCTGAGGAGACAATTATTAGTCAATGTACAAGCAAGCAAAATTGCGTACTGGTCCAAGCGTCCACTTGTCTCTACAACAGGACAGGGGTGTTTTTTTATTATTGGAAAATGTCGGTGACCACAATTTTTCTTTTCTTTTTTTTTTTCATTTTTTTCTTTTTTTAGGAGGCTTTTCCTCTTATTACTGTCGAAACTAGTTAATAGAAGGCTCTAGAACTCACCCGATCACATCGATCAATTTGGAAGTATTCCTGGATGTATATACAACCTCTTTTATATGTATTAGGCCAAAGTTCATGCCTCTTTACCACGTGGGTTCATCTCTTGCGACCAATAGGGTGGACCATAAATCCAAATCGAAATAAATACGGCTTGGCACCATTTTCTATTTCAATTGAGGCCATCTTGATAGAGACCTTTTTTAATTATTTCCAAAATAAATCTCAAGTGATTCTCCAAATAAATCTAGATGAGATGTTTTTCCCCAAATTAAACTTCGCAATACGTTTAGTCTAAATATTGCCTACTGCCTAGTAATCACGCTCCCGATCTCAATCGCTTTTGCATCTCTCCTCGAATTATTAAGATAACTTTCCTGATTTTTTATTTAGATTAAAGTTATATAACTGTATATATAAGTTTTATATGAAGTAGCAAATAGATCTTTGTCGTTTCTGGATTTTCATTTTCTTTATTATCTTTCAATCCAATGACAATAGTTTGCCAATGCTAGAAAATATTTTCTGTCTCAAAAAAGTGAATTGATAATGTTATACTAACCATTATAAAAGTTTTATTCTTGAAGATTAGATATAATTTAATCGTTTATTTTTAAAATTCTATTATTACTACCATTTTCATTTTACTTTTAGCCATTTATAAATTCAAACCGTAACACCGTACATATTAATAGAAACATACCTTTTTCTGAACTCTTAGATTTCAATCTAATCTTCGTAATTACATCCAACATGGGGCACATTGATTTTAAAATGTATTTTGAAATGCATTGTATCCATATCTGGAATTTAAGCTCACTAACTGACTAAGGGGCTGTTTGGTAACGTTCCAAGGAACACCCGTTTATGTTATTTTGTTCCCCGGAACAAAAATAGAACAAAAACGCGTTCGGTAAATTTTTTGTTCCTGGAAACATATTTGAAACAGAAACGATAAATAAAAGAAAAAGTTGTTTCTTGTTCCCGGGAACAACTCAAGAAACAAGTTTTTTTTTCTTCCTTTTCTTTTCTTTCTTTTTCTCTTCCTTCCTTCTTCCCTAGCTAGTCATCGGCCTAGCGATGGTCGGCGATCGGCCAGATGAAGCCTGGCGACCTCGCCGGAGCCTCGTTGGCCCTCGGCGGGGCTTGACCTCACCTAGCCACTGTGAGGCCCGGCGACACCGACCCAAGCGAGGCTTGACCTTGCTCGACCATCGTGAGGTCGACCTCGCGGTGGCTGGGCGAGGCTCAGGGGGACCTCGTCGGTGGCCAGCGACCTCGTTTGGCTGGTCATCGGTCGGTCATGGCCAAGCCGGTGACCAGCTAAGAGGAAGGAGAAGGAAAAAAAAAAAAAGGAAAGAAAAAAGAAAAAAATGTAATAAAAATATTAATATATTAAAAGAAATTTTAAGTCACAAAATTTTTTGGGCTTATACCAAACGTGTTTCTATTCCCGGAACATAAATTTTTTATAGTTATCAAAAGCCTTAAAATGCCCAGAAATTGTTCCCGAGAACAGAAATAGAAAAAAATGTTTCTGAAAAGAAATTATTCCAGGGAACAGAAACGTTACCATACACACCCTAAGTTTGTGGAGTAACAAATGAATTGAGTTTAAATTTAGTGGTTGAATCCGTACAACTTATTGGTTCTAATTAATTATGATAGATTAATTTTAAAGACTAAATAGTGCATTTGGTTCAGCATTTTGAAAGTCCATTGGGAAAATGCAAAGCAGTTTAGCCTAAAGGATTTTAGGCAAATGCAAAGGCCGTTTGGTAAACTACGCTTTGAGAAGCAACTTTGAGAGAAATGCTGTTTGGTTAAAAACACATTTCAAAAGCTCTTTGGGTGATTAATATTAGTTTTTTAAATTTTATTTGTTTAAAATTGAAAAAAAAATAATGTATGCAACTTTTTAAATATAAATTTTGACAATAATACTAAAAAAATCAAATACATATATATATTTAAAAGACCAAACCCTTCATCGGAATTTTTTAATTTTTATTTGCTTAAAATTGAAAAAAAAAATGATGTATGCAACTTTTTAAATATAAATTTTCACAATAATGCTAAAAAAATCAAATACATATATATAATTTTTTTTAAAAAAAAAGACCAAATCCTTCGTGGAAATTTTTTAATTTTTATTTGTTCAAAATTGAAAAAATGATCTATGCAACTTTTTAAATATAAATGAAAATAATGCTAAAAAAACCAAATACATATATATAATTAAAAAAAAAAAGACCAAACCCTTCATCAGAATTTTTAAATTTTTAATTGTTTAAAATTGGAAAAAATAATGTATGCAACTTTTTGATATAAATTTTGACAATAATACTAAAAAATAATATATATATATAAAAGATCAAATCCTTCGTCGAAATTTTTTAATTTGAAAAAATAATGTATGTGACTTTTTAAATATAAATTTAAAAATAATGCTAAGAAATCAAATACATATATATAATTTAAAAAAAGAAAAAAAAAGACCAAACCCTTCGTTGGAATTTTTTAATTTTTATTTGTTTAAAATTGAACAAATTAATATATGCAACTTTTTAAATATAATTTTTGACAATAATGCTAAAAAAATCAAATATATAAATAATTTTTTTAAAAGACAAAAATATATTTAAATTTTTTAGCATTTATATATATTTGATTTTTTTAGCATTATTTTGGCATTTAAAAAAATAATAATGAGGACAAAATCAGAAATTTGAAAAATGAGTGAGAATAGTTTTAGAAAAAAAAAATTTAGTTTCAGCATTTGGCCAAATGCTAAAAGTTCAAAGCTAGTCCCTACTAGCATTGGGCTTTCAGACTTCCCAATGCTGACTTTCACTTGAAAATTACTTCAAAATGGTTGCCAAACAGTCCGGCATTTTCCCAAGGGGCTTTGGAGGCTGAAAGTCCATTGGGAATGCTGAACCAAACGCACCCTAAAATCTATGCAGAATGTCAACATTAATTTTCTAATTTTAGAATAGAAGTAAAAGCGACTAGGATAAGGATGATGATGACTAGGCAATCCTTCGACGTGATGTGATTGTAAAAAATCTAGTTTGGAAAATAGTTGAGAGAATCTATGTCGAGAATTACTTTTTTAGAAGAATTTATTTTGAAAAAAGAAAATTTCACAGATTTATTTCAATTGGTTTTTTTTTTCCTCCTTTTGGAAAAGTGGGACATAGCAATGCAAGGCTCATTGAATATTCGCCTCTTTTTTTTTTAGGTTGAATGGCTAAAGGCAAGCTAAAGTCATAATGTTTCCATTTTTGCATAATTAACCAAGGAAATCAAGTATAAAGTTTTGTGAAATTACACTTTTTTTTCATCATGCAGTACTCCTAATTATTTACATTTGACTCATTTTTAATTGGACAGATAGAGAAACTTAACAAAGTAAATAAATACTGCGGCAAGCATGTCGCCAATTGTCAAGACGCAACGCGGGAATTTAGATAATGATTTTTTTTTTATTAAACAAAACTTAAAGGATGCTAAAATTGACCTACGGTTAAAATGTTGTATTCTTTTAATAGGTTTGAAAAGTCGAGTGGAAAATGAATTAAACATAAGTGTCATATTTGTATCAATCATTTGAAATATCGTCTTACAAACGTCTTAACTATAGAAGGGAGTGTTGTTTCTTAGTATTTGGCCAATTACAAAGTCTATTGGCGGGATGCGAACACAGCATCGAATTTTGTGGCTAGCTAGCTATCGCGACCAAATTTTCCAATGCACTACCTAGGGTTTAGTTAATGGTTTATTAAGCCTAGACTTAACTCGGGCTCTCCCAAACTCATACCAATTCGTGACTTAGGTTCAAGTTTGTAACATGCAAATGATTTTTTCAATTAGGAGTCGCCACTAATCTATTTTTGGTGGGTCGATTAGAAACCCAAATAATGTAACAAGAGATTTACTTTACTCCTACAAACCAGATATTTTTGAGTTCAGGAACTTGATTACGCTAGATTTCTCTAACGCTATTTAGATACCTTTCTCTTTTATTTTGAAAAAAAATGTTTTGCAGGCAATTTGAATTGATTTTACTTCCCTAACATGTAAGGTGACCATGCGGGTGCGCAAACTACCAATTTAACACCCATATAAAGCGGTGAATAAATTGCAAGACTTACCTCATGGCAACGAAAGCATCTGCAGTGTTAAATCAGAATTCACGTTGACAGTCCTAGATATGATTTCTAATTAACATGCAATCACTCAATTTTTGTTTTCACTTATTTAATGAGAATCATGCAATGCATGCTACTAGTTTAACATGAAATGATATGACATGGCAACATGACCTAAACTACATGATAGGAGTAAAGTAATTTTTTGTGTGTTTTCTTCATGAAATTCGAAATTAAAGAAATGCAATAATTAAATGTGCAATTTAAATTAACCAAATGACCTAATTCTAATGACGGGCAATTTCTAATGAACATAGCAACAATCACTAAATGGCGTGCATTTCATGAACCTAATCCTACATTACATGCGCATAATTTTTTGTATTTTTTTTTCTGAAAAATCGTAATTAAAATTGCTAGAAAATAAAAATTTAACTAAAGTGAGATATTATCTAATTTAAGTTAGGAATAGACTAATCTAAATCCTATCTTAACTTAGAAAATTATCTCATCATGCAATTTAATTCAAAAATATTATCTAACCTAGATACCATTTAAACATGCATTTTAAAAAAAAAATCTAACTATTCTATCATGCAATTTTATCTAGGAAATCAACCTTAATCTACGGGGAGAATTACCAAAAAAGTCCTAAACCTATTGCAATTGTGTCAATTTGGTCATAAACTTTTTTGTTGGGCCAATTTAGTCCTAAACCTTTTACAATTGTGCCAATTCAATCCATTCGGCCAAAATTGGCCAGCCGGTGATCGGCTAACGCTGACGTGGACACCGGCCGTCTGGCGAACGCTGACATGGCATTTTTAAATAATTTTTTTTCGAATTTTTTAATTCTTTTTTTCCATCATCTTCTTCGCCTCCTAGCTGTCCGGAGGCGAGGGCCGACGAGGGCGAGGTCCCTCTAGATCCGGCAAGCTTGGCCCTCGCCAGATCCAGCAGGGCCTTGCCCAGCAAGGCGAGGGTCGACCTCATCAGTGGCTGGCGAGGCTCCTCGCCCGCCGTCCACAATGTGGCGGCAATCGGAAGCCGCGAGCTCGCTCGCACACCGGAGGCGCAATTGCGAGGCACAGATTGAGGCGGAGAGAGAGAACGGTTCCGAGCGAGCGTCACATTGCCTCGCCGGCCATTGGCGAGGTTGACCCTCATCTTGGCTGGGTGAGGCCCTGTCGAATCTGGCGAGGGCCGAGCTCACCGGATCTGGCGGGGCCTCGCCCTCACCGGCCCTCACCTTTGGCCGGCGGGGGTGAGCCTCGCCATTGGTCAAAGAGGCTAACCTCGCCGGCCCTCGCCTCCCGACGGCCAAGAGGTGAAGAAGACGATGGAAAAAAAAGAAAAAAAAAGAATTCAAAAAATCAAAAAAATATTAAAAATTCGAAAAAAAAAATTATTAAAAAATGCCACGTCAGCGTCGGCCGATCACCAGCCGATCAATTTTGGCTGGATGGACTGAATTGGCACAATTATAAAAGGTTTAGGACTAAATTGGCTCAACAAAAAAGTTTATGACTGAATTGACGCAACTGCAATATGTTTAGGACTTTTTTGGTAATTCTCCCCTAATCTACATGATATGCAAATGCAATCTTTTTGTATTTTCGGGATAAACAAAATAATGAAGAGATAAACACCAAAATCATCCATGGTCATCAAAGATGTTATCCATCATTCGAATTAAATTCAAACTTGATTATTTCGCTTATAAAATCGATAAATTGATCTTAAGCCTTAAAGATCAAGATATCGATTTTATTCCTGCATGATTAATTATTCCATCTAAAGCCTTATAGATGGGATAAAAATTCGTGTGGTTGCGAATTGGATGCTACATCAAGGATTTCAACTTGGCATCGAGAAGTATTTCAAACAATGAGATAAAATATCAAAAACTAAAATAAGATAAAACAAATCTACTAAATAAACCTACTTAAGTCAACCTAGTAAAATAAACCTACCTAACAAAATAAAATAAATCTCTACCTAAATTTGATTTTTTTTTTCTAAATATCAGGTAGATTGGACCACGAAGGAGACTCGGCACGGCTAAGGATGGAGACGGTGGCAGCGGCAGCGTCGCGGCTTCTAGGCAATAGCGACAACGTGAGCTTGTGGGTGACAGAGCAGCAGTGGCAGGGCGACAGTGGCGGGCGCGTGGCCGACTCGACGGCGAAGGGTTCACTAAAGAAGAAGCACAATAAATTTGCTTTTTTTACTGTGTCTTCTCTCTCCTCTACTGCTTTTGTTTTGGCTTTTTCCTCTTCTCTTCCTCTCTCTCACGTCCCTGTTACTGTTGTACTTTCTGCAGAAGCCCAAAACCTATCTGCACTTGCTGAATTTTTCTTTCTTTTCTTCAACTTGTCAGAAGATAAGAAAGAAAAAGAAAACTATTTTGGCTTTTCTTCTTTTGGTGAACAAGAGAGGGACTATTCCCTTTCTTCTTTTTTCCAAAGAACCGAAACTCTTTTCTCTCTTTTTTTATCGTGTTCAATTTTTCCAAATAAGAAGAATGAAGAACAAACTCCCCTCAAAAACCCTAAAAACGAAGGAAGAACATTTTCTCTCTTGCTTTGAAATTTTAACCTAGAAACCGAGAAAAAAGCCCCTTGTGTAGCTGTTATTCAATGTGCGGTCCCCGAAAACCCTATACAACTAATCTATTTATGAGCTTCAGACTAGGGTTTTAATTTTTCCAAATTGATATCCACGAAGATTCTTTTTTTCCAAATGCAATATTCACTTTTCACATTTGCCCTATCCGAAAAATTCATCATCCCGGAAAATTTCAAATTCTTATTTTCTCACGAGATAATTTCCGATTACTTAAAAAAAACGGGCTCGAGCCAATTTGCTCACTTCATGGGCTTAGTCCAGCCTGTCAATTAAAGCTCAGAACCACTAATTCAAATCCACCTGTCACCGGTCCAATAAATAAATGCAAAACATGTAAATTAAAAATAAATGCACCTACATCTATATGCTATGCAATTAATATTTTTTCAGGGATAAAATTAACCCCTAATTTTCTATGCAACAAATAAATGACTAGATTGCCAAAATTTAGGTGTCAACACTAGATGCATGAACATGCATCTATCTAAGAACATGTGTATTAAATCATTGAAATGTTACTACTTCTCTTTTATTAGTTAGAGTTTTAAATAGTATTAAAAGGGGGTGATCGTAAAATAAGTCCAATATTCAATCATCTGCATTGTCGGTTGCGACGTTACCCTTGTCCGACAAAATTAGTTCTAGTTCAAACTTAGAGATGTCACATTCGGAATGATAGTTATTTGGTAAAATCAAGGGCCCATGTATCCAATGTCATATAGGGCACCATTTAGATGCCCTAGCTATCATAAGACAACCTAACGGGATAAAATGAAACTATCGCGACTCGCCGTCTGTTTCGTGGAAAATTAACCATCAAATAAGGCTTTTCCTTATTTTATGGCATTTGAATCTCTTAAAAAACGACTCAACAGATTAACTTATAGATCAGTGAAGAATTATATTAAAAGTCGGCAAAATGATTTTTTAAATAAATAAGAAATCATTGTCTAGAGTATGACTTGACCTCCACTGACGTATGACCATGTCGAGTGATTGGATCGACGTTTCTAGGTAAATGACATGGGCCATGATCATAGAACGTGAGTTGCTAGCCACCAGAACCCTAATCGAGGACCCTAGGTGCCTGGACACAGATCCCCGCCACTTGGGACTAGGACGCTAGCTTGCTCCCAGGACCCCAATGGCCAAAGCACAGGATCCTCGTGTTGTGGACCCGGAGCTAGCACTAGGGTCTCAGGACTATTCTCAAGTCTTTTTGTCCTCAAAAGTGTATTTCATAACATTTTAATAATAAATATTGGAAAATACCGCGGTCTTTCTTTTGAAGGAGACAACCGAATACAAGCAAAACAGATCATTTTCTTTAGGAAATATTCTTCTTTGGAATTCATTTTTACCAAAACAAACAGAATTTAAAATAGTTAAAAACATCCAAGGAAGTAGTTGTTAGAAATGAAAGAAAATTGCGATACAGTGAAGCCACAATGCAAGTGGAAAGGCTCTCTCTCTCTCTCTAATCGACCAAGTAAAAGTAAGCAATCAAAGGACAGAGGTCATGCTAATCATGGCATGGACAAAGACTTGCTGGGGAAAAAGGCCTTTTCTGTCTAGGTGGAGGACCATATATCCCATGTGACACCATGTGGGCAACGTTGCACTTCTAGGGCAGCTAGATTTGTACTCAAGACTTGTAACCCTAGAGAGAGAGAGAGAGAGAGAGAGAGAGAGAGATTAGAACTGGTGGTCCATTTTGACAACGGGTACATTCCGGCTCAATTATTTCTGAAATTGACTCAGATATTATCAAGAAAAATTGTGATCAGAAGCTTTGGGGGCTGGTGATTAGGAACAAGATCTTGATCTCCATGTCCCTCACCAATGATTGATTAAGCTGCTCTTCAGACCAGATGTTCATGTGACATGTCTCATTCGGTCGTTTATCTCTCCAAAGCCACAATTAATTGAATGGATCTGGAAATAAAAGCAGGAAATTTTGCTGGCTCCCACATGTTTAAAGCATTCAAGGACAACATAAATCATTTATAGTCAGCCTCGGAGTATGATTTATAGCTTCTTTATCGAATTATCATATCCTTTCCTCTTTAAACCTTATCCAGATCCGATTAAGTTTCCTTATTAATATATGGGGTTTTGTTCTTTTCCTTGTCTTGATTTTGATAGAATTATAAAGGTATTTGCTGCTTAAATTGTTGTAAATAATCTTCTTGTCCTGCAAATTTTCCACAATCATGTACTAAAATCATTATTCTTTGCGACTCATCAGTGTAATCTAATGTGTTGGCACTATAGTCAAAGTTTCGAATCCTATCGTTAGCCTTATTAATATAATTTTAATCAAGGCTAAGCTGATTCTTGTCTTCATTTAATATAAGTTCTGCACAACAGCTCTTTTTTTCTTGGTTTTTTTTTTCTCTGGGAATTTTTCTGGGTGAAAAGCCAATGGCCCTAGGAGCCACAGAAGGCCAAAGCTTTCATGTGATTTGACTAGTAAAGGACTAATACTACCTTTAAGGTTTCAACTTTTGTAGCAAATGATGAGTCACACCAGCAAAGATGAATCCCCCATGTTGGAGCTTTCAGTCGCCAAACCCCCCAACACTTTTGGAAGAGAAAACCTCAGACCCCAGACCTTCACGTGGACATCTCGTGATGTGTATGTGGGGGGTGTTACCACAACCTAGTTCAGCATCGTACGCCATGGAGTCGTCCCAAGATTCCCCCACTGGAAAGCCAACTCAAAAGCTCAGACCCCCAAACATGAGGGAGATTCTGCCCGCTTGGGTTCCGCCCTAAATCACCGTGTCATCCCCTTGTGCCCCCTCAAAGCTAGGACCCCAATCTGGGGCCCACAATATCTTTATTCCATACCCCAAATTCAAAACATTTACATCATTATCTTCCTTCACTAGTCCACTCTTGCTCAGAGGATTGAATTTTCCCTTTGTTTCTATTAGTCTCATTGCTAGTATATATACCCTTCTCGCTACCTGCCTTGCTCTCACACCCACGACTCAACAAGAACTTCCCTCTTCTCCATCTTCCACCCCATTAGTCACCAAAATTAGAGAGGCCAAACACTTGTAACCCTTTTCTTAAACCATTAGATATACCCCTCCCTATTCGGTTAATTTGAGAATGTCGGGAGTTTGGTTTTTCAGGGATGGCGTGATCCACCTCGAGAACCCGCAGGCGGATGTGCAAGGCGGCGCTGGGCAGAGGAAGGCCTTAGTGCACTTGCCGTCAGGCGAGGTCGTCTCGTCTTACTCGTCACTTGAGCGAATCCTGAGGGGCCTTGGGTGGGAGCGGTACTCGGGCGCAGACCCCGACCTCTTGCAGTTCCACAAGCACTCTTCCATCGATCTCATCTCTCTCCCTAGGGACTTCTCCAAGTTCAACTCTGTTCACATGTACGACATCGTTGTCAAGCACCCTAACATATTCAGGGTTCGTGATATATAATCTCTGCTCACTATCCAAAGTCTTTCTCTTGTTATTCCTATCTATTCGTGTGTTTTCTTAGTTTCCTTGTGTTCTGGTGGAATGCAGAAATTCATCTTGTCTTTGATGAATGAATTTTTCTGCACTTCAATCGGATTGATACCTGGATCTGTTCACAAGTACGACATCATTGTCAGGAACCCTAACAGATGCAGGGTTTGCAATATATAACATCCGCTAGTTATCCAAAGCCTTTCTCCTGTTATTCCTATCAATTCGTGTGTTTTCTTTAGTTTCCTTGTGCTCTGGTGTAATGCAGAAATCCATCTTGTCTTTGATGAATGAATTTTTCTGCACTTCCATCAGATTGATACCTGGACCAACTGGATACGCCGTGTCTTAAGCAGTATAATTAAAGAGTGATATGTTGGGATAAAGAAATTCACAATACTAGGATATAAATACTTATGCCACTGATTGTGTATCTTATGCTGTTTCACTGAAAAGCCATATCTTATCACCACAACAGACAATGGATCACCATGTGACTTGTGTAACAATGCACAAACATTTTGCATCGTGCAATATTACTCTAGTATAATATCATCTGCCCAAGGTACATGAGCAAATCTGGGTTCTTGTGAGACAAACAAAGCTAAGATTGGATGAGAAAAGAGGTAGAGATACATAAATTTCTTTCACGATCAGTCTTTCGATGACTGCAAGCAAGAGAGAGAAAGGCATTAGTGCACTGTTGCAGCAGAACAAACACGAGAAAGATGAAAAGCACTTGAAAACCCTTGATGGAGCAAATGGATTCACCACAAAAGTTTTCTCATTTTTGTCTCAAATTGGGTCCGTGGCCTGCAACGATTGATGGCACATTTAACAATTAAATTCCAACTTCGTCTACTTAAGTTTTTGTTGGTAAAAAGATGAGCATGTTGCATAACATACATGTCTGAAGAACTAACATGCTTTAGAAAGAACATCCCCTTAACATTTTAAAGAGAGCAGTTGATCAAAAGGGGCAGGTGATATTGACCAACCGCAAGATAGTGAGTGATTCTATGAATTGGTACCCCAGTTAGATTCCTCACTTTACTCTTCCAAAGCTGATAGATTCCTCACTTTACTCTTCCAAAGCTGATAATCTTCGCTGGAGGTTCGACCTGCAGATGAATATGACTGCATAGTTTCCAAATGAAAGGGTGGTCAAGCAAATGGCCTTTTCAGTATATCCCCTAGTATTTCTATCATGTGGGAACCGAGCCATACGAAAAAAATTGCAACAGACAATCGAGGAAAATGAACATAAAGCCAGGCACAGAAGAAGTGCGTCATGATTTGAACCCTTATGTTTCTCTACCTTGTTATTAGGCGATTATTTGCGCCAAAAAGGAATCGAGGCTGACCATAAAAAAATAGTATTTCTAAATATGTAAGAGAAGCTATAGAAATCAAGACCCTTTAATCCAGAAATGAGAAAACTGCTGAAAATTGTGGAACTTTGTCACCTTGGAGAGCGAGCGAGAGAGAGAGAGAGAGAGAGATTGTGGTTACTAGCTCTGCGACTGCAATACTATCCAAAGCAACTGGGTCATAATGAGAGGAACTTCTGATGCTTGTTCTATGTCTGCGAGGCAAGCCATGTAAAATGACATCACATATTTGTACGGCTGAGGGAGTACACACATTCACAAGGCCGCAATTGCCGAAAATAATACTCTTTAAAAATCTTTCGTGAGGGGAAACTTCTGTACCGACCCATTTCTTTTCCTTCTATTAAAAAAATGTTGCACGGATATTTGTGCATGCATATCAGTCCAAAATGAATTCTCTTGGGCTGCATTTGGTTATCCAAACAAAGATTGAGATGGAACAGGATAAGGTGGAGTTCCAAATTGTGGAAGATTCCATCAAATGTTTGGCGTATCTAGGATAGAATTAAAAATCCCACGCTTAAGACAGTCATGAAGTCCAATAAATCTGCCAAAACCCCAACTCATGACACCTTTTGGAAGGCCTCCTCGCTCTCTTTGCACCCTGCGAACCGTGCCACGACTAGGCGCAGTGTCAGGGGTGGAGGTGGAGCCATGGTGGGCAAGGATGTGGGAGAAGGCGTTGAGGAGGCCGTGAGTGGGCATCATGGCCTCCTTGGTGATGATGGAAAAATTGAAGAGCATGGCGGCAGTGTTCTCCCTGGCATCGGGAGAGGAAGAGTGGAGTGTCTTGAACAGGTAGGGAATGGCCCCGGCCTCAGCCATTAAGGGGCGAGAGTCGGGTCATGATCGGTGATGAGATGGAGTTCGAAGAAAGCTTCGGTGCGTGCGAGCGAGCTAGGAGATGGAGCTGGTGAGCTTCATCCCAAGGAACCTGGCCTCCAGCATTTGACCTCCGTTACGCTTCTCTAGGCGGCAATGAAGATCTGTCTCTCTGAATAAGGATTCCAGAGGTGGTGAGTAGTGATGGGGAAAGCAAGAAATCTAGAGGAGAGAGGAAAGGCTAAGATGAACACGAGGAAGAGAAGAGGCTTGAAAGGGTGAGAGGAGGAATCATCGAAAAGCTCCGGTTGGGCAACACGACCCCGAATGGCCGCAAATGGTGATCGGAGGCGACGATCTACTGTCTTAGTCTTGGTCCTCCCATGGTGGCCGGCAAATGCTAGCGTTGGAGATGGTGACGGCCGGCGAAGCGGAGCTCGCCTTGGTTGTATAATTTCTGGGCATTTCCAAATTGTACCGATTCTTAGGGTTTAATAACCGGACAATTACGGACATATCCGGTTTTTACGTCACCTCACACACCGGATGAGATAAAAATTATCCATAATACTATATCCATCATTATTGAATATGGAAAAACACAAATTTTCAGCACTGATCAGGTTTATCACTTCATTCATTGACTGAGTAATATGCCAATATTCACAACGAATATAAAATTCAAAGAACAATAGTGTAATATTTTAATCCAATCCACTAAGGCTCTAGTTCTTATTGGACTAAATATTCATTTCCTACTCTATGCCTACATATGTAACTGTTTAGAATAAGAATTGAATCTTTATTCCCATAGCTCTCGACAAGATGGAGCAAAAAAATTATGAATCATGATACATAAATTGTATTTCAAAGTACTTCCGGTTATGTAACATTACTATCTTTTGCATGAAGTTAGATATGCATATCTAGATTTGCATTCCGAGATTTTTTTCTTAAATTCATGCTTTCCTGGTAAAAAAAAAAAAAACCTCAGTTCTTATTTATAACCAAAATGCTCTTCTCATTAATCCATTTATGTTCAAAAGTCTAACGTGTGTGCATGTAGATTTTGAAAAAGATGTATTTAGTAATTTGATTTCCCATTATCTATTTTCAATTTGAGGCACCACGTAATTGCAATGGATGACTACCGATACAAAGGTTTTCATCTAACAATCTTTATATAAATTAAGAGTAAATGTGTCCAGGGTATCCAAGGTTGAAACTCAAAGGGGAACCACCTAATTTCGTGACTATTCTGCTGTAGAATTGACCGAATCGAGACAAATCCTCTCCAAAAACATTTCCCATTGTGCAATTTCAAATAGTGAAGTAATTAACTAGACACATAAATACCTAAATCAAGCTCAAATGGATGAAGAAATGTGGATTCAATGGTAAATAGAAAATCAGTGCTATTCAACAGATAAACTCCATGTAAAATGCACTCCGAGCAATCTCGATAGAATAGCAAGCGAAAGAATCTTCCAAAGAAACAAATTGAGTTTAGGATTGCTTTTTTCCCCCCTAGAAATTTGTTTATCAACCCGGTACGAGAAAAGTATATCTAGCTTAGGCCAATTCTAGGCACCCGCATCATATTTATAGAGTATGATGTTCGGAATATGCCACAAAAATAGAGTCTTGAAGTATTTTTGCGTTCATTGGTCAGGCCATATACTCCAAGTCATTTGTCTCTGAACTAACCGGAAGATTGCTTATATATATTAACAATATATCAAATAAAAACATACAATCATTAGCAAGGTATTAGCCTAGATGGCAAGGGAGTTTGCTCATCTTTGTGGCAAAATTTTCAGTGCACCGGACTGGTATAGAGAAATGCATCCTTAAAAACGCTCGGGGGAGGTGGACTAGTCAAGATATACGAAAACTGGCTCGGACACCACTTGACTCGCTATACAAAATGAAAGAAAGAAAAGAAAAGAAGAGAACAATTAAACTCATTTCTAAATTCAGCTAAAGCCAATAGAACCAATCTAAAAATGACCTGGTCGAGTTGGTTCCCATCACTTTCCGGGCCGAATCTGGACCACTGCTCACCCTGAGTTCAAAAATATCTAAAAGCCATAAGTATTCTAAATTCAGCTAAAGCCAATAGAACCAATCTAAAACTGACCTGGTCAAAAGTTGGTTCCCACCGATTTCCGGGCCGAATCCGGACCACTGCTCCCCCGAGTTCGAAAATATCTCAAAGCCGCAAGTAGGAACGATACAGGTGGCCTATGGTCCTAAGTGATTCTCGTGTGACTGTGGACTAAGGTGGGGCTCGCACCAGCATCCGACCATCGCCCACCTTGGATTGGAATTTGCTAATCCAAGAGAGAGGGAGAGAGAGACAGAGCTCCATATCCAATCATAGAGTAACAGTAGACACTATCCATAAGTTTGTCCGATAGATAGATGACTTCAGTGAAAATCTTTCGGGCGTTTCGAGGGTATTTGAATCTAATTGATCTTCACTTTTTGATCAGCTGGATTCCATGCAAGATAGGCTTGACCTTAAAGTCAAAATGCGTTGGGCTTACGTGTATCCAGTATACTCACCGACGTCCCTATTTCCGTGGTCCAACACGAGAAAATGAGTGAGAGAGAGAGAGAAACAGAAGGGGATGGCACTTCACGTGGATGGGATTGCCACGGTTGATGGTCATGAATTGGCACGGCAAGGGATGACAGGTACCTCTCCGTGTTACGTCCTCATCATACGTTTGTCCAAAGCCTGACTGTACATTCGCAAACGTGCACACCCCCTTGCAAGACTTTCGTTTGTGTGTCTGTATTGGTGAATAGGTGGGGAATAGCTTTTATTATTTAGGTTCCGTTTATTTTGATGGAAGAAAGAATGATTTTGGAAATCATTTTCTTAAAAATGATCACGTGTATATCTTATAAGAATGAATGAACGAAAAGTATTTTCATTGTCCACAAAAATATTTAGACATAAATTATTGGCAATAATGAAAATATTTTTCATTGAATGAAAATTTTAAGCGATACACCTGATATCAAATTAATAACTATGGCCTACCCGAATCAAAGGAAACCATTATTGATCCGATGAGAGAGTAAAGTCTTCGTAAAGCTGATAGTGGGATGCAAACATTTTCCACCATAGAGAGACCTTATATAGAGAAGAGTGATGGGACGAACCCTAAAATTACCAAATCTCAACCTTCCATCAAGGTTTACGATATGGATTCTATGTGCCTAATTGGATGTCAAAAATATATTACCCATAATATATTTAATTAAATTGGGCATATATCAAATATTAAATTATGGAACCCATAAGCCATATAAAAGGGTTGGACCTCGTCAAGTCCAACAATAAAAGCTATCAATCTTAGGAAAATATTTTCCAAATCATTCATCTTCCGCCAAACAAACAATGGCTTATTCCACAACTTGTCGTGATCTTTTTCATTTTTTTTTCTTTTAATTTTGATTGAGAATTGGTAGCTGAGTATTTATAAATAAATTTGTTTTTCTTTTCTTTTCTGATATTAGAGGAGATGAGTGAATTTTCAAAATTATTTTTCACGCCCAGTCCTTGAACAATATTGGGAATTCCTCTTGCTTTTGTTTTTTGTTCTTTGTTTGTTTGTTTGTTTGTTTTTGTTTTTGTTTTTTTTTTTGGGTTTCAAAACCAATTTTAAGAGTTTGATTCTGATAAAAAGAAAAAAAAAAAAGAGCACAAGCAATCAAATATTTGTACATGATTTATCGTTCGAAGGATTTCAAAAACGATTATCGCGTGGTACTCTCAAAACCTTATCAGGATAACTGTATGTATCAAGTCTAAAAACTGATTTAATTTAACGTATTAAAACAATGTACACGTGATATCTGGTTTAACTTGGAGATGATTATTTTTAATGGATATAGATTGTCGTATTTCAGAAAGGATAATAACATTTCATGTGCCTATTGGATTTTTGGCTAGCAAATTCGAGTATAAAAGTTTGATGAATCATTCACTAAATAAAAAGAAAAAGAAAAAGAAAAAGGAATAACTCTCTTACTAAGAGAAGCATGTCAATCTAAGTATCGACCAATTAATTTATTTTTTTCCATATCTTGATGTAAATTTATCTTAACCCTCATCTGTGCTCATTATTAATGAATGTCCGCTTAACGGAATAATATGTGGAATTTTCCAGACATTTCTAGCTTTCTTAATGAAATATTTAGTACTGACAAAAAAAAAAAAGATGAAATATTTAGAACGAATTTTTGCTAGTTTGATTGATGGGACTTTGTGAAACGTGGTTCTCTAACCATAGAATCCTCAAGAATCTATCAACAAAAAAAAAAGTTGAGTAGGCAAATTCATTCAATTGTATACCTAATTCAGTCGGGTGTAAATAGAAGCGTTCATGTGGTCCAAGCGATCTCATTTTCAATTGCTTTATTTTGCTGGTTTGTTTAAATTATTTCAGAGTGATATAATATTGAATAAAATAACTAAAAGTGAAGCCTAATAAGGAAAAAAAAGTGTGTCTACTAATTTTTTTACACTTTTTTTCAATTATATAATTTACGTGCATTTTAGAGATATTACAAATTTATTATTTTATTTATCGTCTCTTGTCATGTCGCTCAACTCTAGTTCACATTTAAATTTAAAACTGTGCAGTGACCCAGTTGCAGAGGGAAAAAGAAAACTACCTAATCAGGCGTAAAACGTTTAAAATCTAAATGGCTTTATCATCATTTGCAAAATGCATTTTTTTTTTTTTGCTTAAGAGAAAGGGCTATATTGTTATTGAAAGCCAAAAGATTTCAAGGGCAATCAAATCGTAAATGGTTTTTTAAAATATGCAATCAAATTTTAAACATTTGGAAAATCGCAATAAAATCCAAAATATTTTGGATTTAGTACAATCAAGTCATTTTACAGTGTGTTTGGCTATTTTTTTTTTTTTATAAGAAAAGGGGCAAAGTCTGAGTATCACATTAACACTTGCCTAACAAAACTTAAAGCAGAATGATCTCCTATCAATATGTGAATTAAACATATTGGCGGCCTATCCAATGTCGGAGTAGCATTTACATCACAGAACTTAATTGTCACGCCCTGAACTGCTCGAGACGCGCGACAATCCGCGCTCGTCGTCATTCATTTCCTTTAGGTCATTCGATTGCGACGTCCAAGGAGGCGTTGCTGACCCAATCACTTTATTTGATTAAATACGCAAGCGGAAGTATAAACAATTCACCCAATCAACAAATATGGGTAGTTTTAACCACACTCATATACATATGCATCAGAAGATTGTCATATTATACAAGTGCTAATCAAACAGCTTAAACACATCAAACCAAGCTTAGTTGCTCGCCACATCCGATTAGTCTACAAGTGCGGCCACGACCTTTACCAAAAAGGGGTTTGGGGTAAATCTAGCACCTCTAGTACAACGAGGTTGGTCCAAAAAGTATTACTAACCTCAATACCACCTAACTATTTACGGGCTCCAGAATCCAAGGCTCAAGCTCGACGATCATATCGGGATCAAGCTCAGGATCATACACTAACCAGCGGAAAGGCTTAGTCATTCTTAGAGCCTGTAAACATTCAACAAACAACAGTGAGATTAAACTCAAATAGTGAACTTTCTAGACCTCGCGCAGGGAAGCCGTTCATCTCAGAAACGCCCTAAACATGCAATTCCTCTATCGATAGCAAATCAATAACAAAGTTTTTCTAGTTTTGCCCTGACTATTTACATGAAAGCATATCCACTTATTCAAGGCCATCATCGACAATACATAAGCAATTCCCATAACACTTTCCATGCTCATGATCCAATCATACAAATGCACCAATATAGTCATGCGTCCATGCATTGCAATAAACCCAGACATGATCACAAATACATCTCATGCACTTTTCATACAACCATGTCCAGGTTATTACAGCCACTCAAGACCCAAGGCCAACCCGAAGGTTCACAGTCATCCGGCGTAATCAGGCATCATCTCGCCCCATCGAGCACGGTATCGTCTCGCGTAAACGCATCAAGACTGTACTCCTATAAGGAGCTTCGTTTCGAAATCCATCTGCGAACGGCATCCCGTTGACTTGGGGACATCCAAACTTAATTAGGCACTCTCTAGCATAAACGCATCAGGACGGGTTCACTAAAGTGCGTAAACGCATCAGGGTCTTTAGGTGATCACACAGGTATACCATCACACGATTCATTTATTATCTTTCTCATTAACCAATGTGATGCCCATGCAATATGCAACAACCTATGCCATGTGCCATCATACCACCTGCGAGCCTCATATTATATCATGTAAAAGTACCACCCAACTTTACAAGTCCATGGCATATAAGTCACTCATCAAAGTAGGATAAGTCATTGCAATTCAACATAATTCATTAAATTCACTTATCACATGTCATCATAAACTATCCAATAATTCATCTCTTGTTAACATAACACATCACACTTTAATAGCTTAACACATAACTATTTATCGATAAACCACGATAACCTATCGGCTTAAAATATGATAAGCTATCGACGAAAACATGATAAGTTATCGGCTAGAACATGATAAGCTATCGATGAAAATATGATAAGTTATCGGCGAAAACATGATAAGCTATCTAGATAACCTATTGGGACCCTATGATAATTTATCATACAAAACCCACTTATCACATTAACAAAACATCATTTAGCCTTAATCTAGCCCTAAACTAACTCCAAAATGCAACAACAACCCTATTCAAGGGCTAGAAAGCCACTCACACCCAAGTCCTAGCTTTAAAAAGCGTCGGGGGAGGAGCGGCAAGACCGGATGGCGGCTAGGGCTACTCGTCACGCCTCCAAAGCTCCCATGAGTGGGCTGGACGGCTTCTCGAACGACTGCATGATGCCGGTGGGTGGTGGTCGGCTAAGAAGCATGGACACACTCCGGGACCTTTCGTGTCGTGTCCGACACTCCGACACGTGGTCAATGCGTGTCGAAAAAATCGACACACAGTCAACTGCCTCCAACACATGAGTCGGAAATTCCAACACGTGACTCCGACACGCACGGGGTTATTTTTATAAATTTCCAAAACTTTGGGGTCTAAATATAAATATATGAAAATAATAAAATAATAAAATAATAAAAGTTGAAACTTTAGTCACACGCATGGGTTTTGGACTCTTCTCTTCAGTCTTCAGTCGCACACGTCTGAGTAGTGAGCAGAGCACTCTGGTTCTCTTCTTTCGCCGTGAGTGTCGTTGGTGTTGCTTTGTTGGCCGCACGGCCCACCCCACCAGTCGTTGACTCGTCGTAGCCCCCCGTGCCTTAGCCCCACTTGTCGCCACAGTCGCCTCCGACCTCACCTTCGTCTCTCGCAAGCATCGAGCCATCGCCCCGATGGCAAGCCGTCGCCTTTGCCTCTCACAGGCATTGCCAACTTGCTGCGTTGCTCTTCTTCATCTTGCGATTTCATCTTTTTGCTTATCTCAGGTTAGCATTTTGGATTTCTTTATAATCCGATTTTGGATTTTTCGGCAAACCCTTGAGTTAGTTCGAGGAAATGGGGATTTTTTGGACCCTCTTTCCGTCTCTCTGTCTCCGGCGCTCTTGTGCCGTTCTTTTCCAGTTTTGTTCCCTGGGTTGTTGTTTTTGTTCGGTTCTCTCTTTATTGGAAGACTGAGATTGTTCTTTAGTATTCATGTGAAGAATGCGAGTTCTTGATCCTCGAGCTGGTTCTGAGTGCAGGGAAATATCTGTCATGTCGTGACTGAGGTCGTGAAGGGAAGCTATCTCCCCACCACCCAAACTGCACAAAATCTGAAGTCCAAGGTACCTCCTGACTTATTTCGTGATGGAATCATGGGAAGAAGCTGTTGGAGGTGAAGGGGCTAGGCGAGGCACTTCTTATTTGTATCTTTTGTATTAACAATTTACGCATTGTGTCGAATCCAAGTATAACATTGATGCTTATTAGGGGAACTAGGATTGCTGAATTGTTGCGATTATGGTAGAAGGATACACGGACAAGAGTAAGGGCAATTTTGAAACCTAACAATGATCCAAAGATTAAGGCGGAGTTGAATTTGCTAGGCATTATAAAAATGATTTCAAAGGGGAAGAGTTCTTATTTGCTGCTTTGCACCAAGTAGGATTTACCCCAAGTGAACGGACTGATTTTTGTCATTTTTATGTATTGAGCGCTCTATTTTGAATAAGTCATCTATGAAGTAAGTGGCATCGAAATTGAAAACCAGAATGGCATATCGGTTTTTCTATGATTTTTCTCTATTTTTATTTCCTTTCCACTTTTGTATTGTGACTACTCATAATGACTTTGGTCGTGTATGTGTGATGGTCGGGAATTGATGATGGAAATTTGGCTGCTATTGTTCGCTGCTATTTGTTGTTGTTCGCTGCTGTTGGCTGCTATATTACTGCTGTTCAAAGGAGCTCGCTGCTGTCTGCCGCTACTTGTTGTCATTTATTATTGTCCGTTGTTGTCCGTCGCTATTTTGCTGCTATCTACTACTACTTACCGCTTCCCGCAGCATGCTTCCGGTTGGTATTCAATCTTCTTTAGTTAACTTTAACTAAGAAACCTTATAGCAATTGATAATAACATGTTTTTTTTTTTTTTGCAGAATGTCTTCAAGTTCAAACATGGTTAGTAGCACTTCAAGCACACGAGCACCTACCTCTAGCAATGAAGTTCTAAAACAACTATTATGGAGGTATGTTACTAAGTTAGTTAATCATACTAATGCGGGGGGAAATTTGTCTTGGAGATGTAACTTTTGTCAAAAAGATTTTAAGAGTTCATACACGAGAGTGAGGGGCCATTTGATGATGATAAATGGAAAATGAATTGGAAAGTGCACAAAAGTAGAAAAAAAAAGATCTTTTGGAGATGGAAAGATTAGAGGAAGATGTCGATACTAAATTAATGAGTATTGCACCTAGAAATGTACCTTTGCCTCTTGCTAGTTATTCACTTAGTGGTGGTGGTGGTGACGGAATGAATTTATCATTTAACTCCAAAAAAAGGAAAGGTGGAAGTGGGAGTGGAAAATCACTTGAAGATGCATTTAATATGACTTAACGGGAACGTCTAGATTGTGAGATTGCTAGGATGTTTTATTCGGCGGGCTTGCCGTTTAACCTAGCAATGAATCTTTATTTTCATTCCGCTTTCACTTATGCCGTTAATCATAATATTGTGGGTTATGCACCACCAAAATATAATTTATTGAGGACCATTTTATTACAAAAAGAGAAGGCAAATATTGATAGGTTGTGTGCACCTGTCAAAATCATGTGGAAGGAGAAGGGTGTAAGTATTGTGAGTGATGGATGGAGGGACTCACAAAGAAGACCACTTATTAATTTCATGGCAGTATCGGATGGAGAACCAATGTTTATAAAATTGGTTCATTACTCGGGAGAAATAAAAGATATGCATTTCATTTTTAATTTGCTGAAATGAGTTATCAATGAAATTGAGCATAAGAATGTGGTCTCAGTAATTACGGATAATGCTTCAAATTGTAAGAGCGCATGACAACTCATTGAGCAAGAATTTACATCCATTATGTGGACGCCTTGTGTGGTGCACACCCTTAATCTAGCTTTGAAGAACATTTGTGCCGCAAAAAATATGGAGAGCAATCAAATAGTTTATGAAGAATGTAGTTGGATTTTAGATATTGTTAATGAAGTTATGCAAATCAAACATTTCATCATGAACCATTCTATGAGATTAGCAATATACAATGAGTTTGTTAGCTTGAAGTTACTTTATGTAGCGGATACACATTTTTCTTCGATGATTATGATGCTTAGGAGATTCAAATTAGTAAAAAGTGGTCTTCAAAACATGGTGATTTGTGACAAATGGAATATCCATCGAGATGTTAATCAAAAGAAAGCTAAGTTTGTCAAGGAGAAGGTGTTGGATGATTATTGGTGGGATTTGATTAATTATATACATTTCTTCACGGCTCATATTTATGATATGTTTAGAATTTGTGACACTGATAAGCCTTGTCTTCACTTAATTTATGATATGTGAGGTTCGATGATCAAAAAAGTGAAGAAAGTTATATATGCACATGAAATGAAGAGGCTAGATGAGAAGTCCACATTTTATAAGGTGATTCACATAAATTTTGTGAATCGTTGGACAAAGAACAACACTCTACTTCATTTCTTGGCACATGCCTTAAATCTCAGGTAAGTTCTAAAATTGTATGAAATTATTATTTTAGTAGTTATTCTTTCTTTAACATGATAAAATTGTGTGAGATATTGGCGAAGATGCATTTGATTCGTTTGAAGATGTTGGAGTGCTTGAAGTTGCAAATCTTTCACTTGATAAGCCGGAGATGGAGTTTTTTTTTTTTTTTTTTCCAGAAAAAGTGGATAATGTGGATGAATGACTTTTTGTTATATTACTTGATGGAATGTTGATTGTTTTTTTTTTTTGCTTATTGTTAAATTTTTAATTTAATAGTGGAATGTGGATTACTTATTTTTTCCTTCAAATTTTATGGATTATTACAATGAAATGTAGTTAAATTTGTCAAATTAAAAGAATGAATGATATTAATAAATGTAGGATTAATGTTTTTAGTATAAATTAATTCTAGGCTCTTTTTATTACTATTATTTAGTTATTTATGCATTTATATATAAAAATATTTATTTAATATTTAACGTGTTGGAATGTGTCGAAATTCTCTACTTTTTGAGAAATGACGTGTCGGCATGTCGTGTCGTGTCGCGTGTTGCGTGTCCATGTCGATGCTACATAGGTGGTTGATTGCCGGTGAGGAAAATATGAGGAAAAATGAAGAAGATGGCTTGAAAATGAGATACAAATGGACAAGGGTGGTTCAGCTATGGCAAGGAGGGAGAAAAAGATGAACTTGAGAGCAAAAATGAGAAAATAAGAGTAAGGAAAGGCTATGGACGAATTTGGGGAAAGAGAAACAACACCCTATGCTTGGGCTATTGGATAGCCAAGATTACATCTTACCATGTCCCATCCAAGATCAAGGGCTTGGATCACTTCTCACTTTACTTTTTGCCCAAGTCTCATTAATGCCATTTAATGAACCACTCATGGCTAGGCTAGAAGATAGGCTAGGTAGGCTTAGATTAGGTTAGGGGATGACATCACCTCCCTCATCTTCAGCACATGGGTGCCCCCTTCCTTGCTTCTTTCCCATCTTGCCCTTTTGTCCTTAGTTGAATGAGAGGGTAATTTGGTCATTTCGCCAAGATTGGGTACTCTTCACTCACGTGAGGTGCATTAAAAGTCAAGATCTTGCATTGAAAGCTTGGTGGACGTGAAGGACCCGCGGCCCCACCATAGCAGCCCACCTCTTGGGCATGTGGGGCTCCCACGTAGGCTTAGGCCCATTTGGGCTGTCCATGATGGGCTTGGCCCATGGGCTGCCAAATCGTGGGCTTGGGCCCATTGGGTTGCCCAACACGGGCTTGGGCCCACTTGGGCCATTGCCTATGGCCCGTTTCCATTTTTCCAAACTTTTGCATCCCGCTAATGAAAAACTGAGTTTTCATCTCAAGATGGCATTTTCAACATTTTTGGGGTCTACCAATCCTTATTTTAATCTCAAATATTAGATGCCGATGTAATTCCGTTCTGAAAATTGGGGTCGGATTGCGGATGTCACATTAATGATCTAATTTGCTAACCAATCTACACATAAATTTTCTTCCCTAAAAGTTTGAAAAATTTTGACTTGTTGAAAGTACTTTAATAATTTCCAAATTCAAAAGATGAGGACGTCGCAAAAAACGGGGCAAAATATTTGGTTTCTGAAGCAATGTAATTGCCGCTTGTGAGTCCACCTCCACAATAATTTTAGCAATGATTAGAGAGATTACTAGATTGAGGCCCACAAAAATATCCCAAAGTTCAACTTTTACGTTACGTTTGGTCGTCCGGATTTCTAATCGGAATAGGACTAGATATGATGGGATATGAAATCTTGAGATTTTTTGTATATCATGTCTATTGTTTGGTAAATCGCAGTATTAAAGTCACATATATTGACATCATATCATGTACATTTTTTTTTTATATAAATGGCATCGAATCTAAATGTTCATAAACGGAAATGATGAAAATCTCTCGTAACACTATTCCTTAATTTGTTTATTTTTCCTCTTATTTTATATTATTTTCTTTATTATTTCTTTTTTCCCCTTTCATCATTCTTTAATAGAATTTTATCAAATAGTAAACTGTACTAACATACCTAAAATACAAAAATACCTAAAATATATAATAAATATAAATATTTAATTTATAGATTGAATGTTTATTATAAGATAGAATTAAAGTTGAATATATAAATTAAAATAAGATTAATTAAAAATATTTTTTTTTGTTTTTATTTTTTGTTTCTTAAATTAGAATTCAAATATTATATATATTGAAATATAATTTCAATTTTGTTAATTTAATAAGTTCGTTATTCGATAAAAATAATTTTTCTATTATGGACATTAGAAATCCTATCCACCTTTATCTCACCTCCTCCTTGGGATAATTTTATCCTGCATATATCCCCCTTATATTTGACTTTATCCTGTCCCGAGCGACCACCAAACAAAAGATATGATTTATCATATCTTATCCTGAATTTTATCCCAACTGTCAAACGTAACCTTAAAGAATAGCACACTCTTACATGTTGGGTAAAACCACAAGCCAGTTGTCTGACTCATTATTGGAGAAATCCGCTTACTGAAATTAGATTCGGATTGCGTTTAGAGGCCCTGTCAAGCAAATTTATTGACGTGGTATACAAAAATCCAATGTGAAGCTTTTTTATCTTCAAGCAAATGTGGTGCCACGTAAGAAACTAAGCTAAGTACTAAAAATAGATAAAAGAAAAAGCCAAAACCCACTTACGGTGCCTTTATCTCTCGCTTTGATTTCTTTGATTTTTCTTCTTTGTTATTTTTGTTTTTTTCCTTCTATTTCTTTTATTTTATTTTTGGCCCTAAAGTGAATTTTGAAATTTGAATTTGACGGACACAAAATTAAGGACGAAAAATGGTCTCAAAATCCATGCGCGAAGGCTCCGACACCTCATGCAAGAACTTGATCGATCCAAGATCCGTATACGGACTTGAAAACATCTCAGTTACATTTTCAGAGAAAGCAGTACTTGATTACGCTGAGATTGCTGACACGCAAGAAGAGAGTCAAAATTTGAACCCATTTATAATGAGATGGTCATATAGGAGTTAGATAAATTTTAATAAATAGATCATTAATGGATTTGGGATATATAGATTTTTAAATCCATTCACAACCCATTTAACTTATAAAGGATATTAGTTGAAACAATCTATTAATGAGATAATATCCTCTTGAGCAATTTCAAAAAAAAATTGAATTTTTTTTAATAACTTTTATTTTATTTTATTTTTTCTTTCTTTCTTTTACTTTTCCTCCTAGGAATTCCAACAGTTGACCTAGGGCTTGTTTTAGCCCTTGCCAATGGTAGGCGAGGGCCACAAAGCTTGCCCAGTCACCAATCACATTGGCAAGGCATCGGCCTCACCCATGCCTCACTAGCATAAGAAACAATTTTTTTGAGATTTGATTAAATATAAAAGTGTTTTATAATATGTGTCAGGTCGGATATGAGTCAATAAATTTATATAACTAATAAATAGGTCATAGATAGGTTAATGGATCAATTTCGATCAGAACAATTATGACCCAACCTAAACTTGACCTGACTCGACCTATTCATTTGATAGGTTTACTTGCAAGCTCTTGTGATGCAATTTTAATCCAAAAACCCGTTTCTATAAGTTTCTCCTTTACGATTTCCGATCTCTCAATAGATAGTTCTATGATAAGATAAGACCACATGAAAATCACTAGCGATGATGTAGTCTTTGGCAATTAGAACGAGAATATCATCCAAAAGAAAAAAAAAACATGAACTTATTATACGGCAGTCAATTTATTTTTAAAATTTTTAATTTGCTTTTTAACGATTTATCAATTTAATTGTGAACCTTTTAATAATTTGACAATATAATTATCCTAGGCGATTTTGGACTAAAATAGCAATCCCCGTCAACGCCATGCCACATAGAACAGTCGTCGTCCATATCAACGATTTTCGACTAAAATTGACCAGAATAATATATTGGTAAATCACCAGGCCAAAAGGTTTCTGAATTAAATTGATAAAATTTGAAAAGTTTAATACTGAATTAGTTTCCGTATGATAAGTTTAAGACTTATGGGACAATTTTCCTCCAATAGAGCTGTAAACTACTTAGATCCAATTGATACACGTTCCCACATCCAACTCTACTTTATCTGTCTCGAGGACTTCGAATTGGGAAGAAATGAAACCGATGGATTAAAGTCCGGGGTACAGTCGAAATGAGACAAGATTTGGAATAGAGTTCAGGAAAAGTAGACCTCTCAATATGGAAAACTCTTACAAATTATTTGCATCTTCCTTCTTATCACAAGGATTTCGGGGTTGGCCCTTACTATTATTAGCCATATCCACTCGAACTGATCATAGGATCCATATCAAGATGAAGATGAGATTATCTTGACGCAAAACCCAGCAACGGATTTGTGCCAAATTTTGCCTATCTACCAATTGTTTCTCCGGTAGAACGAGTGAGTTGTGCCAGAATTAATCCAAATTTAGAGACACCATCATCTGCTCCAGATAATCCAGAATGGCAAAGCTGTTTCGGAATTGGGAGGGAAGGAGAAAATCACTCTTGCCCATCAAAAACCTTTGGAGAACTACTCCTCATCTCCTTTGTGAGGATCCCTTCTTTATAAAGCTTCCAAACTCAAGAAGTCTCTCAACAGGTTTTTGGACATCCCACCTCAGAAAAGAAGGCTGCAAAGATGAATTCCAGGGCTTTCGCTTCCCTCTTCTTTGCAGTTTTCGTCTTCTCTTCCTCGGCCGCCAGCGCCTTCAACATCACCAGGCTCCTCAGCCGGTACCCGGAGTTTAGCACTTTCAATGACTTTCTAACCCAAACCAAGCTCTACGAACAAATCAACCGCAGGCAGACCATCACGGTCCTCGCCCTCGATAACTCGGCCGTCGGCGATATTTCGGGGAAGCCCGCGGATGTCCTCAAGAGTATCCTGAGCACACACGTGGTTCTCGACTACTATGATACTGAGAAGCTCACAGACCTGTCCAAGAAATCTACCCTGCTCACCACTTTGTACCAGTCCAGCGGAACCGCCCAGAGCCAGCAAGGGTTCTTGAACGTGACCAAACTGAGCGGTGGAGACATCGTGTTTGGGTCCGCGGCGAAAGGAGCGAGCCAAAATGCCAAGCTTGTGAAGGCCGTGGCTGCTCAGCCCTTTAACATCTCGGTCCTTCAGGTTAGCTCACCGATAATTGCACCAGGAATCGATCCTTCCAACCCAAAGGGAACCGTCCATAATGCCACCGCGCCGTCCGCTGCTTCACCGGCGGCAACACCCAAGAAGGCCCCCTCCACGAGCCCCGCCAAGGCCCCGGTCGCAGATACACCCGATTCATCAGAAGCTCCAGAAGCAGATTCTCCTGCCGATGCACCGGAAGCAGATGCACCAGAAGCAGAGACGCCGGAAGCAGACTCGCCAGCCAGCTCTCCCCCAGCACCTTCGGATGCAGATGCAGATGCACCAGCTCCCGGGAAATCTTCGAGCTCTCGCGTGACTTTGCCCGTCGGTGTGGCCATCGCGATGGGTTTGTTGTCAGCGATCGTGGCGTAAATTTGTAGCTCGGTGCCATCAAACTTTTTCGAAGTCAAATGGATACGATATAGCTCTCTACTAGTCTAATCGCAGCAGAATCCGTCATTCGCACAATTAACGACTCTGCACAATTCTAAACAAGCTACATCGTCCTGCCACCCCCATGATACAACAATTACAAGAAACAAAACTAACCACGGACAACTCGCAGTGGCAGATGAGTGAATAGGAAAGGACTGGTCATATGTCGCGCGTGCAAACCCATCTCCCCGATTCATGTGCTGCGCAATTTCGAATCGCGTGTCGGGTGTGACAGAGGCATGCTGATTCCAGTAATGACAGTGCACGCTTCCATGATCCAGTACCAGCAGGAAAAGAGATTATCACCTTTAAGTTTAAGGCCGAAGATAGAGCAAACCCGGTAGGCTTGGGATAGCGCAAGGCCTGAGCCGACAGGCAGCTAATCATGTTAGGCTGGAGAAGAATAACCCTTTTTTTGCCAGCTGCTATGGACTTCTCTAGCCACAGCAGCCCAAAAACACCGGCAAGCTAAATGAACAAATAGTTTTGAGGCACGGATTCTTACGAGCGAGGCCCTACGCAAACTCGAAATTCGAAATTCGAATATGTTAGATTTTAGTGAGATGACATTAAATTTTGAAAGATTTTATTAATTAGTGGGCTGGAGACACTTATTAAGCAACTAATTAAGAAAATTTTTTATGGTTTCCAATGCACAAATCAATCTCATATTATGCACGGTCAATATCTTGAACATTCAAGTATTTCAAATACAGTGTATTTGAAGGGATAGGTGCATTAGAAGTTTTAAGATTTATCACGAAATTATAATTAAATACTAAAACTTTCAAAAAGTACAATCATTAACAAAAAAATATTGACAAAGCTTCTTCTTCTTTTTTAATTCTCTTTTTTATGTGATGTTGAGATAGCTAAGATATAAAACTTAAGACTAAAACGACATTCTAATCCAAATTTTCTTTTTTAATAAAAAAAAAGGGGTAATGAGGGTCCTTACCCACCGCCGGTGGCCCTTTTCAACAGTGGTCGGCGATGGTGGGGCACTAGCATTTTTTCCTTTTTCCATTTTTATGTTATTTTGTTTAAATTTAGCTTATTTTTCAATTTAATTTATGTAAAATTTGGGTTGAAAATAATATTTGAACCAAAAGAGTTCTATGTAGGAAAGAATAATAAAACTTGGTTGTACTTTTCAAAAGTTTTAAAATTCAATTGCATTTTCGTAACAAATTTTAAGACTTCCAATTAGTCTAGTAAAACAAGCAAGTCAAGTCAAAAATGGCTCGACTTAACCATTTACCATATTTTGATCTACCTTTATGCAATACAAATTTATTAGCATATACTCAACTCAACTCATATTGCTAACACACTTCTATATTTAACCTAATCTAGAAAAAGTCAATACTCAAACTAAAGTGAGAGCATAGAGTAAAGGTGAAAAAGAATGAAGAGTCACAAAGGTCAATTGGATCTAAGTAAATTGTAAACTCATGAAACACCCATATTATTTTAAATTTTACTATTTTAAATCTATTTATTGAATATAAGTAACCCATATAGCAATTTAACTCATTAAATATGAATTTTTTTTTCTTGTTTTTTGTTTTTTTTTTTTTTTTTTTGAGAGATGCATCTATGACCCATTTTGATATGTCTACTTCCAATACTAAACAAGTACCCCAAGGGCAGTAAAACAGTACCCAATTTCAAAACTAAAATAATGGAACTATTTAGGGCATCAATCTCCATTTAGAATCTATCAGACAATTCTCTCAACAGCAAATCTTTTTTTATCTCGATACAGAACTAACTTAAAGGAGGCCACAGGAAACATGCTTTCAACGTCCATGTAGCAGAAACTACCAGTGAGGCAGAGACCTATCAAGGGTACCCTGAAGGACCAGGGCAGAGGAATCTCTATTCGTTCTTTTCACCAGAGATGCAGCAGAATCCTGGATTGTGATGAATAATAGTGACTCAGAAGCACAAAGAGTGCATTTAAAGTGAGGAGGCCACCTTTCAACTTCCAAGCAAATTGCAAGGAAAGACATTAGAATCAGAAGATATCCACAATCAATAAAGCAGGAGGCCCAAATATCTCAAGTGTCTAAGAGAGAGCTTGAGGAGAAATTAAGGAGAAGTTTCCTTGTAAAGATTGATGCAACTAAAGCAGAGTCTCAACCTCAACTAGATAATTTCCTGACTAGTATGCACGTCCTGTAGCTGTTCAAAGACATTACAGTCGAAGAGACTAACCCTATCCTAGGAGTTCCATCCATGCCCTCATGGCATCTAATTAGGGGTGAACACTAACGCTGCTGCTAAACAAAAAAGGCCAACTAACTTCGGGGGGAAATCTTCCATCTAGACAAAATTCCCTCTTTGAGCAAAGGTACTTCAGGCTTTGACCTTGTTGATTATGTCCAATATCACCTTGTCCATGTCAAGAGCCTTCATGGAGCCAAATGGTCGTTTCATGTCCTGCACTCATGCCATACAGTAAGGTCAAACATACACATCTGAGCGAGGAATAAAATGGATCACAATCTCTCATAGTCTCATAGATTGGATGGTGCCAACCAAATCGAGAGAGAGTAGGGGTTAATCAAATAATGAAAGTACTACAAAGTTAAAGGGTTAATATTATAATGAAAGTACTACAAAGTTAAGATCATTATCATCATGTTTAGTAAACAAAAAAGGAAATCACATAATCTCGTATGAAACTTGTTAACAGAAGAATAATAAGGCATTAAAAACTATGCTATTCGCTGCACTCAAGAGCATCCAACCATAGATATAAAAGAAAGGAAAATGTTGTTAAGCAAACTTTTTGAAGAGTTATAGGAAGATGCAACTGAATTTCTGAAGGACTTTAACCCAAGGCAAGTTTGGAGGAGCTTTGGGGGTTGAGCATCTCCAAAATGCTAATATAATTTTTCTCTTCCAACTCGGCCCTCACTAAATTTTCGTAATCCTGAAAAAGTCATCACCTCATGTGACATCACCAGCAAAGGGCCCAGGCTGCCACCGGCCCGCCAAGAGCAGCCCAAGCAACGGTTGTCTTAAGTTCACACGACCTAGGCGACGCCTGAGGTCGCACAACCACAACAGGTGAGGCTGGTCAGTGCCAAATCTAGCTCACTGGCAGCTTGAGCCCCACCCGCAAAGGTTTGAGGTTTTTTAAAAGAAAAATACTAGCAAAAGTCCTTTACAAATGTAGTTTCTTCAAAAAACATTTAAATCAAAGTTGCTTCTCAATGTATTTTTAAATTGCACTTTACTAAACACTATTTGCATTTAGGAAAAACCATTTCACCTGAAACCCTTTGCATATCGCAAAGGTTTTCCTCAAAAGCCTTACCCACAATATGTGCAGCTATACATTAACATGTGCACAAAATGAACATAACAGAGATGAGAATGAGAATGCTTTGTTAAATATGCAGGCATATGAGAAAAGACGATTAGAAATAATTCTATCCAAGAAAAACATGTTGCTCCAATCAATAGTAAGATGAGAAAAGATTATTTAAGATAGTTTGGTCATATCAAACAAAGACCTACAGATGCTCCAGTAAGAAGATGGGAGCAAAGGGATGGCAATACTAGTCAGAAGGAGACAGTCACAAAAGATATGAAACTTGTAAAGCTTACAAAGAATCCAACAAAGAATCAAGTACAATGGCTAATAGAATTCAAATAAGATAAATTCACTTCGCAAGACAGGACTTAATTTGTCTTTGCAAACCAGGTGCAAATCTTGAAGTAAAGGCACGCTTTGAAATTTCTCAAAAAAATCATACTCATAATTTTTATTCCTGAAAAGCTCATATCCACAAAAAGTGGAAGTACTTTCCACCAGAAAATTATTTCTGAGCTGTCTGATAATTGAGAACCATATTTACATCCTCGGATGCAGGTCAAGTCAACCTTTATTCTACCTTATCCGGAAGAATGGACAAAATTCTTTCACTCTGCCTTTCTGACAAGATAGATGCCATGATTTCTCACAAATGCAATAAAAAAAGGCAGCAGTCTCATGGGTTTAAAGCTTATGGATGAAATGGCAAAGGGAAATAGAGCCATTAGTTAAAAAAATATCAAAGCACTAACCAATAGGCTGATGAATTTTTCACCACCTTCCTCCCGTATTTCAAAGCAACCTCTTCTAGGCTGTACAAAAGATAAGATTGAAGTTTAGCTAACAGATCTTAGTAACAGGACAACTCACTCAAAAGTTCACTGTACCTATGAGTGAGTAACAGCACTGTTACAGAGTTAGATAAAGGATATTTTGAAATGCTTTCCGACATATCAAGAGCAGTACATAATAAAACATACTACCCAGTACATTAAACATTTAAGGTCAGTCTTATGATTTACTTTGGATGACACTGACCGCACTAACTTCACGTTATTAACAATTCCAATCCATTCCCACTTTTCCTTTGAAATAAATTTCGCCCAAGAGGATACAATCAACAGGATGGCTACACCCCATCATCAATTTAGATGATGCAGTTCATTGAAGATTTCAGTATTAGATCCGTGCAGGGATCTTTCCTAAGTCAAATCATGTTTGGAACAGCTCCAATCCCCTAACATCTGGAAACATATCAAAGGGCCAAGAATACCTCCCTATATAGCATACTCATGCTCACCTTATCTGGGTTGACCACAACAATGATGCCAGGCACACCTTTCTCCAAGCCATTCTTCACTTGAATAGCCCTTGTCTTGAAGGAATTGCATTGTTTGCTACACAAGGAAAGAAAACTAGTTAAGAAAAAATGGTAGGTTCTTTATCCCATCACAAGTTTTAAAAAAGAGATACTCGGTGGCATTATCATGAAAGGGAGCTTCACAAGTATAAGTAGTGGTGGATTTAAGTACAATACTAAATACTCGACTCACAATGTACTTAAATCCAGTTAAAAATTTCTCCATCAATTGGTCAAGTTGTAAGGTCATCAAAATGAGCATTCAGATGAAGATCTTATTCCATTTTATAACCATTTAGTTTTGAGAGAAAATTATAACAAGCGGTTTGATTCTCATTTTTTTCTTTGGAACAACATGAATATATTTAAGTGCTACAACAGATAATACCCAAATCTCGGGGAACAAAAAGCAACACCAAACAACCACTAAGCTGAAAACCATACTGGAAATACATGAAAGCTGAAAAAGCAGCATGCATCCAAAAAAGAAACAATTTGATATCTCCATTGTACAGGGACTGCAAGCAAGTTAACAAGGATCTCCACCATTGAACAAATAGTAACACTAATCTACTTATAACTGTAGTATGATATAAATACAGATAAAATGTTCAATATAAGTACACAGTTCTATTGCCCTCTTCCATGATGTTCTGATTATAAAGTATCTCTCAACAAAAACAGCAGTTTTAGTACGATGGAATGGACTGAGATAGGAATGGAATAGAAAGAAGAATCGAATGGCGTGAGTGCTTTTACTATGCTTGACTATGATTTAAACAGAAAAAGATAATGTGCGTATCCTAATGTAGGAATATCAGTGTCAACCTTTCAAAAAGTAAGTGGGAGAGAAAGAAAAGATGGACAAGGAAATGTATTCTGTTCGAGCCTTATCACTTCACACCACATACAAAAACAGAAAGAAAATTCCCATAGAGATGACCACTCTTGCTAGGAAAAAAGGCCATGCCAAACTAATGGAAAGGGAATTAAGCTGAGTCACGATCCCATTTCCAGTTCAGTTACCCCAAACCAACCATTCCATAAGATAGGTAAAAGGAAAGGGAAAGAGAAGGATTCGAGGGTAACTGAGACAAATGGCGAAATAATGTAAGAACATTTTCTTCCTTCCTCCGAAAATGACAAACGAGTGTAAAATGCAAACAGAAATGGAGGAATGTGGACAGCAGAGTCACCACAACAGCCATTACCACACTCCATTCACCATTGCTGACTTCTCTGACCTTCATGGAAACGAATCAAAAGCTTATGACAAAAACCTCTCCCTATTATTTTTCTTAGACCGCCTTTCTCTCTAATAAGATAATGGAACTTCTTCTCCCCTCCCTTTTCCAAACACATAGATTGGCCACACCAACAAGGAGAGTAAGAAATTTCCCCGAAAGGCCGCCATAAAACGCAGGCATTTCTCAACAGGGTTACCATTGTCCTGCCATTCTCGCACACCAGAGCAAAAGGAAACCGCTGGACTCTCCGACAGAGTTGCTTCAGAGTTGCTTTTCGGTAGAATCATGGGTGTTTCATTCCGAAAAACAACAAAATGGGTCCAATACATGTTTCACCCTCTTCGACCCACTCAACACAACGCCAAACACATAGATGGTCGGCATTTGTGGGTCTTTTTGGGTTTTGCCTTAGTAAAATGAAGGAAACCCCAAGAAACTGCATCGCCAAAGAGAAAAAAGACCCACAAATGCCGACCAACTCAATATTTCATTCCTTTCCTCTCGCAAAAGAAAGAAACGCAGAAACACAGAGAGAGAGAGAGAGAGAGAGAGAGAGGGGGGGCGTCACCAGTGCTCGATGACGACGGTCTTAGCCTTGGAGTCCAGCGCCTCGCCAGCCTCCGCTTCCTCCAGCTCGTCATCCACGGCTCCCTCTTCCTCCTCCCGGCCCTCCCCGTCGCCACCCTCGGCTTTCCCGGCGACCTCCTCCTCCTCCTCCTCCTCCTCCTTGGCCGCCTTCTTCTTCTTCCTCCCCCCGGCCCCCCTGGCCTTCTTGGCCACCGCCGGCCCGGGCACCGAGTTAGACCTCGGCCCTCCAGCGGGGCCGGCCCCCTTCGCCGAGCTACGGGTCACCCTCCTCGAGAAAACGGCGGTGGCGACGGCGGCCACGCTCGTGGTCGTGGTCGTGGTCGTGACGACCGTGGTCGGCTTCTCCTCCTCTCCCGGGGCCGCCGCTCCCCCCTTGCGCTTCCTGGGTGCCATGGATGAAGTCCAAAAACTCCCCCCCTCCCTCTCTCTCTACAACTTTCTCTCTCTAGCGCTCTACCTGTGACGATATGCTTTTCGGGGAGAGAGGCGACAGTGACAGTGACAGAGGCCACCACTACTCCGCCTTTTTGTGCCCGCTTCCCCTCCTCCTCCGGTGGCCATCTCCCGCGCATCGATCCGGGGCGGGGGAAAGCGGGGCGGGATTTCGAACGGACGGCCCCGATCTCCCCGCCCCCCCTCGCCCCAGCGTCCGTCCGCCGTCGGATGGCGTGCGGGTGGGTGATGATGATGATGACGATCCCCGTGTCCCGACGGTCAATGCCATGCCATGGCCCGTCCGCATCCCCCCCATGATGGCGATGACGATGGATGATGGGTGTGCGTTTCCACGTCTCCATCCGACTTTCTAACCGCTTCCGAATTTAGCCACTAATTTCGCCAATTACCCTTTTATCCACGTCGATTTCGATCAATATAAATCAAATGAAGATGCCCGTGCCCGTCGTTTTCTTTTCTCACCATCGTGATATTTAATGTGATTGAAAATCATGTGAGATTTTCTTTAATTATCCGTCCCGTCCCGGCATAAGAGCATGAACCATGCATAGAATTCGCTGACTAATGTTACCGAAAATATTTAATTTGTCAATCAAAAACATCCGTATCGCTAGCGACATGATTGACTTTTGCAAATTCGAAATTAATTAGGATAGTACGACTGATCGATTCCACCAAATTAATCATGTAGCTAATAATGAAGGGCGATTAATTTGGCTCACTAAAACTTGAGGATTTATAGTCCAAACATGAGAAGGAAACTCGCCGTCTTCTTTGCACATAAAAATCTCTACATGCTCCAACCTTTCCCACACAATCAACGTCTTTGTCAAAAATGAAAAATAAGTATTCCCAAAAAAAAAAAAGGAGCCACCTAGCAAAGATTACATTTTTAAATCAACATACATAGATTAATATATAACATGATGGACAAATATTTTTGCAATTTTTAATTCTTCTTTTGGTTGAGGTGGTTTCTTAGGAATATGAGATTCGGAAAAAAGTAAGTAAAAGTGTGAATCCACCTTTTGGCATTTGACCTAATGCAGGGTACTTTCTTTTTCAGCTAAGATATTATGCGGATACGGATGTGGCCCCTTCCAATTGCGAACAAGGCCATATTCCTATTTGGAAAAGAGAGATGATAACAGAAATCGGTGAGGAGAACGAACGGTACAGTGAGGGCATATTTGGGAAGAACATGAAGAGAAAAAATGGGATTAAATTGACTCAAATTTTAAATTTCCCTCCACGCAATATCAAAAAAAAAATCCCTCCACGATCTTATGGAAACAATTTCAAAATTTCTTTTCATTTTCCACCCAAATTTTCATTCCTTCTATTTTGGAGTGTGCAAGATGGACCACCTGAAACAGGCCAAACCAGCTGGTTTAATCTTAGTTCTTAAGAGTGTTGGTCCGGTTCTTGGTCCTAAAAGTGGAATTGATGTCCAAACGGACCGATTCCCAGTTCTAAGGGGAAATTGGACCGGCCAAACCGACTAAATATACTATTTTATTTTATTTTTTCTTCAAAAAAATTAGTAAAATGTAAACTAAACGCTATTTCGATTCGGTTCCAAGTAGCGGGAAAAAAAATAATGAGAAAAAATAAATGACTGGTTACATTGGACTATAATCAAGATTCAAAACTGAACCATAGCAATGATTCAGCCCGGTTCCCGATCCTAAGACCAACCGGTTCAGTCCCCAGTTCTGAATTTTGGGAACCGATCAGCCGTACTTCCATTTCCCTTACTTCCCCAAACACAATCCTAAAATCTCCTCACAAATTGACCATCAATTGGAGCTCTCATGTGCTGAAGAATCCTTTTCCTCCGCGGCATATATTGGTAAATTTTGAAGATGGAAGTAATTTTAAGAAGAAAGGCCTCAACAAAGTAATCTTGAGCATGAAAAGGAGAACAAACTCGGTGACCATGACAACTGACTCCATCATCGATCTGGATGATTCAATAGTCTTAGTGAATTCATTGTTGCGTTACAAAGTTGAATGATAGATATTACCCGAAGTCATTTTCACGTGTCTTTTTCGTTGGATTTGATACTATTAAACAGTATCATTACGCGTAGGATTGTTTAAGCACACGGTTTCAAGTCTAGAGATTTAAAATAGCAAGATAGAAAGATCATATGGTGTCGTTGTGAAATAGCAAGTGCAAGCACATGAAAGGAGTTGGATCCTTCGACTCTTTACCAATTGGCTCTTGCTAGATTTACGGAATAGTAGCCTAAATGGCTTGGGACCTTTTAATCTATTTAAAAAGACCACTGAACTTTAGCTCAATATATAGCACTACCCCTAGACTTTCAATTGTTCAATCTTTGAATTGTTAATAAATATTCAATATGCTTCCTAAAATATGAATTTTTTTAAAAGTACATGAACCATAATAAATTAAAATTTTGGGAACAACATCGCACATGGGACTAAAATTTAGGGACCATATTAAACAAAATAAAAATTTAGAGACGAAATTGTACATTAGATCACAGTTTATGATCACTTTAAATAAATTAAAAGTTTAAGAACGACTTGCACATTAGACCAAGATTTAAGGACCATTTGTGTCATCTTTCCTTTGAAGATAGCTCTGAAGGCTTAAAAGCATCGAATGACTCAAAAATTAGCGTAGCGATGACTAGCAAAGAAAGACACCTAGTTTTGTCCTAAACCGATCAAGATACAACTATATATAACTTTAATGTCTTTATCACGAGTCAAACAAGTTCATGTTTTGTAAAATGAAACTTAGAGAAATGAAAATGTAATGGACGTTTTGATTGATATCTTTGGTTGTAAGAGGGATGGTGTTGGGATCGAATGGTCGTTCTTTTCTTATATTTGGATTGTGACCGAAAGTTGGATGGTAGTGTTAATAATATCAAAATACCCAAAGACAATAAGGTTTTCGTCTTCTAGTGAGGTAGGACTGGAAGCATACGTTGCCTATTAAGCTTTATTTGTTTCATGAAAAATGAATAATTTAAAAAAAAAAATCTAAAAATGATTACTTATATATCTTAAAATAGTTGGTTTAATTTTTTTTTTCCATTATTGACTGAAATTGATATTCAAATATTTTCATGAACAACAAAAATATATTTCATTTCTCATTTTTGTGAATTATACAGACAATCATTTTAAGAATAATTTTTTTCAAATAATTTATTTTTTCGAAAAACAAACGAAGCATTAGATACTACCTATTTGTCTAAGATTTAAACATTATTCCACGAGCACAATCAATTGTAAACTTGATAATCACATTACAGCATCATAAGTTCTATCCTGGTCAAAGATTTATCTTAACAAGCAAAGCATCGACATAGAGTCAAGAGATACATATACATGCTTGTGCACGTTTGTCGAAGAATTTCCTCTTATTTATTACATTAACAATTATCATGTTATATGAAAAATTTACTCAATGTAGAAATTTAAGTGGAACACCATTAACACAATTGCTATACATTGAAGAAGCCCAAAAATGTTTTTAGGTCGCACGAATTTTAACCAATGCGTAAGTCCCATATTCTCCCATGGCCATTGATATCTACTACATTTTTCAATCGGGAGAATTATCAAAAAACTTCTAAATCTATTGTAATTGCATTAATTCAGTCCTAAATCTTTTATTTTTGGGCCAATTCAATGCTTGACTTTTTGCATAGCTGACGAGGGCCGCAATGCCCTTGCTTGAGGGAAAAAGAAACTAAATAAAAAAAGAAGAAATTATAAAAATTCAAAAAAATATTAAAATATAATTTAAAAAGTCAATGTCAACCCCGTCCGTTCAAAATTTACTTAATGGAGTAAATTGACATAAATATAAAAGGTTTAAGATTGAATTAACATAATTATAATAAATCTAGGATCTTTTTGGTAATTTTTTTCTTTTTCAATCTCCTTATCTCTTTCTTCTCATAGCCATAGCTTACTAGCTACTCTTAGCACTAACTTTCACCAGTTTTGCCAATTGAAGTTAGCCACTTTTCTCTTACTCTTGCAACATCTCCTTAATTTCCAACCACATGTTTTAACACGAGATGAGATCATGCATGACATAAATTAACCTTGGTTAGTTAATGCCCAAAATATCTAAACGCTAGACTTCTTTCCTATTTTACTTATTCTACCCAATTTCACATTCAAATTCCATGCATCCAAAGAGCCGAAGTACTAACGTCTCGATTTGGATATATGCACCAAACTAGCACAAGTGGAACTAGCTAAGAATTACCATCTTTCTTAACCAATCTACGTTTGAGGTAAAAATTTCTCCCTTCAGTCATCTCAATATTGTTAGATTAGGGTCTCATTTTTTATTTAGTGTTAATTCTAGACTGTGTCACTGAATTTTAGGGTGGATGAAGCTCTACGTTCACTCAAACCTTTCCATCCAAGGTAAAGTGAATTCTAGGATCTAAAGTCGGTTGATCCACCGATACTCTTGATCATTGCTTGATTTTAGCTCAAAGAATAAATAATATCATAGATATATGTTGTCAAAAGTAATAAGTGATTACAATAAGAGCTAATAAGAGGCAAGATTATATGTATGAGTGATTAAAACAAGGTTTATTGATGCCATGTAAATTTGCTTATATGTGAGTCATCATGACTTGTATTTCATGAGTAAGAACACGGTCGATTGATTTTAAGAGGATTTTGAATCTTTGTTGAGCAAAAGTGTTAGAGAAATGAAATTATGCATGTAAGGGGAACAAGTATACATTACGGGCATGTTTGGGATGTCCGCCAGAAATGAAGTGAAGGACAATACAAAATGAAATGAGATGAAAAGAAAAAAATGTTATGGACATTTTAATTAATATGTTTGGTTGTAAGAGAGGAATTGTGTTGGAATTGAATGGTCATTCTTTTTTTAGGCTCTGTTTGTTTTATGGAATATGAATAATTTAAAAAATATTTTCTTAAAATTGATCGTTTGTATAACTTAAAGAAATTAGTCAACGAAAAATATTTTCATTACCGACAACAAGTTATATTTAGACATTTTTATAGACTGCGAAAATAATTTTTGTTCATTCATTTTTATAAACAACGTAAGTAATTTTTTAAAAAAAAGTATTTTTCAAATTATTTATTTTCACGAAACAAACCAAATCTTATATTTGATTTGTGCCCCCAAAAGTTGAATGGTAAATTAACAATATCAAAATAATCAAAAGCGAAAAGGACTTTGTCTTCTAGTGAGGTGGGAGTGGAATCCGAGTTTGCTTCGACTTATGGAAGGAATCCTCATTGGGGGAACAAGCACTTGCTAGGAAAGACCGCCACTTTTCACTTATTTATCTTGCCACATCTCCTCAATTTCCAACCATATCTTTTAACATGAGATGAGATCATGCATGATATAATATAACCTTGACTAGTTAATGCCTAAAATATCTAAATGTGAGACTTCTTCCTCATTTCCTTGTGGCCTTGAGTTCCACCTTTATCCTCTCTAATACCATCATCTTCAATTATTCCACCCAATTCCACACTCAAATTTCATGCATCCAAAGAACCTAAGGACTAAAAATCTCCATTTGAAAATAGGGCGCATTTGATCAACATTTTGAAAGCCCCTTGAGACCTCAAAGTCTTTTGGAAATTTTGGCGTGTTTGGCAACCATTCTCAAGGGACTTTGTAGTGAAACCTAACCTTGAGCAGGCTGAAAGCCCGAGGCATCCCATCTGTCTTGGGCTTTCAGATTTAAATGATTTTTTTCTTCAAAACTTGCCCTCACTTGCTTTCTCATATTTCCTTTTGCCCTCATTAAGGATAGATTGTGGTTGGTCAAGGCAAGCGGGCATTGCTTAGGGTCATGAGTCACCGACAATTGCCGAGGATCACGCGACACTGGCTATAGTGCCTAGGCTTGTCGACGACCCCGGTGAGGGCCACCTGGGTCGTGTGACCCTTGCCAAGGGTCTCCTAAGGTTGTGTGACCTCGGCTGATGGTTGCCGGTGCCAAATCTGACTTGCTAATGGCCTAAGCCTTTCGTCGAAGGTGGCAAAGGGTTTGATTTTCTTAATGAAAAAGTAGAATTGCAGCCAAAGCCCTTTGCTAATTCTTTTTTACCAAACATCACTTAATCCAAAGTTATTTTGCAAATGAGTTTTTACTAAATGCAATTTGTATTTCCTCAAAGGGCTTTAGACTTTTAGCACTTACATTTTCCCAAAGTCTATCTCCAAAATTAAACCAAATGCAGGCTTTTCACATTACTAGCATAAGTGAAGCTAGCTAAGAATTACCATCTTTCTTTATCAAGCCATCTATGAGGTAAGATTTTCTCCCTCAAAGCTTCAATCACCTAAATATTACTAGATTAGGTGTTTGATTTATTTAACTAGTGTTAATTCAAGACTATCTCACTTGATTTCAAGGTAAAAGAAGCTTTATGTTCACTCAATTTTTCCATCCAAGGTAAGTGAATCTCTAGGAGATAAAGTGGGTTGATCCACCTAGTACTCTTGATTCTTGTTTGATCTTAGCTTAAATATGAATGATATTATAGATTTATGAGGTTAAAAAGAATTGGTGATGACATTGTGAGTTAATGAGAGGCAAGATTATATGTATGAGTCATTTTAGATGATTTTGCACCATGGTTATTGCTTCGTTGATATAAGATTAAAACAATGTTTTTTGATGCCATGTAAATTTGTTATATGAGTCATCATGACTTGTATTTCATGAAAAGGAAAATGGTTGAGTGATTGCAAGAGGACTTTGATTGTCTATAATGAGCAAAAGTGTGGGAGAGATGAAACTATGCATGTACATGGGTAAAATAGTTATTTTATGCGACACACGGGCAAAAACGTAAATTCACAGTGTAAATTCCTTTGTGAACAATGAAATTTTATTAATTAAAATTTTTACTAGGTAGTGATTAAGTTAGATTAGTTAGAGGAACTGAAATCCGGTGAAAAATCTAAGTATTGGAGAATATGGGCTATTTTAATTTCAATAAGTTAGAGGTCTCATATCTTAAAACGGAAAATTATGAGGGCTGCTCACATGTTGAGGATGGTTATGATTGCAGGTTTTTAGTTGAATATATAATTAATTGTCTAATCTAGACAAGTTCTCCATCTAGTAAAAATTTGGACTTAATCGCTAAAATATTTTTAAAAACTGGTTGTTTTGGTCATTTTACAAAATTTGGGATATGAATATAATGTCGATAAGATGATCATATGCATCAAATAGAAAATGAAAGATATTATCTAATTTATTTGATTAGTTGTTGATTAAGAGAAAAATTGAGTTGTGAAAGATTGGAGATTAATGTTATGTAATTCGCACCGATAAAATTATGTCGCGTGTACAGTGGAGATATTATGACGCATACGATTTTTTAAAAGCTCACTTTATCATATGAGAAGTATCAAGAAATTAATGTACAATATATTGATTCATTATAATGGAGGAAGTCCTATGCTGATATTTTTTTTGATAGGTACATTGTTAAATTATATTTGTGGTACATGCATGTGATTCATGAGGTGAAATGAGAAAGTTAAGGGTGCGTTTGGTAACGTTTCTGTTCAAAAATTGTTCTAGGGAACAGAAATAGAAAAAACTATTTCTGTTATGGGGAACAATTTTTGAACAGAAGAACACGTTTGGTAAATTTGTGTTTTTTTTTTGTTTCTTTTAATTTTTTAATATTTTTATTTTTCCTTTTTTTCTTTATTTTTTCTTCCTTTTGGCCAGTTGCCGACCTCGGCCATGGCCGGCAACTGGCCGATGAGGGCCGGCGGCCTCGCCGATGGCTGGGCGAGCTCGGCCTTGCAATATCTGGGTGAGCTTGAGCTCACCCAGCCAAGGCGAGGTCGAGCCTTGCCAGGGGCCGGCGAGGGCTGGTTGCTGGTCATGGCCGAGGCCGGCGAGCGGCCAAAGAAAAAAAAAAAAGAAAAGAAAGAGAAGAAAAAAATAAGGAGAGAGAAAATTTGTTTCTCAAAGTGTTCTAGAAACAAGAAATACGTTTTTTTTTTTTGTTTCTTGTTTCTATTTTTTTTTTGTTCCTAAGAACAAAAAATAGATTTTGAACAAAAACGCAAACAAACGCATTTATGTTCTTTTTTTGTTCTCCGAAACAAAAAAAACAAGAATTGTGTTCAGAAAACAGAAATAAAGAACACAAACAAACAGGGCCTAAGAGTCCTATGTGTATTTGGGGCTTGGAATATAGTTTTGTTTTCAACAATCACAAACTTAGATGATATGAGAATTTTGTGAATACTGGAATTGAGTAATGATTGATTTATGAATAATAAGTGTTGGTTTGCAAATGATGATAATTGATATTTGACTTCTATTGTCGGCAGTGAAAAGACCAAGCGATTAATGTGATGATATTCTCACTATCATTACATAATTTTACATGGTAGTCATGATGTTATGATGATATGCATATCATTGATGCCGACTAATGAAGTCCTTTACCGCCGTCTTTTTGTCAGAGAACAAACTCTCATGTAGGACTATGTGTATAAGACGGTGAGAAAAGACAGTTGTTTTATCGTTTAAGATGAGTTATACATGAAACAATATGATTTGTGTAGCTCGATATGACTTATGTAACTTGTGATGTGATATTGTGGAATCATTATCGTCATGTAACTGTATTGTGGTGTATTTATCATCGCTGAATTGGTGGCAATGATGCCTCGATAATCGAGATGCTATGATTTCATCCCCATCGGTTGGTGATAATGATGTCTCATTAGTCAATATAAGTCATAAGTCATGACGATTAAGAAATAGACACTTGTGTATATTGGCAAGATACTATATGCTATCCGCATATCACGAGATTAGTATGCTATCTATGTGTATTGAGTATGAAACTGAATGTCCACTCATGACTTGTCTTTATTTATCACACACATGATTATAATGTGTGGATTACATTATATTAAATGAATTTTAATAGTATGTTGGTTAGCCTATTGGCCACATGTGATGTTTACTCTCTAAAATTTGCTATGCTCTCGGGTCAAGTGGTGGGTAGATTTCTCACCTTATACCTAAGGTTTTTTTGTCTATTAAGCTTAAACTCACCCCAAAATATTTTATAAATTGATCCATATTGGAGTCCAAGGGCATATACATCAACGCTTCCTAAGATCTCTTTGAGGAATGGATCAGAGTGTACAGTAAAAATAGAGGCCTATGAATGCGTTTGATTTAGTTTTGCAAATGAGCTTTGGATATAATGAAAATGCTAAAAGCCAAAGTTCTTTGAATAAAATACAAATTGTGTTTGGTAAAAACTCATTATAAATAGACTTTAGATTCAATAAGTGTTTGGCAAAAAACCTTTTGCAATGGGTTTTGGCTATAGTTTTTATATTTTTTTAATTTTTTTTAAAACTAAACCTTTTACTGGAGTTAGCGAGTGAGATTTGGCACCGATGGCTGTTGGTTGAGGTTGCTCGACCTTAGGCAACCATCGGCGAGGGTTGTGCAAGCCATTTGGGTCTTGCTTGAGGTCATGAGACCCAAGCCGTAGTCGCTTGAGGTTATGCGACCTTTGGCGAAGGTCCCCTAGGTTAGGCGACCCTCTAGCCCTTCATAGGCCATATTTAATCTAATTGACCCTTCATTGTCCCTTCGCCAACCAAATCTGGCTTCGCCGGTTGCTGTCACATAAAGAAGATAAATAGTTACACAGAGTGGCAAAATCGGAAATTGACGAATTGGTAAAGGTAGTTTTGGAAGAAAAAAATTTAGTTTCAACATTTGATCAAATGTTGAATGTCCAATGTTAGGTTAGCATTGGGCTTTTAGTTTTCTCAAGGCCAGTATTTGGATAATATAGCCTTTTGGGAAAACTTCCCAACACTTCAATATTTTTCTAAGGGGGCTTTCGAGGCTTTTAAGACCAAAAGTTCTTTGGGAAAACTGAACTAAACGCATCATCATTTGTTTCAAGAATTTTAATTATGTATAGCAAAAGTAGGTGGAAAATGAAATAAATTAGAAAAGAACAACTTTAGATGAGTAAATCTATGCGATTTTCACTAAAGAAAAACTTTAATGTGGTGTATTCATCAAGGTGGCGTTGTCATTTCAAAAAATTGCTTGAGCCATTCATGAATAGAAAAGAAAAAGAAAATAAATGTTATTGTAACTTTTGGTGTTTTGCAATTTCACTTCTAATATGATTTATTTTTTGCAAAAAATTGACAAATAGGTACGTGCTCGAACTCGTGGTTGATCATGGGACAGACAAGTACATGCGACATCGTTCAAAATAGCATGGAATTTTTTTTTTATACCTTATCAACGAATTGATCCAGTTATGTAAAATGGTATTGAATCTCCCTCCTCTCCATTAATTAAGTTTATAATCAAGTTCCGTCTGCTTAAAATAAAATTAGATAGGTTACTCATATTTTGACCAAAATAAAAGGGGATGCAATCAGCAGATCTCATATCGTAAGATAAAATTGTCTTCAATACCAAGATTAACAAGACAAATGACTCTAAATGCGCATTTGGAAGGATAATAGCACAAGATTAATCAGGGTCCGATCAATCAACATTTACCGATCTACCAAGATGAAATTAGTTTGTCAAGTCTTAAAAACTAACTTCATTTCATTTATTTTTTTAGTTTTTATGTCATAAAGTTTGGTTCTATACATATATAATACCTTTCTTTCTTTTCTCATATGAAGAATTTTAGCACTCATGCAATTTATTCCATCTTCATTATTAGATCGCTTTAATTTTAGGGTTAATATGACTAAAAATCTCAAACAGATATACCCATGCTATATTTACTTCGAACAAATTTTTGTGTCATAAAAAATCTAAAACTGGTACATTAGTATCACATTTACTCGAAATTGATGCTTTTATACCACTTTTACCCTAAATTATGATAAATTTAAAAAATTTCAGTGTAAATGCGATACAAATTGACTAATTTAAGATATTTCGTAACACGAAAGTTAATTTAGGATAAATATGGTACCGATGTACCATTTTGGGATCGCAATGCAAAATTATTCTAGGGTAAATGTGACATGGATTTTTAGTTGAGTTAGCCCTTATTTTATGATAACTCCCCCATTCAAATCTTCTACCTAATATAAAAAAGAGACTTAAAAAACATAGGAGGTGGCATTACATGGAACGCTTGTTTTTGTTTTTGTCAGAACATGGAACACATGTGTCCGGTGACTAATATGAAAAAAAGTATTTTACATATATAAAAATATCCTCTTAATTCAACAAAAATAAATCATTCGATCAATAGAGAAAATATTTAAGAAAATATTTTATTATAACTCCCCAATTCAAATCTTCTACCTTTTGACCAAATAAATAAATAAATCTTCTACCTAATATAAAAAGGAGACTTAAAAAAAGGGTTAATACCCTGAAAAACCCAAAACTAATACACCTGTGACAAATTTACCAAAAAATATTTTTTTGACCATGAAAAATCCTAAACTGGTATATTTGTAACAAATTTACCTCGACTGACCATAAAAGACTCTAAACAGGTTCATTTATGACAAATTTACCAAAAACTAATTTATTTGACCGCAAAAAATCCCAAACTAGTAAATTTGTGACAAATATACCTTCCGCTAAATTGGATTAATACCACAAAAATTGTAAACTGTGACAAACGGAGCATAAAATCCTAAATTGCTATACTAATCAACTGTCACGTGTCATTTAACTTAATAATTTGACGGTAAAATTTAACAAAAACTAACAAAGGATAAATTTGTTACAAGAATACCAATTTGAGATAAATTTGTCAAAGGTATACCAGTTTAGAGTTTTTGGTGGTCAAAAAAATAGTTTAGAGTAAATTTATCATAAATATATCAATTTGAGAATTTTCAAGGTATTAACCCAAAAAACAAAGGTGGTGGCATTACGTGAAACACATAATATGTTTTTTTTTTTTTTATTTTGTGTGTCAGAACGTGGAACATATGTGTCTATGTCTGGTGACTAATATCAAGTTAACATGAAGAAATGTATTTTACATATATAAAAAACGCCTCTTAATTCAACAAAAATAAATCATTCGACCAAAAATGAAAAATTATTCAAGAAAATCAATTAGGCATCAAATTTGTGCACGTGCCTCCCCCATGGCCCCCAGCACGTCTTTCTATCCAACCCACGGATGATCTGCGGAAAAGCATATGGCCTACGTGGCATTACAAGATCCAATCGTTCCTCGAAACCGGGCCCCACTCCACGATTTCTCGCTGACGTGGCAGCGGGTGCGACCGTTGGCCATCCGAAAAAATAATAAAAAAAAGACAAAAAGACAGAAAAGAGAGGAAAATCCGCCATCGCCATTCCTGATAGCTCGCGAGCCTTCTGCTCTCGCCATGGCCGCCGCTTCTTCGGCTCTCTTCTCCACTGCCGTCAACTGCCCCGCCGACGTCGCCAAAACCGGATCCCTCGGAAGCTTTCGGCCGAAACCCACCTCGCATCTCCTCCGTTTCCGGTGCCTCCAGCGGCGGAGCCCCCGAATTCGCGCCGCCGTTTCGGTTTCGGACCCTCGCGTGGTGGACGCCGGTCGCCCCGACGACCTCGTCGCCTCGATTCTCTCCAAGGTGAGCCCCTCCGAATTCAGCGCACCCGCCGTAGTTTTGCAAGCTTCTTGCTGATTCATGGAAAAAAGAAAAAGAAAAAGAAAAAGAAAAAGAGAAGATATTAGAAACAGTCAATTAAATAGAGGATATTAGAATTAATATCGTGAAAAATTGAATTGTTTTGAATTAAGGATGCTTAACAAGTGCCTTCGGACACGAGATAACAAGACGTTTGTTGGATTGACTTAAGTTCTTAGACTGAGTGCAGATATGCATCATTAAAATGCTCAACAACCTACATTAATGGCACCGACCACCTACACTAATCACGGTTGCGAAAACAACAGCGCCCAAGCCACCATAGCAGTATTTAATTCTCAGAGGGCTCATGACACATATGGTATCTGAACTTTGGTTTAATGTGCAATGTCGCTCCTGCGGTCCCTAAATTGTGAATTGTTAGTAAATGTTTAACCTAATCTTTATACTACATGAAAATGTTCGATGTTGTCCTTTCACTTATTGAAGTATATGGAATCTGGTAATATGTCTCCTACTCTGTTAAGTTTGAATAATGGATGAAAGGGAAAAAAATGGTTACGCATGGATTGTTGTGGTAAAGTATTCATTTTAAATTAGGATATAATAATTCACGTCATTAGATAACGATGGACATGTTGATGTTCTAATTTTTCTTTTCCTTTCATAAATTAGATGGATATGAAACAGGGACATGTGGACTCATTATTTTTGAAGACCCAACTCAACATATTCACATTACTAAATAATGTCCAATTTGTCATTTGAGCAAACAGAAGGACTATTTTGAACATTTATAAGTAGTTTAAGGACCACATCAAACAAATTAAATGTTTGGGATTACACTACACATTAGGCTCAAGTTCAGGGGTTATTTATGTCATCTTCCCGTTCACTAGTTGAGTGACTTTCCTGGCCTGGCATCTTGACATGAACTTTGGAGTACTCTAGTTTTGTTTACTGAAAATATTAGATGAGCTGGTTAGGTTGAAATGAGACTCATTGTAGCTTGCTAATGTTATTTTCTGCAATGAGTGAATTGGTTAGGAGCGTGAGGGTTTGTTTCTTGATTTGTTCATCCAATTGGGTGTTCCATGATGTCTTTCCATGCTCGTCTAAGGATATTATGATGACGAATATCAGTTGATGTGTATAAATGCCTACTTGCAGTGTATCGCATAAGTTAGTATTTCAGAATTTTTGTTGTGCTATAAATTGTCTAGATATCCGCTGTCAAGGTTAACATATCCAGGGAATCGCGATATAATGCAGCTGTTTCTTCTTCTAGCTCTTGAGGTGATTGAATCTTGATAAAAGGATGTTTGAATGCCCACTTTTTATGTTACTGGAGGACAAAACTCATGGCCTTTGTGGCTAATTGCTTTTGGAAATTCAAGCATTGTAAGCTTCGGTTGGCAGATGCCATGTAATCTAGTCGACGTGTTTTGTTATTGAGGCAATGATGCACTGATCGCATCGTGTAGCTTTCCTGAATGTTCTTTAGTTTGAATGTTATTTATTCATCCCATCGTAACTGAACCAGGTGTTACAATCTGATGGTGGAGTTTCACTTGAAAGAGAAGAGCACAAACAGGTAGCTGAAGTTGCTCAGGAATTGCAGAAGTACTGTGTGAGTGAACCGGTGAAGTCGCCTCTTATATTCGGAGGTAATGCACTGATTGACTTACTGTTGATTTGTCATTTGTTCCAAGAAAGTATGGAACATCGATATGCAAGGTTGTTTCTTTACTTCACTGGTTCATATTAGATTACATCCTTGCACCACGGTTTTCTGGAGTTCCCAACTATCCTTTCTTTCCTCTCTCTTTGTCACGTTTTCTAATATCTCCAGGCCTTTTTAAGGCTTTTCTAATGTCGGAAGACTGGTGATTGACCTGTTTAATCCTGTTGATCTTGTTGTCAATCTTGGAGCACTAATTTTCTTTTCAGTGGATGTCTTGAAATTTAGGAACCTTCTCGCTGTGGTTACATTATTATCTGCTGCGCTTGCAGTAATTTGCATTTCAGATTGTTAGTGCACTACTCTGAGGCACCTGAGTTCTTGCCATTCTTACATAAAAACCTGTACTTTATCTGTCCATCAGATTTGAAACAGAAATGAGGAGGATTGCTGGGTCAAGCAAAGTCTACATTATCATTCATATTTATTAACTCATTATGACTTTGCAGAATGGGACGTCATCTACTGTTCAAATCCAACATCGCCCGGTGGTGGCTATAGGAGTGCAGTGGGTCGGGTTTTCTTCAGAACCAATGAAATGATTCAGGGTCTCGAGGCCCCGGACACTGTGAGGAACAAAGTTTCCTTCTGTGCTCTAGGCTTCATCGATGGAGAGGTCTCGTTGAAAGGTGAGCCTGCTAATGATCGTCATGTTTTTAAGCACTTCAGGAACAGAGCAAAACTATATATTTTGGGGATAAATGCTACTAGACTGTCAAAAACACACCATTTGATGCTCACATTTTGTGTTTAAGAGAAAGTCTGCCTTGATATGGCGCAGATTAGCAATTGAATGGAATCTAGCTTGCTGCAATAAAAGCTATCACTTTCATTAACGAACAAATTTGATACAAGAATCAGTCTTGTGACTCTTGCATGACACTATCCTTTCTCAAGGTCTGCGGCGTGTTGCCGTTTGAACGAGTCTGGTATTTTTCCTCTGCATGAATGTCTGTAAAGCGTTCTCCTACCATTTCTGCTCATTGTCAGAAGTTTGTTTTTGATGTCCTCTGCTTGCAAATCGGTGTAGCCAGTGAACCAAATCGCCATATGTCCTTCGTCGACATCATTTCTACATTAAATAAGTTGCTTGTACTGAGATGTAGATTTGTGCTGCTGCAATGTTAGCCTGAATGTTCTTGGTGAACTATCTCTCCCTGTGCTAATTTATAGAGATCTGAGGGCTTTTTGACAGCAAATTGCTTGTTATAATTCCATCTGCTTATCGCTGTGCTTCATATCTTTCATGTATTCATGTTCACCTGCCGGCGTCATTCAACCCCGTCAAAGCACCGAGGCGCTCAGGGAGATACACTGTGTTTATGCCTAATCGAGAAGTCGTCTGATGTGGAATTCCGAACTAACCTATGCCGGTTTGATGCCTGTAGGGAAATTGAAGGCTCTTGATGATAGATGGATTCAAGTCATATTCGAGCCGCCTAAAGTGAAGGTGGGAGAGATGGAGTTCCAGTACGGCGCAGAGAGTGAAGTCAAATTGCAGATCACATACATAGATGAGACCATCAGGTTGGGCAAGGGATCCCGAGGTTCGCTGTTTGTTTTCCGGCGGCGCCAATAAAAATGTCGGCTTCGTGGTGATGAGATTCTCGGAAAGTTTTGTTGCTCGAACTCTTTGTTAAAAGTCCGTGGCAAAATGCTCGTGGCGGACCCTGAACTGGTCTCCAATGTGGACTCGCCTCGGCATTGCTAGTTGTTTCTACGGGAATACGTAGGTGCACAAATTTGCTGTGTATTAAGTATATCAAAAGTGTCGATTCGTAAGGAATGTTATTTCGGTCCCAACCAATATAATTGGAAAGATCAATTCCCTGACCCGACCTCTTTTCGATTGATTGACAACATTTATGCTATGTTTGGATATGGGAAAGGGAAGAGAAAATGGAGATACATTTGCCAGAAATTTCGAATTTCTCTCCCTCTAACTTCCGATCACGAAATTTCATAATTTTTTTTTTTTTTAACTTTCCCCGGGAATGAACTATGTTATTTTCCAAACATATGGTCAAGCCATATAAATCAGTAGTTGCTACAATGTCGGCGAAGGAGAAGTAAACCGGAAGCCATTGGAATGCAATTAGTTTGACACTACATAGAACCAACGCAGAACAATGAACATTGCATCGGTTGCTCTTTCGCATGCCGTAATCAGAAAAGTTCCATTTGAACGGGAAATTCTTTCTCCATGATAAATCACGTTGTTCCTAACAGATGGAAATGAGTGCAGAAATTTTAGTTAGCCAGGCCCGACTTTAGGAATGTCGTAGTGCTCACTGAGATTCGCCAGGTACTGGTTGAACTCCTGCACCCGATCACGGTGTGACTTACTGGCCATCTTTGCCAGCCTTTCCAATTCGATCTTCTCCCTCTGCTGGAGAAACCGCCTCTCCGCTGGCGTCAGGTGGTCGTCATATACCGAAGCGAGACTCCTCCCATCAAATCGGCCTTCATCATTTATTCTCTCGGCATAGTCTCTGGAGGACAGCAAAGTGTTCCCACCTGACGACCTCCAAAAGGAAGAGAAGCCTATGTGAGAACAGAGACTAAATAACCGAGAGGACATCAGCTTCACTGGATAAAACAACCCAAATTAACTGTCCACCACCTAAGTGTTAGCAGACGGTAGGAGCAAACAGAAGCCAACAGAGCACAATCTTTGATCAGGCTCACCAGAGGAGGTGATTTTCATTGGCGGTATTGTCAGAAGTAGACACCAAGATATTGGTGTCATACTCACAACTTACAGCACACAAAAGTTCTTCATAGGCGTCGAAGCTAGCCAAACAGAGCACGCTCAACAGTACACAATAAGCACGATTGTGGTCCTAGAGAAACTTCAAAGATTCTCACCAACTGAAGACAACAGTCAGTAGCTGACCATCATCGCAACTCATGTCACCTGGACATCGTCCACATTTATGATAGACACGCATCAATTAAAGGACTAGTTCAGACCGCCGATGATGATAAGATCACACACTGATACACTGGGAAGAATCGAAAAACCGCCTTTAAAGCAGAGACCTTTATATCTCCACAGCACAGTTAACGAAATTTAACAAGTTCGCAATGGCACTTTTTGAAGATTACCCATATACGAACGAACAAATTTGACGATTCCCACACAGCACATTCGAGCACTTCTTCAAAGATTCCAGAGCCAAAACCAACATTTCCCAAAAGGACATCACGACATCATCACAGCAGACACAAGCAGACGCGAGACCCAGTAGAAAAGCCGAGGCGGGGACAGCGAGCTAACCTGCCGCGGATTCAGGGAACCGCTGAGGAAGACGACCCGCGTCCTTCTCCTTCTTGTTCTTCGTCTTCCTCTTGGAGATCGTCCAGCTGCCGTTCAGCTTCACGTCCAGGGGCTTCCCCTTGAGCTTCAGCTTCCCCGCCACCACATTCTCGTACGCCGCCGCCGCCGGCATCTCCGCCGATCAAGACCGACCCTAGTCACGGAAGAGGGAGAGGAAGAGAGAGAGAGAGAGAGAGAGAGAGAGCATCAAGAACGTTCGCTTCCGACAGTTTCATGGACGACATTATATGGAAGAAGAAGGCCCCCGAGCTTCCGCGAACTCTCTAGAAAGCAGGACGACGGGAGGGAGATCTTGCAGAGAAGAAGATGCCGTCGCTCCATGCACAAGCCCAAGCCCAAGCCCAAGCCCAAGCCCATAACCAAGCCCATCAACTCTACTTGCATCATTGGGCTTCGTTGAGATTGGGCTATTGAGTGCCAAGGGATGTTTGCTTTGCTCCATCCTATGGACCCACCGCGAAATTTAGAATCCGTTAATTTCATGGATTCTAGGCGGCCTGTACTTTTCTAATTTTCTTTTTTCTAATTGTCAACACATTCTATATCCAATGTAAAACACGAGTGCATTCCGTAATGAAGCATGTGTTCATGTCTGACGGTAACGTAATACAAAGATATGATAAGATTGAAAGTAAAATGGAAATAACGAATCCGTTTCCTCCGGTAGTGTTGCGCATTTGGAATGGAAAGAGAAAATGGTAAATAGTTCGGCGCGCATGTATATATGGCTCGAATGTTTTATAGGAGAATCTGTATAGCATATAGAGTCAATGGTATGAGATAAGTATAGAGTGGGTATAATTCAATGCCTAGGAACCTACCATGTGTTTACCGATTTTGAAATTTTAAAGTTCCGAGTCAACTCTGCCACTCCCCATGACACCTGAACCTGCCTGACCATGCTATTTCCAAAAGTTATCTTGTGCACCCTTAGTTCCCATATGAGCATGCTCGATGAAGGATTATCATAAGGAGGACTAAGCGTTATCCAACAACAAATGCTAAACTGTTTGGAGGCTTGTGCATCTCTATTGACAAAAATTTAGGAATCATTTTATTCGAACATTCGAGAGGCTTTCGGGTTCTAATACAAGCAGATAAGATATGTTTGGAGACCCTTATTTGTCTAGTTTCAAATCGATCACGTTTTATGTAATTGAAATCTACTCGAGGAAGTTATGCCCCAGGTATTCAATGCTGGTGAGGAAATCCAACGAGCAATCTTTCGTATTTTTATACGTTACTTATAAAAATAATCATTGCTACAAGATTTTAGTGTTTCAATCATTACATTTTGTTTCTGGGTCGTTTAAGTCAAGAGCCCACGTCAGTATCAACGGTCTGTCTATGGATTAATGGTCTTGGTCTTGGAAAATAAAAGGTTAGTATATTGGGATTTTCCTATGCTTGCGAAGTTGTTCCAAGTTGTGTTTATATAATCCCCTCTAAGGCAATTTGAGGAACATAGAGTGTTTTGATGATTAATTTTCAGATTGGACTTATCATCGTATCTTAGTCTAGGTCCACCAAGGAGTCAATATATCTCTTTCAGCTAATGAATTAGGTTTTTTTTTTTTTTTTTAAATTATTTATTTTCCGTATAAAAGACCCAATATAAGGAAATTGGAAGAATTTCTCTTCTTCATTCCTATTTTCCTGTCCTACCTGATCTTTAATTCCAGGTGACCAAACGCAACGCAAAGAAGATTTCCTATGTTGGGAAGTGAGAAGCTAATGGATGTCTTTCGATCAACTGCTGAGGACGAGTCTCAAGCCGTTATCATAGTGGCTGAGTACTGCTAATTGGAAGACACATGGGTGTGACTCTTCGGTATATTTGTAAACAAAGTCCTACATTGAATGAAAAAGGGCATGTTGAGTTACATATATTAAGCAATAAATGCCCTAATGGTCGCCATCTTTTATGGTTACTTTAAATGATTTTGAAAACTTGGCTCGCATCATATCATATAGGTAGCTTGATGCAGATGATACTACCCCTCTAATGGATTTGTGGTCTCATACTCTGAGGGCAGGTAGAGATTATTGATATAGGAGAGGGTATAACCCCCGGCATGTTTTTAAAATGATGGAAGTGGCAAGGATAAATTGGATCATACCTTGAATATGAGAAGTATCGTTGTGCGATATGGGGTCAATACTGATGAGAATGTCATTATTTAAATACATAAGTTTGTAACGTTTTAAGGTGCCTCACCGAATGAAAGAGACATTGTAGATGAGGGGAATGATTGTTGCCACCTTGGGATACTTCGTTTTTGGGTTTGGCCCACACCAAATGGGTTAGGTCCTTATGTTGTTCCTCTTTAGTGCGATAATAAAATTATGATGGAACATATTAAAACCGATAGCTATTCATGCATTAGCATTATCTGCCATTTAAATCTTCCATAAAATAACATTCATTTCTTCTCCAAGCCACATTTTCTCAATTCTAGGACCGTCTTCAAACTCAAATTTATCTGAATGACAGCAACTTAAGTGCAATATATAGTAGCTTAAATTAAAGTAATCTTATGACCACTATTATCTGGCACTAGTAATAGGTAACCGGCTACGTTTTTGTACCATCGGTTGTCATAATATTAGACATAGATAAAAGAAATCGAAAATGACTATCTTGTTGCTATGAAGATTAGACTGTCGTTTATGGGGCAGTAATTTTCTCATACATAGCCTTTATTCTTGGATCTCAATTTTATCTCAAATAATCCCATTAGGCTTGATTAAAACTTGTTTTTTGATAGTCTAGGACAAAAGTATAGAAAAATGAAATCTCATGTATTAGCCATGGAAATTGCATATATACCTTTTAGTCTCTAGATCCCATGAATCTATCTCATAAAATACTTATGTTACATAAATTTTTGATCCACAGGTACCACAGAGTGGCAAGTAGAGAGCATGCTCACATAATCAGTTCATCTTATCAAGCTAATAATGTAACTCTAAACATTTAATAACATTAGTTCTGAGAAAAAGAAAAGAAAAAAATATTTGGAAAAACAGGGGAGATGTGTACTACTACTGTATAGAGATTTTCCAAACTCGATCTTATTCCATAACTAAATGATGATACCCTTACTAATATTTTGGTACATTGGTGAAGCTTGGTAGTTGTGTTTAATTGAAAAGCGGTGGTAACTTAAGCAAGTGGTTAAAATCAGAAGTTAGAAATTTTGATTGTGTCCTTTTTATTTTTAGATCTTCCTAATATTTAGTCAATAAGCAATTTGGGAAAGCAATTAATATTGAGACTAAACTTACTTCTGACTATATATATGGTACGCTGATGGCGTAAACAAATCATTACACAAGCGGGATTTAGGTGTCGTTATGCATACTTTTGTCGATTTTGGCAATTATATTCATTCCCTTAACATTTGACTTCTTTCAATTCGTGATTACTTGTGGGAAATCACACTTTGGGGTGTTAACTTATGTAAACCTCATGTTTGCAAAGTGAGCTAAGTCCAGTTTCTTCCCCGTGAGTTGGAGTTTATTTGTAAACTAGTTTGGTAGTCGACACAGAAATATAAACACGGTCAGCGGTTGGCTTGACCGGCGTGCCACCCCTAGATTTTTCCCAGAAAACCTCAGCTTGTGGGCCGCCTACTCCCACCGCATTGCTTATTCTGCATGGATTGGTAGGCTGTAGGCTGTCTGGGTGAAGTGAATCTCGACTAAACCCATTGTAAGCATTAAGAATTACTTCACTAATCCTCTCGTGGATGACAGATACAGTGTTTCAGGCGCTATGAGCGCCTTGGAATTCTTATCAGATGCGACCGCGCTCCTTCGAATTCACCCGACTAAGTATTCTGAGCTCTGGAGCAGCCTCAAGGGGAAAGCACGAGAGTGGGGACTCGAACTCAGGCCCCGAGTGAGGAGTACAAGCTCGCTTACCACCAGAGCATTTAAATGCGCTGATGAGTTGCATTCATGACAGCATGCGCACCAAACCTAATAAAGGCTATTCAAATTCTCAATAAGCCGATATCATTCTAATTCTGCGCGTAAGGATGTGGGGTTGCAAATAATTCCTGACGCTGTTACAACTCTCTCCCACGACGGTCTTTTGCTGCTCATCAGAGCTAACTACACAGAAACATGTAGTTTGATTTTCAAAGAGGAACAAACTTCAAGCAAGTCCAAGAACAGTATTGGATGGATGATGTGCGTGATGGAATCAAAGAACTTGTCCTTAAATGAGAGAATACCTGTAATGCAAGCCCTAATAAAAGAGCGGGTCACTGAAGCAATTAGCTTCCCAAATCGAGGTGACGGAAGTACGTCCCAACAAATCTTATCGCAGTGCGCATTTGTGTGTAGTTGTAGGCCTTTCCCTTCTAACACACGTACTTTGCTGTCCTGCAGGAATTAGTACAGGATGAGACGGGTCTTGGTTCATTTCTTGACTCCATCACACAAGACTTGAGAGACATCATCGAAAGGGTCTCTGGAGAGTTGGCGAAAATGACTATATGAACATCGTAGTTTTCCCTTCCTGTCACACCTCTTCGTTTTGGGGACTTGTCATGCTCACACGTTCATAATTCTCTTGAGCACGGGACTCTGTCTTCTAACCTAACTCCTATGATTTGTATAGATCAAGAAGTTAAAACGTAGCAATCTCAATCAAGGGAAAATTTGTAAGCTCGGAATGTAGGAAAGCTAATCATGAAGGTACGTATAGGATACCTACAAAGCTAATTACTTCCCCTCCTAGACATATAACTACTCTTTGAATACTTTGCACCTGTTCCTGGATTTTAGCTTTTATATTACTCCTGGTAACAGCATCAACTGCGATAGGATGATTCTCTTTTGGGGGCAATATGATTCATTGTCAACCGTACTCTAAATCCTTTTCTTGCAAATATCAAAAGGTAGTTATATAATTTGAAAATCAGGCCCGGAAAAGTCGTAACTAAGAGATCAGAACAGCTGTTTCATCGATGGTCCTTTGAAGTGTTAAGCAAGTAGCATGCCAGGCACTGAATTTTCCGATGGCGCAAGCAGGGTTATTATTGCTTTAGAGAGTCTAGTTGACAAGCACCCGTAACCACTTCACCGCAAAAAAGTCCACGGAATTGCCCCCGATATGATTTTGTAATGAGACTTGCAAGGGAAGGTCTGAGACACGTCTCGACAAATGCTGTCGACGAATCAATCAAAGTAGATAGTATTTTAGTCTATTTGATTTTTCGTGAAGAAGTGAGCAAACTTAATTTACACAGTTTATAGATAACAATATGATTTTGGACTTGGCTTCATGGGGTTTCTTGTGTAACTAGCTAAAGTGACAGCAATTAGCAAAACAAAAAAGGAAAGACAGAAGAACGTAAAGTGGGCAAGAGTACAGTGCACCCTCAATTAGTGCTTGAAAGCTTGCTGCATTGTATCAGCATCATTAAATTTGTTCATATTTCTGTGTATATTCTACAATAATTGCAATGTTTTTTCCTCTCCTTTTGGACTTAAAAACGTGGTCTGCTGGTTTGTTAAATACCAGCAAGCGATAAGAGAGCCCAATTTGATAGGAACATTTTTTTTACCAAACTTCAGGAAAGACAATAATATTCAGAAGATTCAAACTACCCTTGGTATATGGCTTATATTCAGGAAATGTTTATATGGCTTATATGAAGGTTTCCCCCTAATTGTTCTAATGTCATGCAATTTGATCAGCAGTAACATAAGATGGAAAGAATTGAGATTTCCTAAGCACTTACACAATCCTCTCATTTTCTTTAGATACAGAAAGACACAGATCTTTTGGGGAGGGCATCCAGTATTTTATGTTTAGTTTGGAAAGAATTTGCTTCTTGATCTGATGACAGATAGGTGAACATATATTCTTCTATCTGACAACCTAAATTTAATGAATAAAAGATCAATCCAAGAGATAATATACTTCTGCAAACTACTTTTTGGATCAGTTACCAAGCATAACCAAGAGTCTCTTGTGAGTCTTTACGGTTCATGTGTTCAAGATTGTAATACCAAAGCCTTCATCACCCCCACCTGAGTACTCCCAGGTGTTATCTCATGAGGAAACTCATTTAAATTGTGGAAACCTAGTAAACCAGTCTCCTCAAAGAACTATATCGAAGAAATGGTGATGCACGTGTGGACACGAAATACGTGATTTTTTCAAGTGTTTGAAGTGATTGATAAGAAACAATCGATTGCGATGTGGATGATATCATCGGTGTTTATTCAACGATTTCTCCTCTTACTGCTCAATAATTCTATGAGAGACCTCCTAATCTTTCCAAAATCATAACTAAACCTACTCTTGAAAGGGATTGGCAGGGTCACAGAAGTTGTTAGTACCATGTTAAAGTTTCCGACATGTTCTACGTATGAAGCACGTAAATTGAGCTATGCGAATGGACATGGAATTAGTTATAAAACCAAGTTTTTGGAAAATTGGTTGCTGGTCAGCTTATCAGTCTGCATGAAGAAATTGGATTTGTGTTAGGGTTGGGGAAATTGGGGATGCAAACTAACGCTGATTTCTATTCTAATCAACTCCAAACATGCATAAATGCGAACTTTTTTCCTTTTTTCACAGGGATAATTCTTTACATAACTCACCGAAGTAATTAGTCATGTCTTATCATGAAAAATTCACTCTTAATTGTTTTAGATGATGATGCTACCTGTAATCAACATCACATGGCAAAAAAGAAAAAGAAAAATCATTGAGCGAAGCTAACTTTGTGAGCTAACGGGAAATTAACTGGTCCCAAACAATAGTAAAGTACGCAAGATGAAGCCATTTTGCTAATTACCTGAGGTAACAGACTCTGATTAATTCTAAGCATATGCAAACTTTGAGGTAAAGTAATATCAGAAAATATATATTACACGAATGTCAAGCTCTAGATATGAACTTTTCAAGTTCTTGTTGAGGAACTATACATATGCTGTTGATCAGCATTTCAGAGAAGCAAACCGTCGATTGCTTAATCTGCTGGTGATGAAACTTGTTTCCTCTATGACATATCAGTGAGCTTTTAGTCAGTAGTTTCTAACTTGAGTTGGTTTTCACAAATTTTCTACCTTTGGATGGATAATGAGAAACTGGCTTGTCCTAGCGACACCAAATGGGGTGTGCTATGGCATAATCCTTGTATCAAGGACGATGCAAATCCAACGAATAATTGGTGCCTTTTCTTTCCCAGTTGATGCAACAAATGTAATCCTGATGCAAAGGGCTTATTGCTAACAACTACGGAAGTCGCCTTGAAAACCTAGTCTTGGCTTGGATTGCAGTTATATAACCCAAGATGTGCAAAGTCCTGGGATTTGTATATTTTATGTTATGTATCAATTCTCTCTGAGTAAACCTTAGAAAAAAAGAAAAAAGTATTATAAAATTCAGACTCAAGACGACTACCTAATGCCAATTCAACTGAATGAAGTCAATCACGTGATAGAAAAATAGCAAAATCCACAGGAAGAGACGGCTAGTGTTATGCCTGTTCTCAATGACGCGGCTTGACACAGCACCGAGCTCCGTGAGAAAGAGAGGACACGGTTTGTATTTGACAGAGAGAGTGGTGGTGATAGCTTTGCCTGTAACAGCAGTCAAGACAAGGTGACATTGTCTTGCCGGCAGCAGCGGCGACAACAAAAATCGAGTGATAGAGGGAGAGGAGGTATGAAGATAGTCGTCGGTTCAACTTTAATTAGTTTTGATTAGGTATAGTGAGTCTCACACGCAATATACATATGACACACAGCGTGATCAGAGGATCCTCCTCTGGAGGATGTTTAGGTATCCTTTGGTTATGTTTGAATATAATTGTATCATTAAATTTTTCACGAACAGGGAAATCTAATCTTTTAGTTTAAAAGCAACATTCAGACTGCTATGGTCAAAATGAGTTATTTCAAAAATTAAATTTAGTAAAATATATTATTTCGAAAACGAAAAAAAAAAGTGTTTGTTTTCCATATAACCAAGCTAGCTATTTATCTTCAATTTTTGTAGAAAAACTTCGAGTCAGCTGCATGTATGTCCCCACTGCTTAAACTTGTCGCTCATCTATCATCTCCATCCTTTCTAATTTCCGAAGGATTTGATTGCGCAGACACCAAAACTAATTATAACTCATTTTGACAACCAAGGGTGCGCATAACAATTGGGAGAAACTAATTATAATGAGTGGTCATGGACTACAACTAAGAGGAGCTCTTTGTAGAGTGGTCTCTTTTGCAATAGACAAGCATGAGACGCACGATTCCTAGTTGGGGTCAAACAAGAAAACGATAGCGATGAAGTTGAATGGAAGAAGGAAGGTCCGACGATGACGGTACGTGGCTTGAGATTCTTATATAAATATTTTATACATGTCTTTCCTTCTCACTCTTTCCTTTTTTCATTGGACCGTGTTTCCCTCAATCTACCATCGAGGTAAATTTTCTCCAACCACTTATTTGATTAAAGGTTTATACATATGGATAGCACCTGCATGAAAACCTGTTGCGACAAGTCAGGCGGAATCGCAAAAGTAGAAGGAACAATCGAGCAAGAAATGGATGCAGAAATGTAAATCTGAACATAGGAGACTTGCATGAGTAGCAGTGTGCCTATCCCAAGAGGAGAGATCGATGAGATTTTCTCCTGTAAAGGGCAAAAGGCAGATTTAGTTGCTCGAATCCACTCACACTCGAGTGTTTTTTAACCCCAACAACTCCCAAGATCCTCGCAAGATTTAATCTCATAAAGGAAAGTGTTCTTCTCTCAATCACAATTCTCATGGACGGTTGTCTCTTGATCCATCCGGAGTCAGGCTTAATGTAAAACCTACGTTTGTGCTAAAGATCGGTCTTCATGTCGGCAGCTCTTCATGTCGGCAGCTAGGTGCCTACCAGCAAGGTCCGAGCGCCCACTTACTGCACCAGATATGAAGACACTCCCTCTTAACCCCCACTACTCCCTTTTTCTTTCTTGGTTCATTTTTTGGGTCCATTGCCACCCGCTGAAACGTACTTGCAGAATTTGAGATGTAAAAGGACGGACAGAATACATTTTGATCTTCTGAATCAGACGATGGACATCTAGGGTTTCACAGAATCGTTCATACTGTAAGTTTTGGCAATCGTAGAGCCAACCCAACTTGTCCTGATTGCTGATGTGATCTTACGTGCAACGAGAGTCCCGGTTAAATCATTGAGTTCGACCAAGTTGGCTGGCATGAGTCAGTGTCGTCTGTTCTTAACCCAAGACAAGGAGATTTCGTGCGCCAGTCTGTATAGTTTACGTGATCTTGTCCCAACTGCATGCTCGGATTATTTCCAATTCCTTCCTTCGTCAGTAACATTTTTATCTGTTAAAACCGTTATTAATCCTTCCTACACTGCAAACCCTTTGAGCAATTAGGGTTTTCAGGTCCAAATTAGTCGACGGAAAACATGAAAATAGTGAAGAATGAACAAGAAGACTCCTTAATAAAACTCCTTGAAACACCTGTCGGGTGGGCAAGCACTGTCGTACTTCGCATCTCAACTAATTCCTAGTATTAGTTTGTCGCCACTTTGGTAGAACATTGATTAATTGCTTGTGCGTGCAATAAGCAGTTTATTACGTTGATCTTTAAGTTTGTTTATGCGATGATTCTGAATTAAACGTACAATAAAATCGCGAGGCCTCAAGTACTGATTCTGATAGCCGTCGTCAACTAGCTAGGCACAATCAAGATATGGAGCCAATGCCTAACCACGAAGGCCCAAGTACAGTCATATTCTGACCATGAAGTTGGAGTTGAGCTGTAATGGCGACAGAAACAAACAACAATTGCTTCGCTAGGATACTGCATTTATTTTTTATTATAGTGGTTAGATGATATCCTGGATTAGCTTTCATGTGTTATAAAAAAACATTTCGTAACGTGGCTTATAGTACACTAGTAAAGGAACACATATGGCACTGATTAAAGATATTTGTCTATATTTGACCTTTTTATAGAAATGTCTAAAATCAATAGCGCTTTGCTAGCGTAATAGTTTTTGCACTTCTGTGAGAATGACAACATGTTGTAAGTCATGAATTTTTAAAGGAATAGACCCCATAATAATTTATAATTATTTGTTATTCATTTTTTTGTGATTCTAAATAGGCCGTTATTATCATAGTAGACTAAAGACTGTTATTCAATCATTTCTCAAACCGATATACCTACTCACTAAATTCTTTCTTCCTTGCGACAAGTTAATCCCAACATTCAAAGTATTGCTCAAATTGTTGACAAAATGAAAGCAAAAGTTTATTGTGAATATGTCGTACTATATTCCAAGCTTTATTGGATGGGCATAGTGTAGATGAATTCATTTACAATTTTAAACATGATACCAAAGGTCACTTGGCACATTTATTTTTCTCTCCTCCTATTTCCATAGCACTAATGAGGAGCTTCTTTAAGTGTCTTTGTGATGGATTGTACTTACGAGACTAATAGATACAAAATTCTTTGTTGGATATTATTGAAGTTTCCAGCTTTAATACTTCTTTCTACTCATGCTTTGCATTTTTGAGGACAGAAGAAGATGAAGATTATGTTTGGGCTTTGACATTGTTTAGCAACATATTGGGTGTTGATTGTTAACCTAGCTATCATCATTGATAGAGTTGGCATTGACAAATGCAGTTTGATTCATTTTTCCTAAAAGTGCAAAGTTCTTGTGTGTTGGGCACATTGAGAAGAATATTGCAATAAAATGTAAGTCTCAGTTTGCATAAGGAACATATTGAGATTTTTTTTTTTTTTTTGATGTCTGATCGGTCCAAGGCTTTGAACTTCAATAGGGAAGCTGCAAATGATGAAAAATTAGGCAATGTGAAGATCGTTGTAAGGAAAAACTATTGGTCCTTAATTACATTAAAAATAAAGCGCTTCCTTTCAAAGAGTTTTTTGTACCTACTTGGATAGACTTGCACATGCATTTTGGGAATCGTGTTACTTCAAGACTTGGAAAGCATATCTACAAGTTTCGATGGGCATTTAATCAAGGTGAAAAAGAAAATATGCCTTACAGTTGAGAATCAATTTCAAGAATTCAAAACAAAATTGTCAAGTGAAGAGGTAAGCATTCCTCATCTTCATATTCCTCTTTTCAGGTACTTGATTACTTGGGCGTCAAATTTGCTTTAGATAAGCTCCACAAGAAAAATGAGATTGCTAAAAGTAGAGTTAAGCTACCAGCTTGTACTGGGCAATTGATGCAATCCATGGGCCTTCCATGTGCACATGAAATATGATTAGGTTTTCCAATAATTTACCTCTAGATATAATTAATTGACAATGGAGACTTGATATAAGGTCCTTTATGGATCGTGATATTACCCAAAATAATGAAGATGATTGAATTTCACTACTACCTTTTCTGGTCAAAGATTTTCACAACTACTTCATGAGTTGGGAAGGAGGTATTGAGAATGACCACTTTTCAGAAAGGAAGTTGTTTGAAAGCATATTGAACAATTTGTATGAGCAAGTGATCCTCTTTTATATAAGCCCTTAGTTGGATCTCATAAAAGTAGTTTAAAAACTAAAGCAGAAGCAACTTCTATACATTGTGATCCTTATTCTTTTGAGACTGTTTACAAGGGGTAGAGATGTGGTACTTGTAAGGTTTATGGCCATAATAAACAGACATATAAATCGAAAGGCAACAATCTCAAATCAAACTCACATTCAAAGATCATTGGAATTCATGGTGGTGAAATATAGTAGGCACAAAGGACTCAGGCTGCGTTTGGTAATTTTTTTTTGCAAATGGACTTTGAGTTGAATATGCGTTTGGTAAAAAAAACTTTCCCAAGGGGCTTTGATGGGTATAATGTATATATATATATATATATATATATATATATATATATTTTTAAAATTCAGCTAAGCCCTTCGCCGGTCCGGTGAAGGGTTGCGGCCGCTGGCGAGCCAGATCTGGCGTCGGCGGCCGTCAGATGAGGTCGCCCGAGGTCGGGCGACCTCCAGAGGGTCGCGATGCCGGTCCGCCGACCCGGACGACAGGTCGCCCGACCTCAAGCGACCTCATCCGACGGCCGCCGGCGCCAGATCTGGCTCGCCGGCGGCCGTCGCCCTTCGCCGGTCCGGCGACGGCTGCTCCTTTTTCGATTAAAAAATAAATAAATATAGGGGCAATAACGGAAAAATGAAAAATTAACGAGGGTAATTTGGGAAGAATAAAAATGTTTTCAGCATTTGGTGAAATGCTGAAAGCCAAGGCTGGTCCCTACCAGCCTTGAGCTTTTAGCATTCTCAAGGCCAAGTTTTCATTTGAAAACTCCTTGAAAATGGTTGCCAAACACCATGCTTTGGATTGAAGGAGCTTTGGGGGCTGGATGGGCTTTCTAAATGCCCATCCAAACGCACCCTCAAGCATGCAACTATTCAACTTACAAGGTGTATTTTAAGGTATATATATACAGATATATACATACATACATACATACATATATATATACACACACATATATACACACACACATACATACACACACACATACACACACACACACACACACACATACATACATACATACATACATACATACATACATACATACATATATATATATATATATATATATATATATATATATATGTGTGTGTGTGTGTGTGTGTGTTGTAGGTAAATAATGGCTCTCTTATTGATGTAATTAATATATTTTATTATTTGATTCAAGTAAAAATATTTTCTTCAAGAGAGTAGCTTTTTGAGAGGACTCAAGCAACTAAACGGACAATATCATTTATTAAGTTGCATATGCAACTAGTCATTATATTTGCACATTTGTACTTTGAGGATAATTTTCTTTTCATTGATGGTTCTATGGAAATCTTGATGCATTCATAATGGGCTAAAAACATGCGTTTGCAAATGTTGTGAATGAGTTCTCTTATAATGCAATTACAATTGCCATAATTTCTTGTCCAAAGCTAATTACACCATTTCTATGTTATAATCTTTTAGGGAGCATTATCTTTGCATTTGCATGACACTAATTGATGTTTTTAGAATTTTTTATGTACTCAATTTTGTCATATTTTAAAATTTTTAAAGTATCTTTTAAAACACCATGCAATGATGGCATAAAAATAAGTAAAAATAGAACTATTAGATTCACTGAATAAAATGAAAGTTGAGCAATTAAAGTCCATGGACTACAACGCAATGACACATATTAAAGTTATCGGTTCTTTTCACTCTCACTTGTGCTTACATTATTTTTTGAATAATAGTTTCCTAGTACAAAAAAACATAAATAAATATTCAACTCATTAACATGATAATAAGTTAGTTTTCTACCAAATAAACTATCTCTTTTTTTTGGGGGGGAGAGACGGACAACAATTTTGTTTCAAATGGAGAAAGAAATGGGTAAGGCAATGAATAATTTTAAATCAAGAGTGGACCCTATATTTGACCTTAACAAATGTTGTTTGAGAAGAGCATTGGTAAGTTTGTCTCTAGTAAAATTAAAACACAAAAAAAGGAGCAAAAAATGTAAGAAATCTGAAATCAAGAGTGGGAGTCACAATTGATAATGTAGTGAATTCAATGTGATATGAGGTTGTCAAGAGCTAATAAAGAAATAGAAATAACGTGAGCCAAAGGACTTCATTAGTATCTTATGAAATATGAAATAATGAGTACAGTTGAAAGGTTTTCGTGATATAATTGGTACGGTTTAAATTTCCATCTAATATTTTCTCGCTTAACTAATGAACTAAGTTTCCTTCCTAATACCGACCAAAAAAAAAAAAAGCTTCCTTCCTAATAACTTAGTGATTTTCGACAGAAAAATGTGTGCAATTAGAGGTAATCAAACTCACTTAATGCCATTTTGTATTGAAAAGGTTAATTTTCATGGCTCTTTGTAAGTTAGTAAAAGAAGGGAACATAGACGTGTTGCATTTATTTCTACGTCTCATAGGTCACAAGGTCAACCCCTGTGGAAAGCGGAAAAAAAGGTATTTCCTTCTATTACTTAGAAGATTCAAATTGCTCTAATGATAAAGTTTTATAGAATACGATTTGCCATATTATGCACTGATCCTTAGTGAGGTATTTAGTCGTTATAATCTTTCCTTCTGTTCTGCATTTAGGTAATGCTCTTTCTTTTTCATTGTAGTTTACTCTCGCACACTTTTCCCAACTTTGGGCACGGCTATCTCATTTGCTCCTAATAAGCTCATATTATCCGTTCATTACCAATCGATAAATCACCATCGTCACACCTCCATGCAAAATACATCAACAAAGCTATATTATTGCCATTAATTTATAGCTACTTGACAAGTGGGAAGGTGCATGATTTCGATTGCCCTAATCATGCCTCCGTCTCTCACCATTCGCTTTCACACCGATCGAAGACATTGGTCAGTCCACGTTAACTTGTCCATGACGATCCGAATTAGGTGGGAACTTCATCGACACACCCCCTTCTCGTCTTATTCACGAGAGAGAAGCATAAATTTCAAACCTTCTTGTGCATAAATTGCACGTAAGCAAGAGAGAGATAGCCTCCAATTAAAGTCCAAGGCACACCTTGACCGCCCTCTCTCTTCCCTTGGTTTGCCCTAGCTTCGTCTAAATTGATCTGAAGAAGCATCCAAAAACCCAATCAAGTACTTCATCTTTCCCATGCAAGTCACCTCTTTGCTTTTGTACTTTCCATGACTTAGGCCAGATTTTTTGATCCATTACTTCTTACAACATGTTCAAGAAAGGGGGGGAAGAAACCCTAGATTTTTCTTTTTCTCCTTTGGATTGATTTTACCTTTCATTTTTAATTTTGTTGTAGTTTTTGATGCTCTATAGGTAAGAGTTGAAGCAGGAGTCGTAGCGAAGCAATAAGGAAAGCGAGACATGGAAGAAAAGAAGGATGATAATCTTCCGCCGGGGTTCCGGTTTCATCCCACTGATGAAGAGCTCATCACTTACTATCTGATGAACAAGATATCGGATTCTAATTTCACTGGAAGAGCGATTACCGATGTGGATCTCAACAAATCTGAGCCTTGGGAACTCCCAGGTACCCTCTGACTCAAAGCCCTCGCTTATCTATTGTCTTCTGATGGTTTCACGCTTCAAGAACGCAACAGTTTCCAAAATTTCATAGTTTCTGTGAGGAATTCTTCTCGCTTTGTCATATACGTAGAGAATTTATTCCGTAATTAGTCTTCCGTCCATATTACGAATCCATAGTTTTGAATTTTTCTCACAATGATGCAAGATGGTGGTTTTAAGTAATTAAGGAGGGATCCAGAATCCTAAGCTCCGACTTAAAATTTTGATCAAGGATTTTGCCCTAGAAACCTCATCGCCAGTTTTCCAGCAGCTAGCCCTTTTCTCATGATGTAGACCATGCTCTTTTAACATCTTGTGCAGTATAATGAAGAGTGAAAACAAAAAAAAAACGTTAACTACTATTGTTTTTCTCTCAATTTTAATGGTTTCATTACCAGTACAGAGAGAAAATCTCCTCCTGTTCATCAAACTGAAATAATGACTTCTTTTCTGATGCTATTCTCTCAACCAGCAAAGGCTAAAATGGGGGAGAAAGAGTGGTATTTCTTCAGCCTACGAGATCGGAAATACCCGACCGGGGTGCGAACGAACCGAGCAACCAACACCGGTTACTGGAAAACTACAGGGAAGGACAAGGAGATCTTCAATAGCGTCACCTCCGAGCTGGTTGGCATGAAGAAGACCTTGGTCTTTTACAAAGGGAGAGCCCCCAGAGGAGAGAAAAGCAACTGGGTCATGCATGAGTATCGCATTCACTCAAAATCGGCTTTCCGAACTGCCAAGGTAATATCCATTTTTATCACCAAATTAATTCATGCGTGTCGGAACTACAACCTAAAGAAAACGTTAAAGCCTCAGGTTTGTAACCCTAGATATGTTGAGCCAAAAGACCAAAAAAAAAAAAGAAAAAAAGAAGAAGAAAAAATTAGCTTGTAAGAACAAACTTGAGATGACGAAACTTCTTTCATCTTTCTAAGTCAGCTAGGTTTACATGGTTTTTCTTATATCAATATACTCCACTATCTATTACACATGCATCAAATTTGCCCACCAATCCAAGTGCTGTCTTTTATAATCTTCATCCGTATGTGCAGATCAACCTTTTCTTCTGTTTAAATATTCAAAAAATATGAACTAGAATAAGATGAAAAAGATGCTGAGAACTAAAAATAACAAGTATTTTCCTTTTTGAATATTTTGCACACACCCATTTCAAATCCTCTAATTTTAAAAGATATTAGCAAGTTGGAAATTTATGTCGTTAGATGTGCCATGAATATAATTTTGGTTTTGTCATGGTCCTGGGGATCTAGAAAAAGAAAATAATAATTAACGTCTTCACTCTATGAAGTTTATCAAGAATTGATTTACAAAAAGGTTACTTGTCGTGTTTATGCATGAGACTAATTATAGGACTAACATTTTTCTTGAGAGCTTAACATTCATAACTGTCGATTCACCCATTTCATTCTTTCGACGCACACCCCATTCCAGAAATAGTAATGATCACTTGTATCCGTTTCTTCGAATAGATTTGTGCTGCCTTATTTGAGAACCCCAATTTTGTGAGGGCAACAAGTGATGTTGAAAGGTTATCTTGTACATGCATAAGTAAGATCCACATATGCATGTTTCTATGTACATATGAAAATTCTAAGATATGTTTTAAAATATTTAGGAATTATAACGAGTTATGACTATGAAGGACTAGGGTTAACCCGCGCATTTCACAGAATTAAGGAATGAAATTCTTAATAAACCAAATATTTGGAATCACATCTTGATAAAATATATAAGAGCGAGTTTGTCCTCGGAAGTACACGCCATGATAGTCACTAAGCACAGCTCATTTATTTACTTCTTTGTTTTTCTTTAAGCCTCTTTATAAGGAAAATAAGATCTCAAAGTCTAGGAAAGAAAATCTGGCCCTAGAAAATCTAAACCGGCTACAAATCGAATATCAGTAAGGAAAAGAAAGAGAAGGAAAAGCTCATGTCGCTATCAACTCAGGAAAAAAGGAGTTAGCGATGTTTGCACTCAAATGGCATCAAGTTCAATTAAGGTAAAAGCTCACTAGTATTTGCAGAGAACACGAGAGAGAGAGAGAGAGAGAGAGAGAGAGAGAGAGAGAGAGAGAGAGAGAGAGTCTTACACAGTTTTGTGTGGGGAAGAGAATAACATCATTTACGAAGTAAGTTCATGAATTTCCTCCTAAGAAGCAAGAATAACAATCACAAGAAGTTTGCAAAAATAACGTGTCACGCATCTCAGTATTTGCTAAATATTTTCCACGTTATATGCAATATCCCACAGGACGAATGGGTGGTTTGCCGCGTCTTCCAGAAGAGCGCTGGTGCGAAGAAGTACCCATCCAGCCAATCCCGGGCCGTCCCTCCCTACAGCCTCGAGATAGGGTCGAGCGGTGTGCCGCCCACAATGATGCCACCAGAGAACTTCCAGTTCCTTGGCAGGAACTACATGAATGGGGCCGACCTGGCTGAGATCAATCGGGTCCTGAGGAGTGGGGCGATGAGTGTGAACCAACCAATGCCACCGCATCTCAATCCCACGGGCAACACCGGGGGTTGCTTCACGATATCTGGGCTGAACTTGAATCTGGGGGGTGCCACCTCGCAGCCGGTCCTGAGGCCAGTAATGCAAGCGCCGCCGGGCCCAGCCATGAGCCACCAAGATATGGTTGTTGGCTCGACCATGATGAGCAGTAGCACTTCTCTTGTTGGAGATCAAGCAGGTGGGTATGGTGGAGAGATGGGGCATGCAAATGTGGGAGGCAATCGGTACCTGGGAATGGAGAATTGCATGGAGATGGATAATTACTGGCCTTCAGCTTATTGAGTAAGACCTCGTTTGTTCAAGAAAATTTTATCCAAAAGACAAAAAAGGTTAGAGAGGTTGTAGAAGAACTAGAGAGCTCCACAATTTTCTCGTCCAGGGTTCAAATGGGCAAGTACATGGACTCACAGGCTGGAAATTGATGGAGGATCATTAACTATCTTTGTAGTAGTATGATTTGGCTAGTTAGCAAGTTATTTGCTAGCGTTTGAACAAGATCAAGGAACGCACCTTGGTCATATTTTCCTCTGGTTTCTTTCTTAACTTGGTCTCTTATCAGTAATAAAGCAGTGAAGTGATTCCAGATTTTGCATGGTGTGCACGTGGTGCTATAGCTTTTATCTTCTCTTTGTCTTTTAGTATTCGGAGGGGAAATTAAAAGACTGGTTCACAAAATTGGAGAGGGAACTACAAAAGTCACGGTGAAGAAGAACGCTTGCTGGCATTCTATAGCGCTATTGTTTATCTTTGCATGGATAATTATATATATTCAGGCCTCCTATACCAAACATTATTGGCGAAAATTTGAATATATCCCGTTGCAACACTAATCTCCGTAGATGATTTGATTTTCAGGTTAGGTAATGTATTGACACTTCTATGGAGATTATGTTTGCTTGTGGAGAGATCAAGTTACACTGATAGTGTTTCGGATAATTGCCGAATTTCTAGTAGGGCTTAGATCCTTTTATAGGCAATTCTTTATTTTAAAGAAGATTCGGGCCAAAATTGAGTATATCTCAAATTATAATAGAACAAGATCAAGTGTTACTACCGCAAACATTGACGGTAAGTACAAAGCACTAACGTGAAGTTTTGGCCAAAACTAACTTGAAGTATTTTATGAGCCCTAAAATGTAATTAATCTTTCATATTCAATGTGACAAATGCAAGTGGTTTAGAAAACATTAAGTTATATCCTTAAATATTTATCCTTTTGACTTTGATATGCCAATCTGATGCCTATATGCAAGATAAATGAAGAAAATATCGTGGGTCATTAATATAATCAATGTAGGAAGAAAATAAGTTCCTAGTAATGGATCAACCACTTCTAATTGTAGAAAAGAATGTCGAACTTTTACATCTATGGGTCGAACAAAAATCTTAATAGTCCTTAAGTAACTCACAGTTCATATTGAGAATTTGGGTATATGTTAGCTCACCAACAATGCAATTAGTAGTTCAATAATGAGATTATATGCAGTATTTGCTGAAAATGTATATGGTGAAATTGCATTAGTGGCCGTTGAAAAGATGCCTATAAAGTTATATCCTTAAATATTTATCTCTTTAGAAGTGATGTCATTATAGTGTATGTTTTCAAATTTCAATATAATGAGTGTGGCTCACGCTATTAAGATATAACAGCGGAAGTAGCTGCTGCAGCTAGGATGGTAAAAGCTATCAATGGCTTTCCATGACTTTCTCAATCTCTCCCATCTAAGATTCATATTGAAGATTTGTGCGGATTACCCTAAGTCCAAATTCGTAGGCACCGTATAGAATGGCTTTGATGGTTAAGGGGGTTTCATCAGCCAAGTGCTTCACGCCCCCACTTCTCTTTGCAAAAGAGAAAGTATTAGAATATTTAAATATTAAGACTCTGTTTATTTCGTGAAAAATGATTGATTTGTAAAATATTTTTCTAAAAATAATTGTGTGTATTATCTATAAATGAATGAATGAAAAGTATTTTCATCATCAACATAAATGTTTAGACATCAATTATTATTGATTTGAAAATATTATTTAATGATTGATTATTTCGACCAGGTCATTTTTAAGAAAATGTTTTCCAGATCACTCTTTTTATGGAAAATAAATGGAGCATAAACTATATTTTTATTTAACAACTTAAGTTTTCAAAATAGAAGACCGTGTTTCTACAAAATGTCACAAAAAAATTAAAGTGAAAGTTCCGAGTTCAAATCTTTTTAGGTTACATGAGCATAACTATCCCATTCATAACTTAGAGTTTTAGCATTTATCTCGGAAATCAAGATTTGACAGCACTTTCTGTACAATGAGAGATGTGGAGTCTTCACCATCACAAAAAGCCTGAAGTGTAACTTCGTGCACTTAACATGATTCAGAGAAGATAGTTAGAGAGCTTCTGAAGTAATATGATCACACCATCAACCAACACCTAGGGAAAGTAGACATGGTAGCAGACGCTACTCGCAGAAAGACAACGGGCGGTGTTGTTGCTTTGGACACACAAACAAAGCAGCCGAGTTTACCACGGTCCAGAGGATTGTTATCCTCTTTTAGAGTCGATGTCAACCTTGATTGATGAGACTTGATCAGCTCAAGGTGCTGACCGAGGTTCATAGCACCAACTACCCCGTGCATCCTGGCAGCACTAAATTCTGCAGACTTACGGGAGAATTTCCGGTGGAACGACGTGAAAAGGGAGACTGCGGAGTTCGTTTCTAAATGCCTCGAGTGTCGACAGATCAAAATTGAGCATCAGAGGCCATCGGGCAAATTGCAACCTCTTCCAGTCCCTTAACGGATGCAGGAACACGTTACTGTGGATTTTGCGACTGGCCTTCCAAGATCACCAACAGAAATGATGCGGCATGGGCGACCACCGATTTGTTTGGTGAGGTTGGTGGGAGAATGTTGGCTGGGTCCGCCTCTTGGGCCCAGCTGACATTAACATAGAACAAAAAAATAAGGAAGAAAAGTCAAAGAAAGAAAAAGAGAGGGCTGCTTCGTGGTGTGCCACAGGGAGAGAGAGAGAGAGAGAGAGAGAACAGAGAGTGATCTCACCGAGAGGAGCACGGAAGGAAGAGAGAATGAAGATTGCGTCTGATCTCGATGAGAAGGCCAAACGTTGACAGGATTGGCTCAAATTGGATATGTGATTCGTGAGACTGAAGGCTACGGGCTGATCGGTTTTCCTCTGAATTCTCCAATTGTGACTAGGGTTTCTTTGCTTCATTAATTTTAATTCACCTTTGTGGTAAAGAAATATAGTTGTATTGTTTATGTTGAATCCCTGCATGTGGTTAGAGGAGAACACTTTGTACATCTTACTATTCTTAGTGATTAGTAGAATTTTTTTGATGATATGTGATTTTTCCATCATTGGGTTTCACGTTAAATTCTTGTGTTGTTATTGTCTTTGTTTCATTGACACTATATATTGTTGGTTGTTGGGGGTTAAGTTGATTTCGATCAGTTTAGTTTTGGGGAGATATTAATTCTAAAAAGGATTTAATTCTCGGTGAATTGTTACTGTGATTCTCCCCAACTGAGAAGAGTTTATAAGTGCCTGAATTGAAGCATCTCCGGCGAAATTGTCTTGGCACAAGAAACTGTCTTGGTCGTGCCAACAAATTAGTAGTCGTCGAGAAATGCCGCACAAATTCCTCGAGTAGGATTCCGATGACACGACTTTTTGTTCGTGGGTTGTCTGAAAAAGCTGAAATTATGATGAATCGCTGCGACTTGACTAGCGGGAATCTGGAAAACTTGTGAGCATATTCTTGGATCAGTCATCAAGTTACGGTTTCCCACGATGCTAATTTGGTGCGATTTGGTTGCGCTCGTGGGGAGAAAGGATGTCGAAATTGTGGACGCAGAGACTGGAACTTGAACCACGACCAACCAACCTTGCCTCGAAATTGTCGAACGTTTAAAGTACGTTGTGTACAGTTCCCGTCCATACCTGATTGGTCCAAAACGGAGTTCGGACGGAGTTATGACGGTCTCAAGTTTTGGTATGTTGGAATTGTTATATGTTCGGTGATTTTTTTAAGAATTTTCATAATTTTTGTTATTTTCTGGGAATTTTAAAATTAATGAGAAAATATGAGTATTTGGAAAAACTTCACGGCATGGAATTATGGGGTTAGTCATTGTGCAAGTGTGGTAGAAGTTTCCGAAAGCTCGAGTTTCCCCCTCTATCGATTAAAAAATATACATACACACACATTTTTAATGTTTATATTTCATTTTCCAAGTGTTATTTTCAACATTTTATCAGTTTTTTATTGACTAAAATAAAATTTATGGGCATTCTCGCAATGAAGTAAGTCTCTTTAGAGCTGATTTCTGACATGGAGAATTTATATCATTGAGCAATGATATTTTGGAGGTATTTGAGTTGGCCTAGAACACTAAGGGCATATTGGTAATTCTATTTTAGAGTTATCTTTTGTGGAATATTATGACGATTTCAACTATACGTGATTATAAGGTGGTGCGAAGAACTCTGCACGTGGAAATTATCTCCGACAATTATTGAGCGGTGGAGTGTGTGATGGGCCGGCTGGAAATACCATGGGCCGGCTGGTCCATAATTGAAGACTGCAAATTATTAATGGGCCAATTACATGGAGTTTCTTTAAAGTATGAGCCGAGAACTGTAAATCAAGCCACAGACTGGATTGCCAAGACCTACCAGACGGATTCTCTACCATCGAATTGGAAAGAGAGTCCCCCCTCTTCACTATGTTTAATTTTATTTCTTGATCTTGGAACTTTATGTTATCCACCTAATCTTTAGTAATGAAAAGTTTATCTTCTGACCCAAAAAAAAAAAAAAAATTATGAATTTGTAATAGCTAGATTTCGGGTAAGTGGTGCTCTGTCTCTATTAGGAATCTCTAGAAGAGCAGATCTACAAGCTATTATTACTCATGAATGTTCTGAAATGATTAGTATCTATATAATAACCATGTTAGATCCAATTTTGATGCATGAAGTTCGATAGCTTATACTTTTGAATGATTGTTGAGTTATTAATTTCGTATATTGAATATAAATTGCGATTGTAACGCATACTTTTGAAATCACATTAGGGATTTTCAAAGAAATTTGATTCAGAGGACTAGATTGGAATTTTGTGCCAAGGTTTAGGATTATAGCGGCAAAATTAGAAAGTTTCAGACTAAACTGACATTTGTACTATAAGTTTAGGAGTTACTGGACAATTTTCCTCTAAAATAACAATTACTTTCTTTATTTTTCTTTTCTAAAGTAGTTCTCACCCTACTATTTTTTCTTACATATCTATTCAATTTCTCACACGTGTAGCGCGTGCTCCACACTACATGCTCAACACCTACCCAAATATATAACATATATACATATATTAAAGTGCAAACCATCCCCTTTCCAAAACCAACTCCAACACCGACTTTTTGCCGTGTTTTCACATAATTACTAGTTGGGCGTCCGAATGGTGCGTGGTCAGATGTTTCGTTAATGGTCCGATAACCAAACATCATGCCCACATAGCAACCAATGTGTCCTCACATAATTTGATTTAGGTTTTCAATGAGCTCAAATTCTTAGATATAATTTTAACAAAATTTTCATGAAAAAGGGGAAATTACTAAAAAAATTCTTGAGTCTATTGTAATTGTGCTTATTCAATCATAATTTTTTTTTTGCCAATTTAGTCATAAAACATTTTATACTTGAGCCGATTCAATCCATTTGATCAATTTTTGGCTGGCCGGCATGACGTGGATAAATTTTAAATAATTTTTATTTTATTTCGAATTTTTTAGAAAGTATTTATAATTTATTTTTCCTTTTTTTTTTCCTCCTTCTTCCTTCTTCCTCTGGCTAGTCGCCACTGGCCCTTGCCTCTGGTTGGTGGTGACTAGCCAGAGGAAGAAAGAAGAATGAGGAAAAAAAAGAGAGAGAACAAAAAAAAGTAAAAAATTAATAAAAAACTTGAATTAATTAAATTATTATTAAAAAATTGTCCACATTAGCAACGATTGGATAATTGGCGCCGACTAGCTAAAATCGGCTAGATGGACTGAATTGACATAATTCCAAAGGTTTATAATTAAATTATTAAAAAAAAAAGTGCATGGCTGAATTTGCACAATTGTAATAAATTAGGACTTTTTTTGGTAATTCTCCTCCATTTTGCCAGTGCTGTGATTGGGACATTCAAGTTATATGTGCCATCAAAAAAGGCAAATAAGATTTCCTCTTGATCTATAAAAGCCACATAAATGCTTCTATTAGGGATGATTGGTTTCAAGGTAGGTTAGAACCCATCCTAGAATTGAGAACTATCCAAAATCGGCCAATTTGGTCTGGTTCAGGCGATTCTTGATTCAATTCGATTCTTTTGCTCACCCCTAGCTTCTATGGTATGAAGTGTTCTCCCAATAAGTAAATATGTTGGTATTGCAAATGCCCTCTTTAAGGGGAAAAAATGGTGTGGTGTAAGAATTTGGGAAAAGCTCGTGGCTATTGGGAACACGATTGTACCTTTGTATTGATGATTTTTAAATCTCAACCGGTCATCCCTTTTACCAATGGAACATCTTTTTTTCACTATGGGCTCGGATATTGGTACTGAACCTGAGCGGAGGGGCCGGCGCAAAATGTCCGTGAGTCCGTGTTGTTAACGTTCACAAAAAAGTTACGAAAAGCGTCTTCTTATTTTCTTTTTCGTTTTGTTTTGGCAGGCATATTTAATAAACTTTTTATCACAAACCTTTTTTTTCTTTTGTGGAACATGTGTAACATATACTAGTTAAATTCGAATTTTTCACCTGTGTTTTTTTTTTGGTTGAAAACTAAGTTTTATTTATTTATAAGAAAGCTGGTGTAGGACCAGCGGCTCCCAAAAGCGGGGCGTCGTGACATAGCAAGGCCCAAAGGGCCGGAAGATAGTGAGGTACTTGTTGAGCCCTCACCGACCAACCCATCTACATTTATCTTCATTTCTCCCTTCTCCGGAGCTACCCAGATCTGAGGTAGGTCATTCTCCTATGATTTTCTTACGTGAGGGTGGTGACAGACCCATTTCTCATAACTTTTCTGTTGAAAATTGGCTAGATCTACAATGTTATAGGCATCCCGCTTCCGTCCGTGAAAAATGAAGTTATTTTGCCCATTCCAAATATGCCAGATGAGGTTTGAAATCGCTTCCAAGGACGGTAAGTGAGTGTTTTTCCTTATAAAAAGCGCCAACCACTCTTCGATCCAAGTAACCTCTTGTGTTCTTATCTGGATTTTGACTTTCGGGTTGTTCCATACATGTGTGGTCCAAGGGCAGAGGAGGAAGATGTGCTCGGTCATTTCCACCCTTTCTCAGCAAAGGTCGCATATACAAGGTCGGTTAAGATCTTTATTTTTCACAAATTCTCCTTGGATGGGATAGCGTTTTGGCATACATTCCATATAAAAATTTTAACTTTAGGGCTGATCTTCTTGTTCCATATAGCATTCCATAGTGCTCTTGGTGCTTGATAGGAAGAGGAGGGGTGTTTATTTGCTGCCTTGGCTGTCGTCTGTTCTCTGAATGTATTGTAGCTATTTTTAATTGTATAGGACCCATTCTTTGTCCCTGTCCATACTAGTTCATCTTTTGAAATCAGCTGATTGATTGGAATTGCAAGGATCTCCTGGGCGGTCTGCTCATCAAAGAGATTAGTTATAAGTTGCTCATCCCATTTTTCCGCTGCAAAGTTCATCAAATCAGATTCTTTTTGTGGACCATATCTATTTGCCGATCCCCCAATCAGTCCTCTTGTTAGCCAGTTGTTTGTTCTGATGTAGACTTTTTTTCCATTTCCAATTGACCACCTCACAGAGCTTGATATGGCCTCCCTTCCCATAAGTAGACTTCGCCATCCCCATGAAGGCTTGGCTCCTTGCTCAGCATGCCAGAAGTCTCTTTGACAGAAATAGAGTCCTTTGAGTAGTTTGCCCATAACGCGTCTAGATTTTTCACCAATCTCCACGCTTGTTTACCCAGGAGGGCCTTGTTGACAATAATAAGATCCCCAAAACCCATTCCTCCCCTATCTTTCCTGGATTTCATTATTTCCTATCTCTTCCAATGCAGACTAGCTTTTGTATCACTGTTTTTCCACTAGAAGTTGGCTATTTTCTTTTCAATTGCTTTATAAATGGATACCAGGATTTTAAAAACTGACATAGCATATTACAGTAAGGCCTGCACCACTGATTTCAGGAGGATCTCCTCGCCTGCCTTTGAGATAAGTTGCTCCTTCCAACCTTCCAATTTCATGTTTACCCTTCCCAAAATCCATGCAAACAACTGTCTCTTTGAGGCTCCCCAATCCGAGGGGATTCCAAGTTATTTTCTTGTTCGATCTAGTTGTGGAACTCTCAATTCTCTAGCCATGTTATCCCTTAAAACTTGAGGGCAACTTTTGCTAAAAGAAATACCCGATTTGTTTAGATTTACTGCTTGGCCTTAGGCATAACAATATTGATTTAGCACCACCGAGGCATTTTGGCATTCCTGTAAAGACCCATCTAGAAAAAATATAGAATCGTCCGCAAATAATAAATGGCCTGTCATTTAACTTGATTCCTTTTATGCTCCTGTCATTTAGAGCTTTTTTCATCAAAGAGGACAAACAGTTTGCCACCAATATAAAGAGATAGGGTGATAGTGGATCCCCTTGTCGAATATTTCTGGAAGGATTAAAATAAGGAAGGAGTTCTCCATTGAATTTGATGCTGAAAGAGACCATCGTAATACATTGCATAATCCAGTTGACCCATTTTTCACAGAAGCCCATTTTTAATAAGCATCATTCGAGGAAGTCCCACTCTATTCTATCATAGGCTTTCTACATGGCTAATTTCAGCACCGCTTGGAAGTTTTTTTTCATGTTCCTTAGACACAACTGATGTAGTACCTTCTGTACAATATATATATTATCCTGGATCTGTCTTCCACTGACAAAGGCACTTTGTTCCCCTAAAATTAGCTCCGGCAGCCATTGTTTAAGTCTATTTGCCATAACCTTCGATATAATCTTGTAGGGGAAATTGCAAAGGCTAATTGGGCGAAATTGGTCAAGTTTTTCTGGGTTGGGTATCTTTGGAATTAGGGTTATATGGGTTCTGTTAAGGGCTGGTTCCAATACCCCTGACTGAAAAAAAACCTTGACTTCTTCAAGAATTTCCGTTGTGACGAAGACAAGACTAACTTATCCAAGGAGGTTTCATCTAGACGACAATAAGAGGCAACATTTAGGATTCAAGAAGCAGATAATATCTTACGACTGGACAAATCAATCAAGAATAGCCAAAAACGTGAAAAAGAGTTCGACAGTAAACATCTCAACTGAGTATAAAGTACCATCCGGAGGTCACGAAAATACAGGAGTATAGAATGTCGTTTCTGCACGTCAAGACATATAACACAGTAACCAACGAACTATGTCTTCCGTGTAGGGCTTCAAAATCAACCTTATACTTGCTCACCAATACACCAAATTATAATTTTTTTTTCTTGCAGGACACCAATACTCTAAATTCTTTTTTGTCTGGCCAGTACCATACACTTGTACTAGTAATCCCAAAATATCTTCTGTTAGACTATCGATTTATAATGCTTGCAGAAAATTTGACGTGACAGCATTGGTGGACCATCTCAAGCAAATGGATCTAACTTGGCATTAGACGTACGCTGCCACGTCGACCAAGAGCATAGCCACATTAGAGTTTTAATGTCCATGCACGCTATTGTGTCTGATTTCAAATGGTCATATAGATAGAAAGTACTTTTGGTTATCGGTACAGATTTGAGAATATTAACGACACGAAATAGAGTTGGTGGGGGTACTGGCATCCGTGGGAAATTTTAGTTTTTTTTTTTTTTGTCATTATCCCTGAAAGCGAATTCCATTTACCAGTTGTGACTTAGAGTCCAAGTGAATGCAACAACCCAATGACACGCCAAGCGTGGCGCTTGTGATTTTATGACCTACATCGGCCCTTCACACCTAGAGATCGTTCCCTGACACAAATCTACCTTATATTCAAATCATACTATCGATATTACAATGGAGATACTAAAAACAGTGCAAGTTATGTCCATCAATATAATAAATCTTTATCCAAGGAATAAAAAAATCATGAAGGACTTACATAGATTTGGACAATAAATTTGTCGGGACAAATATAGGATTTATGAAAACATTGTATATTGACAAAGTTACCATCTCAAAAGAAAAAGTTCTTATAGGTTAAAAATTAAGTTCGGAATTAAGGTAGGTTGAACTTCGAGGAATTGAGTATTTGTTTTTTTTTTTTGGCCAAATACAAATTTGAGGTTGAATAAACTAAATTCAACGTGCCTACAAAAAAAAAAAAAAAACTAAATTCAACGTAATACATCAGAAATGTTATCACATCCGACATTGGGCCGACATCACTAGCAAATTGACCAGAGAAAGTTATCTCGAAAAAATTCGTCTCTTTATTGTCACTAAATAAGGTTGTCACTCCTGGGGAGTGAATGTAGGATGTGCAGAAGGTGAACTAAGTGTGAACATTCAACCAAAGGCGTCTTGGGGATCGGCAACAGCTAAGCATTGCGGCCATCAACCTGTCCTTTTATCTTTTTATAGTTCAAGTAGCTAGCTCACTTCAGCCTCGTGTCGGAAATGATTGATTGAATCGACCCGCCCGAGAAGGCAACTAGACTCGGTCACCAGCAACTGTGTGATTCCGTCTAACTATGCCAGGGGCTCCATGTTTTGTTTCCCCTCTTCATCTCAACCGCGCAGAAGGTGAAAATTCCGGTGTCAAGATTAGACCAAGCAAAACATTATCCTTTCGACGCAATGCCATGTGTAATGAATCGCTTGACCAGCTCATCCGTAGGGAAAAAAGGATAGTCACCTAATTTCTTTATTATTTTTTTAAACTTTTTGCCTTGGATAGTTATCTAATACAGGATTAATTAATTCACTTAAACATATAAGCTCGGTGACCTATTCCATCTCATATCCTAAAATCAGTCTGACAGCTATCATGAAAAAGCACGCTTTCAAAAAAGCCACCTCGCGAGCCCAGTCACCGGAGTGCATCCAAGCTGGAAATGGTCCAAGAGAATGCAGACCGTAGATTTTGCTGAGGCAAATGAAAATTTTAAGAGTAAAAAATATCACAAATCCCGTAACTTTTTTTTTCTAATCACTGAAGTGCCATACGGGTGAAATATCGTTCACTTTGTTGCCTAATATGACAATTTATCTTAGGTGGCTTCTTTAATAAAGTTTATAATGCAACCTCACTTGGTTTTTAAAAATAAAAAATCAGATCCAAAGTGGAAAATGGACAAGAGAACATCGCAATTGAGACTAAAACGACTATGATTCATGGCAAGGATTTAGAGAAACCAACTCTCTCTCTCTCTCTGTGACGGCCATTGGCTGCGCCGTCAGACTACCTTCATTCCTCAATGAAGTTGCTCGAGGAGAAACTCTACGTGACCAGCTTCACCTTCTGATGGGTGAACTTGTAGAGGTTTGATCGAGCGAGCGATAATGAGAGGTCATCTGAGAGTGTCGCGAGCAGGGGTTGTTCAAATCGATCAGAGAGAACCTTTGGAATGAGTTATCACCTTCTTCTTGGGCTAGCCCTTACTTGGCTTCTTCTGTGGTTTTGCAGCAACTTGTGATTGTAGACCTCCATGAAAATTTCTTCATAGCCATTTGGCGGAAAAAGTTTCCGGCTGACTTGATCCGCAAACTTCAAAGCTTGCACATCTTGAACGTGGACACAAAGCACCTAGACTTCAAGTTTCTTGGCGTTCAAAAGGGTGCCAAATCAAGTGAGGAATGGCTATGTAACAGAACTTCAAAGGAGATCTTTTTTCCTGTGACTGGACTATTGTATTATTTGTCCTATACTAGTATGAATCACAATGAAGAAAGCGTTCACTTGTACCAGTGATTACTGGAAATGCAAAAAACTGGTGGAGACTGCCTGTCCGAAAACTTGGAAACGACAAATGTATCTTAAATTCGTACGGTTTTACATGTCAATGATCTATAGCATTTCACATTAACTATAATGGTAAGTTTCGCAAGATTCACAACAAGAAATTAAACTGAACTAATTTTTTTTCCTCAGTTTTCAATATTTGCAGCTAGCATCAAACAATTCATTGCTATAAAAACTGGTGTGCATGACCAATAATCATAGCCACAATCGAATAATTATTCATCATTGAATAAAAAGGCATCTCAATTGCCATGAAGGGTTGAACCTGTACGCTAAATGAAAACAATCTTTTTCAGATTACAACCAAAAAGAACAAGCAGCCGAGATTCTACATTTTGGAATCCAAAGATACGGCGACTAGGAATCCTATTTTCAAAATATGAAGGAATTCTTCAACCACAGAGACATTCAAATTATTCTTGTTAAGTCATTCTGGATTGGCATGCGCATCTGCCTTTGGCTCTCAGTCTGAAGCAGCCTTGGGAGATTTTTGAAATAACTGCAAGCAATTTTGAAAGATCACCACAAAGCGAAAGAGATTTGACAACACAATATCGAGCTAGACAGCATCAAATGGAAATATGGAGCGCATAAACACACAGAGACCAGAAGATGAAGCAAGATTAGGGTTTGGGGAGAAGCGAGACACAATCAAAGAAAGAATCGAGCCAGACAGCATCAGATTCAGATAAGTGGGTCCCTCATCGTTGCAACTCGTAATCAGATGTTATCTGTCTTTTTTTCGATGAGTAAGATTTTGTTCAGAAAAAAACATAACAGAAAGGAAGTAATCCTGTCACAAGATAAAAATACACAAGCTCAGGCATTAGGAAGCACAAGGAACTCTTGTCAATAAGATGAAGTTGAAGAGCAGTGTGTGAGAATCCTGCTTATGCCCATACTAGGCAAAGAGAGTCAATCAGCATAAACCCTAAAGCCCCAAATCGGTTCCAGTGGAGGAACAGAGAGAGACACAGGCAGATGGTGTCATTTCCGCAACTTCAGCCACACTCAGATAATTTCTCAACCAAAACAGTGTCCTTCCATTTTTAATTTGAGCCACGTGGAATTCATGTCACCACCTTTTGACCTTCATTTTCCATTTAAGCCATTGTGTAGGATTTTTAATAGGTTCGTTGACCAAACTGTGACTGTATCATACAAATATAGATATGGTATTTTTGGTGAAAAGAAAAAAGAATAGAGGTATATTTTGGGATTTTGTGGCTTGTTCCCTAAAAAATATTTGGTCTATGCTGCGACATTCAACTTATTTGTGCCATCAAAACTTGCAAGTAAGGTTTCCTCTTTGAGTTATAAAAGCCACCTAAATGTTTATAGGGTATGGGGTGCTCTAAGTAAGTAAAATATGATGGCAAATACCCTCCTTAAGGGGAAAAAAATTGTAGCATAAGAATTTGGGAAGAGCTCGTAAACATTGGGAACAGGATTGTACCTCACGAATTTGGTAAGAAATGCAAAAATTCACAGATTCTTCGAGTCCGTGTTGTTCCCGCATCATTATCCCAAAAGTCCCAAGCAAATTGAACCCACAATCCTTACTTATCCTCCTTTTCAGTAGATCTTTTGAAAGTGCACGCTTAGAAAGATCCTCTATCGATGAACCAAACACACATAGTTCCGATAGGTTCTTCAAATATGAGATATCAAGTGTGGTCAGCAACGGACATCTTCCAATATGAAGCTTTGTGATGGTCAAGGGAATTTGCGAAATGCGTTTCAGAGCACAGCAATCGAAAAGCTGAAGAGTCTTCAAGTAAGGAAGTGCACCAAACTCAGGAGATAGGTTAGTAATGTTTGGGAGACCCAACGTCAAGACTTCCAGTCTGGATAATTTCCCAATCCACCGAGGCATGGGAACCTGCACCAACTGAGATTGGCTAGAGAACGTAGGCGCCCTGATGATGAACAACAATAGCTTCAAATTGATCAAGTTGGAAAGATCGGGATCAACTGTTAGTGCATTAAATCTGATTGCCAGAGAAGTTAAGCTTTCTGGAAGCCTTGGCAGGGCTGATACAGCTGATTTGTTTATAAATAATAACTTCAATGCTTTTAGATTCTCCAGACTTTCCAAAGAGTCGGGTAACTCGATGAGTCCTGAATCGGATAGATCTAACTCAGTCAATGATCGTAATTCCTTAATGGAGGATGGAAGTCTCTGCATATGAAAGCAATTTCTCAACAATAAGCTTTCAAGATTTGTCAGCGCTCCAATGGAGTCGGGTAGGTGGGTAATGTGTGTGTTGTTCAATGAAAGCTTCAACAGCGAAGTTAGACAATTGAGTGAGCCCCTTGCTTTTGATGACAGTGACATGTGAACATGGGGACTCTCCATGTTCTCGATACCCCACCAATCAGGAAGTCTTCTTATAGAAGTTTGATCAAGGAGAAGTTCTGTCAGAGCAGGCAATGTACCCAGCTCTTTTGGCAAATGGTCGAGACGACAACAAATATTCAAGTTCAAGTACTTCAAGTGCTTCAATTGGCCAATTGACGAGTCGATTTCAGCCAATTTACGACAATCTTCAAGAATCAATCTCTCCAATTTCAGGAGTCCAGAGAAATTAGGAGTCTTGGACAAACACTTGCATCTCGAAAGGTTAAGAACTTTTAATTTCTTGGCTCTCTGTAATGCCAACAAAACAAACGTCAGTAAATTTGTTAAATCAAGAGAATGTCCACACTGATAAAGAAGACTGCTCTCGAGCCAAAGGTACCTTAATATGTCTCCATCCGTCCCAATCATGAGTTAATATACTTCCTGAAAAATCGAGAATGACCAAATTACTCAATGAAAACATGCCTAACTTAAGTATCTGCCAAGGAAAATTATGCCAAGAGAGCCATCTTAAATTGGGAAGGAGTTGGTTCTCGCTCAGTGAAAAGATGAAGCGCTTGTGATGCCAAAGAAGTGTAGCTTGGGAGAAAAAACTGTCAAGTGTAGCTTGGGAGAAAAAATTGTCAACTCTCTTATAAAAGAAGAATTCGCTATCCACCGTCTCATAAGAGAGGAGTTTTCTATCCACTTGAAGGAACCTTAAATTCGGCAATGCTGCAAATCCTTCAGGAGTGAAACGATACTCTGACCAATCCTCAAACTCCAAAGAGACGGCTTCGAGCTTTGCATTTCTCTAAATGAGCAAACAAAAAAAATTATTAAAAGAAGGATGTGGTTTGATAATAAAAGAGTGCCCTTGACTACTAAAATGTGAATTCTCGTGCACAAAGGAAATTAGATCCAAGATCTACCTTCTCTTTCAATAGCATCTCCAATGCGTCATTGTGATTCCACAGCCTACTTTGCTTATCTAATTCGCCCCCACTTTCTTGAGAAACAATTTCTCTACCGAGATCTTTGAGTTGATCATGCATCCACAACTTATTATCTTCTCCAATTTTAATCAATGACATCAACTGAAGAACTTCAAGACCTTGTATTGGGCATAAACCACAATCGCTCCACATATATATCACTATATTCTTATCATATCCATTGAAAAAACAAGCTATATCAAGAAATATTTGTCTTTGACCGGAATCTAATTCTTCGTAACTTATCATCAACTTACTTCCAATCCCCTCAATGTGACCTCTTTTCCACTTCACCAAGTAATCATCCCACATTTCTTTTCTTTGTCCACATATTGATAAAGTCGAACCCATAACCTCTAGAGTCAAAGGAAGACCTTCGGCTATCTTCACAATTTCTCTAGATTGTTCCATCTTCTCAATTGGAGGGTGATCACTTCTGAAAACATGCATGCTAAATAGGTGAAGGGATCTTTCAGGATCCAAAACACCAACTAAGTAAGTCAACTTCACTCCGAATTCACGTAGAACATTCACTTTTCTAGTTGTTATAAGTATCAGACTTCCCAGACTAAAGCAACTTTGCCTCCCCAAAAGTGCAGTTAATTGATCCTTTTCATCAACATCATCGAGAAGAATTAGAACTTTTTTACTAGAAAATCTCTCTTCTATAGCCATTATTCCCTCATCCTTGGAATTTACACCTGGATGTGTGTTTTTAGAGAGGTTTGAGATTAGTTGATTTTGCACAAATACAATTCCTTTTGAATGTGAAGTTTCTCTAACATCAGCTAGGAAACAACAGTCAGCAAAGTCTCGAGAAAGTTTGTTGTAAACTACTTTGGCAAGAGTACTTTTTCCAATACCACCCATTCCGTGGATTCCCACAATCTTTACATCATCGGTGTTGGTGCCTATCATTCCCACAACTTCTTTCACACTATCGTCAACACCAACTAAGAAATCACTAACCACCAAATACGCCTTCTTCAGCTCACTTAAAACCTTGGTAACCACCTCTTTAACTATTTGTCCTTCGTGCCTAATGAAAAAATGACGAAAGGCAAAGTAGAAAATGTTAGCTGAAATCTACGACAACAAGAATTGATAGTATTCTGTGGAAGCCAAAGGATACAACAAGACGTGCAACTGTGACTGCAAGGGAACAGACCACATTGCATTGATCCGGAAGAACAAATTTATGGACATGCTAGGCAAATGCTCCAAGTTGTGCAGCATTCGAACAGTTACGCAACCGTCAAAGTACAGTAGGTGATCGCTATATCTTGCTAATTAGAAGAAAAGAGGCTGAATATATTTACCGTATATCTGATGTGATAACAAGCTCCTCCTTCTCAAAATAGCTTTACCATTAGCATGTAGGACACGTCTTAAGTGTTATGAATGATAAGTAAGAAATCCCTTAACTTTCAGCATACAACATAATTTAATTTCGACCAACATTAATATGCACTCGCATTACATAAATACACGAAAAATTTCATACTTTACGTCATAAATATTTAACTGTCACATTAGACTGTTGACACACTACTCAAACAAAGGGAACCATCGTAGCCACAACTTTTCCATGTCAAAAGAAAAAAGGAAACTTTCAACGGAAAATTCTTCATACTCGAATTTCATGGTTTCCTGTATCATGGCGTCAATCAAGGGTGGAAGATGATAAGTACCTGTTAGCCACGTTTTCTATGTTCCATCCCTTTAACCCTCCAACCTCATTGAGAGCAGCTCTCCACTTGCGGATGCTCTCATCGTCCACTCGCTTCTTGTTTTCATGCACGAGCAAGGCCTCACCGTAACCTCCGGTTTGGTATCTAACCTCAGATGGTTCGACATGATAGAAAATGGGCATGATTATCTGTCCCTTCCTTTTCCGACACTCCACCATCTGGGCCAACTCCTTCAAACACCACTTACTGGAAGCATAACTTTTAGAAATGATGGGTATGGAGATCTTCGATTGCTCAATGGCTCCAAGTAAATCCGGGCCGATCTCTTGACCTAGACGGAGATCTTCGTCGTCTCTGTACGTACGGACTCCTGCATCTGTGAGACGGGTATAGAGATGATCCGTGAAGCCCGTGCGCGTGTCCGGTCCTCTGAAGCTCAAAAAAACTTCATAGTCGCACCCTTCCATCTCGACCAGTCGCAGAGAAAATGAAGCACCAAAGTCGCCCCTGCTTCAGCAATAGCAGATTTCTGAGCCCTATGAAGCCAAACGATATGGGACAAGTAGAAATGTTACCGCAAACTGAAACGGGTTCGAACGATTATGATTTATCTCGTCGATCTCAACACCAAGTTTCTCAGGATAGCCAACATCAAGGAAGCAAGTTTCGGAGAACTTCGCCTGTGTCTTGAAAGGCTGACCAAAAAGCAAATTCTCTGTGACTTTGGCTTTTTGCAAGAACATTCAGCGGACGCGTTTTTTCCTCTCTTTTTTTTCAACGGTCTATCCTGGCTGCGGGACCATGATGGCCGACAGTTTGCAATGGGGTAGCTCTCACGTGGGTCAGTGATTGACTCGATGTAGTGACGAGCCCTCAAAATTTTTTTATTTCATTCTAGTAAGTTTTTGTAATGATGAATATCCCACCATTATTAAATTATTCCAAAAAAACAGTCGTACTAATCTTCAATTCAAAAATTCAAAGGTCACATAAAGTTCGGACGTGAGCGCGTCATGTCATGGAAATTTCCCACGAGCTTTACCCACTTTTTTGACTCATCTCATCCATCTCAAATAAGCAAAGATCCAGGAAGCTTCGCAATTGTCTAGAGAGGCGGAAAGCCTTCCTATTGACCTAGCAAAGAAGCAGTCAGCAAAAGAGCTAATGAGCCCTTTCATGTACAATATACTGTTTTTTTTTTTTTTTTTTTTTCAGATTTAATGAAAACTGCTAGGAATAAATAGTGAACTGAAATTATCTCATGTTTGGTTATATCTTGAGCATACGTGAAAACTCTCTAGATTTCTATGTCTCTTCAAATTATTCAAGAAGCAGATTTGTCGATGGTATTCATGTCCCACGTCAAAACTTTGGATGCACTTTCCTATTTTGGAGACCAGAAATCATCTTAAAGATATTCGATAAATAATGTTCCAAGTTTCAACCGAATGATACGACTGACATGTCCAATTCACTTACCTGGCATGCATTTGAAAGTACGCATATACGCATAGCGCATTGCCACGTGTCCAATTCGATTCAAGGGCGTGACGATTTAGTCATTTAGTCATAAGCCTACCAAAGTAGCCAATCCTTCGCCATCAAAGCACCATTCACATCAGAACACAGTTTCTCCCTCCATCAGGTTTCTTTTTTACCATCACAGTTTCGAAAGGGCATGCGAAACAGATATCATCTTTCCTCAAGCATGTTTGGTACGACTTCCTCACAGCCGCACAAGTGAAAAAATCTGCAGCTTCATTTCACTTCCATAATCTCGATTGCTGTCAAAGCCAAACCAACAATATATTTGTGGCATTCAAACTACTTTGGTAACATCTGTGATAATTTGGCTGCTGCAATCCAAGTTGGGAGATCATCGTTGGCAACTCTTTCCTTCCTCAATCCTTGGTCTATATTTTGATATCCGGCACATAAATTCAGAGACCGATTCTGGTACAATCTACTTTGCTAATCCAAGTAAGAGCAAATGTTCCAGCAATTCTCTCTTACCATCGCATGATTTTCGCTAAAAATAGCTGAATTTGTTATGGTTCATCTTAGACCCAAGAAAGTAAGTCCCTTGTCCCACTCATTCTCAAGAAACTCATCAGAAAAAAATCATTAGAAATGGGTAAACGGAAGTGAGAAGCTAGCTCATGTTAAATAGAATTGTCAAGTAACATCTAGAAGAAAAAATGTATAAGTTACACCCCCTATGTGAAACACACCGCGCAAAAAGTGCATATATAGTACACGAAGTTCTCAATTGCCCTAAAAACTACACCCTTTCCTGTGGAAACTATTCTAAGCTTTCGTTTTTCACGTAAACAAAAAGCAGAATGCTTCAAAACTGAAAGATCATTCACGAGAATATGACTTCACAACTGGAGAGAGCCACATCACATGCAGGAATCCACATCTGTAAAACAAACTGAGTGAGCATCCACCCCAGAAGAAAGCCGCAAAAACAATTCATATTGTGCAACTATCGATGCAATGCTTGCACAAAGTTCTAATTCTCATCTATGACCATGTGAACATACAACGAACCAATGCATTTACAACCACATTTGACCAAATAAACCACTCGTGCTATATTTGGAAATTGTGCAATTTGTCAGTTATACCTCATGCTGCTGATGAAAAAAGAACCAAATGCCTCTCCATACTCTACTTGTCAAGATGTCTGCGTTTAGCTTTACGGCGCGCATGATTCTAATGAGCATTTTGTGCAGGTTTCTTGGCTTCTGTGCTGCAGCAATTATACAAATGGAAGCTCAATCGAAGTGTAAAAAACTAAACAACACTTCATCTTTCAACTACAAATAGTCGACAACCAAATAAAGCAATTAAGCAACCTTGTACGAGATAAATAGATGGTATGAAGCTCACCCAAACAAGGCAGAGAGAAACTTCGAGAGAATAATGATTGGCAGAGCCAACAGAGCAGATGCCTAAGCACGATTTTTTTAAGAAAATTGTTAAAAAGGGAACTCAGTATAGCAATAAAAATTTGACTACGATGATAAAGAGAGCAACAACTCTATGAGAACATACCGCAAACCACACAAACTCCTTAGTTGCAAGAGGTCTTGTCAACTCATCCTTTTTCAAGGTCTCTCTAATACGGGCTTGTACCTAACCAGAAATTAGAACTGTTGAGACATAATTTTTCGGGTGCATCGCTTAAAACTAGGTTAATGGACTACTAAGTTTTTAAACTTAGCTCGGGCTCTCCCAAGCTCATACCAAATCGCGACTTAAGTCTAAATTTTTAAACATGGAAAAGATTATTATCTAAAGTCGTCACTAATCGATTTATGGTAGGTTGATTAGATACCTAAGTAAAATAAAGGGAGATTTATTTTACTCATACGAACCAGAAACTAATGGTACGGGGAATTGGTTACACTAGAATTTTCTAATGCCCTTTCGGTACCATTTCTTTTTTTTTTATAATATTTTTTAAGAAAAATGTTTTTGCAAGCAACTTGAATTTATTTACCATGCAAAAAGGTGATCACACGAGTGTTCAACCATTATTAAAAATTCAAATAAATAAAGAAATAAATAAATTGCATCACACAAAGCAAGCAATCATTTTTTGAGTTTTCTTGAAATTAGAACTTTTTCATAAAAAAAATGCATTTTAACTAAATGAACTAATTTTACTAATGAACAAATTCAAATTAAATAAGCCTAATATGCAATCTAGTTAACATGCACCTCATGACCTAATTTACTAATGAACATATTCTAATTAAATAATCCTACCATGCAAACTAATTAATATGCACCTAGTATTTTTGTATTTTTTTTTATTGAGATTCAAAATTAATAAAAACCCTAATTAAGCAAACTAAAAAAAATAAAATTCTAATTCATTTTTTTTTTGGATTAATTTTGACTTAAACCCCATTATGTCTTAGAAAACTATTTTTTTTTTAAAAGAATATAAAAATATGTCAATTTTACCTAAGACTATAAAAAAGGTTGTTTAAGATTGACCCTAACCTATTTTAAAAAGATATCTAAAAATGCAATTCTAAAAAATATAATCCAAAAAAATAATTTACTAAACCTACGTGTCTAATTTATTAAACCTATCATATATGCTCATGCAAGATTTTGATTTTTTTTTTTAGTTTTTTTTAAGATAAGTAATTATTAAATAAGTATTAAATCTAAACTATCAACAAAATCAACCAATGAAGGATTAAAATAATCGAAAAAATAATCTGTTGTCTCACAGATCAAATTAACAATTATTCTAACCCTAATTATCACAACAAAGAGAACAAAATAATTACAAATCTGATCTGAAGTCTTACGGACCAATTAAATAATTATTGTGATTTAACAATTGAAATCTCACTAAAAAGCCCAACAATTAAAATAATTAAAAAAATGATCCAATGTCTCTCGGATCAAATTAATAATTATAATAATTCCGGACAAAATCCCTAAGGAAAATGCCTACAAAATTCACGAATATAATCATCCAATATTACAAATTAAATAACTAAACTAAAAAGCTATCAAATAAAATAAACAAAAATAACATAACAAATAAAATAAACTAAATTATAAAGATAGTAAAAAGTAAAAAGTAAAAATAATAAAAACTACCTAGGTAAGTAAAGGAGACAGGGGGGTGACGCCGGAGGGAGGCAGGCGGTCGGCCGGCGGCGCTGGGACTCCGGCGAGGGCTGAACAGCACCGGGACTGCTGGGCAGCGACGACGAGGCGGTGCTCGGGCTCCGGTGGTGCTGGCTCGAGCGGTTCTGGAAGGTGCGGCGTCCACTGGGTCGCGAATCTGGTCGGCGGGAATACAGCGAGGGCTCGGCGAGGGGGGCGCCGGATCTGGGTCGCGGAGTTGGTGGCGACGGCGTCGAGCGGGTGCGACCAGTGGGTGGAGAGAATCGGCGATGGCGTCGGGCGGTTGCAGATCTGCGAGGGGTCCCGGTGTCACTGAGTCGTCGGCGGCGTGCGGATCTCGATCGGCATTGCTGGAGTTGCGATCTGCAGCAGCGGGCGAGGGTGATCGCGGTCCGGTGCGGGCGGAGGCGGATCGGCAAGCGTCAGAGTGGCGATTGTGCGGGTCGGGGCTGCGGCGTTGCGGTGGTCTCGCGAACGGGCGGCTCGGGCTTCGATGCTGCGGGCGAGGCGAGGCGGCGACGGCGGTTGCACGATGGTGGCTCCGAATCACAGGGGAGCTCGGGTCCAGGCGCAGGGGGTGTTGGTGCAGATCCGGCAGCGTCAACGGTTGCCAGCGCGGTGACCGCGCGGCAGGAACCGCCGGCGGTAAGGGAGGTCGCCGAGGAAGACGAACAGGGTCTTCCTTTTTTTTTTCGCATACGGAAGAGGGGGGGGGGGGCTTTTTTCTCTGTTTCTCTTTTGCTTTTTCTCCTCTTTTTGCACGAATTTTTCTCTCTTTTTCTCTCAATTTTTTTTTCGAAAAAGCCTCCTTCATCATAAAAAAAATGAACCTCTCTTTTATAGTGATTCGAAACAGCCTCTTTACATGGCATTTCCCGAGTTACCATTTCTTGTCACATTAAATCAAATCTGTATAATTTGACAATCAGCTCAACTCTTGCCCATTTTCACTTGATTTCAAAATTGTTGCTGCATTTAACAAAATCCGGACATCCATCAGAATTCCATATTTCCTTGCATTATTCAATCAAATCAATTTCCCCCATTTTCATTTTTTTTCTTTTATTTGTTCAAAATGCAATTTTATTTTTCCAAAATTATGTGTCAACAAGAACTAGTCATAATATGTGAGGACAGCACATATTATACAACATAGAAAAACCAGAAGCCATTGTTCAAGCAGAAGATAAAAATAAAAAATAAAATTGATCAATACAATCAAAGTCTGTAGGCTGAAAACTCCTGTTCTAACAAAGACAAAACCAACTCATCCAAAGAGGCTTCATCTAGATGAATGGGAGGCAAAATTCAGGATTAAAGAAGCAGATAATATCTCACAACTGGACAAATCAGTACATACACTAGTACCTGATGATGACAACTTGAAGCAGACTTTAAGAACTTCCCGTAGACACGAACTACTTCCTTTGTGTAGGGCTTCAAGGTCAACCTTAGTTTATCAACATGAGGTTTTGTCACGGTAACAATGTTATCGATATGCGGCTTGCTGAACTTCTTGACTTCCTGCAGAACAGGACCATAGCCTTAACATAGATGTTCAAAGGAGATGAAGAGACAAGGGATCTCATATCTTATCCACCTGGTAGTAGGGATCGACAACTTCCTGAACCTTAATCAAGTGTGGAGTGAGAGCACTCTTAGATGACTCATAAACCTCAAGGGTTTTTGTAGTCAGAAAGTGCATGATTTTGGCCAATTTAGTCCTAAAACCTTTTGTACTTGAGCCGATTCAATCCATTCGGTCAATTTTTGGCTGGCTGGCATGACGTTAATAATTTCTAATTAATTTTTATTTTATTTCGAATTTTTTAGAAAGTACTTATAATTCATTTTTCTTTTTCTTTTTTTAAAAAAAATTTTCCTCCTTCTTCCTTCTTCCTTTGGCTAGTTGCCACCGGCCCTCACCTTTGGCCAACTAGCCACAAGAAGAAGGAAGAATAAGGAAAAAAAAAAGAGAGAATAAAAAAAATAATAAAAAACTTGAATTAATTAAAATATTATTAATAAATTGTCCACATTAGCAATGGTCGGACAACTAGCGTTGGCCGGCTAAAATCGGCCGTATGGACTAAATTGGCATAATTCCAAAAGTTTATAACTGAATTATTAAAAAAAAAGTGCATGATTGAATTTGCATAATTATAATAAATTTAGGACATTTTTTGGTAATTCTCCTCCATTTTGCCTGTGCTATGATTGAAACATTCAACTAATATGTGCTATCAAAAAAGGCAAATAAGATTTCCTCTTGATCTATAAAAGCCACATAAATGCTTCTATTATGTGTGAATGATTTCAAGGTAGACCAGAATCTATCTTGGAATTGAGAATGACCCATGAAGGGTCAATTCCATGAAATAAGAAGTGGAAACTGTCCATTAGATCTTGGGCTCACTTGGGAATCAAACCACTGGTCTGGTCCGATTCTTGAGTACGTATGTACGTACGTACGTATGTATGTATGTCTATATATATATATATGGTGGGTGGTTTTATACTTGGAATTGGGAACTATCCAAAATTGGCTGGTTTGGTCTGGTTCAAGCGATTTTTGATTTGATTCGATTCTTTTGATCACCCCTAGATTTGGTATGAAGTGTGCTCTCAATAAGTAAATATGATGGTATTGCAAATGCCCTCTTTAAGGGGAAAAAAATCGTGTGGTGTAAGAATTTGGGAAAAGCTCGTACCTATTGGGAACACGATTGTACCTTGTATTAATGATTTTTAAATCTCAACCGGTCGTCCCTTTTACCAATGGAACATCTTATTTTCACTATGGGCTCAGATATTGGTACTGAACCTGAGCGTAGGGGCTGGCGCAAAATGTCCGTGAGTCCGTGCTGTTAACGTTCACAAAAAAAGTTAAGAAAAGAGTCTTCTTATTTTCTTTTTGGTTTTGTTTTGGCAGGTATATTTAATAAAAAATTTATCACAAACTTTTTTTTCTTTTGTGGAACATGTGTAACATAAATAAATACTAGTTAAATACTAATTTCGCACCCGTGTTAAAATGTCAACAAGTAGACAAAATTGATAGTAGTCGAATTCATTGAGCCAAATGAATGAATCAAAGAACTTGATCGAAAAAACATAAATTGGATCAAAAGATCAAATGCGGGAAAGGTTCATGCGTATTTAATGAAAAGAGAAAAGAAAACCATAAAATGCAAGGAAATTTTGCAGGTTTTATATTCTCAACAATATTTAAAGGAATAGGAATAATTGTTTTGAAAGTCCCGAAACATGTCATGAAAGTGCAATTAAATGTTAGAACTTTTGAAAAGCTATGTCATCACCACATAGGATAGAGAAAAAAAAAAACATGTCAATATTTTCCATTAGTTAAGTTGGAATGAGTTAATGGAATGACTTGCTTGCTCCAATTTGATAAGTTTTAAGATTTAATTACATTTTTAGAAGGTTTTAGGACTCCAATGCATTATTGTGATAAGTTTTAGGAATTTTAGTACAGTTTGAGTGAAAATTAGATACACTCATTGGGCGAATCCATGTTGAGCTCGCGTGTGCTTGAACTGGGTCTCACGGGTTTGGTCAAATGTCCATGCTCACCCATGCGAGTCATATATGAAGTACTTTTCTATATTTTACGCTCAAAAAAGAAAAAAAAAATATGGAAAATCTAAAAGTTAATTATCAGATTGGCCAAATGTACTTTATTTTGAAAGTTTCTTTACTAAAAAAAAAAAAAAAACGGTTTTGTCATCAGAGATGGTCGGTGGGCCGAGTCAGGGCTAGTCCTAACGTTCGGGCCCAAATTAGCTTGCACCTGTGGGCCGTCGGGGCGCCACCACTGATGAAATCTAGAAAGGGAATGCGGGAAATCTGATCGCAGGGGAGGATCAGCCATGGTGTCTGCTCCTGCTCACTTCCTTTCACCGCGTTTTCAAACTCATCGGTTTTGCTCTTCATCTTCAGCTGAACCCATCTCGAAACCCCTCTATGTAATTCTACATTAGTTATGCATTGTCCCTAATTCTCCAACGATTTGTCTTGATTTCACGGTCAATCCTTTTTATTGCTGATTTTGTCAGTACTGTCGCTTTGTAAGGAGCAGGACGGTTATGGTCTCTTGGTGATATGTGACGCTTTGGTTGCATCAATCGTGGAGCGGTAGGCATGGCCCGCGAGTGTGGCGGTGAAGAAATCCGGTTCCTTTGCTTGCTCCTTTGCAAATTGTTTAGGCTTTTTGATTTTGTGGGAGCATTGTCAATGTGAAGAGGTGAATATCTTATCATTTTTGTTGCTAATTTAGTAAAGGAGTCAGCTTAGATTATGATTACATTCTCTAGGTTATAAATGTGTGTCCAAACATGTGGAAACTTGTCTGAGCTCATGCGGGTGTTATTCACAGTTCTGGTTGGATTAGTTTTAGGTTAATGCCACGAAAATTCTTAAATTAGTACACTTATAACATATTTACCTCAAATTAATTTTTTGACCACAAAAACACTTTGACAAATTTACCTTAGTTTATGTTAAATTGGATTAATATCACAATAAACTACAAATTAGTGCAATTGTGACAAACCAAGGGTTAAACCTCAAACTTGTATACTGGTCAACTGTCACATGTTATCCAACTCAGCAATTTGACAAAAAAATTTAATGGAAATTAACGGAGAGTAAATTTATTATAAATATATAAGTTTGTGGGTTTTTTGTGGTCAAAAAATTAATTTGATAAATTTGTCATAAATGTACCAATTTCATGCCGGGATTCACCATTGCGACATCCAATCTTCGCATATAAGAAAGTCAAGGGTTCGAACGATTTTCAGCAGAAAGTTCGTTGAAATGGGCTGGAAATGACGATGAGCCATATTGAACACTAGGCGACTTCATGCGAATTTGGAAGGAAAAGAAAGGGAAATTCAGCAGGCTGACTTGGTGCAACAAAATCTACGGGCTAGCGGAGCTGAATGCCCGAGCTGTGACGCGTGAAAAAGAAGCTGCGTGGAATCCAATAATGCCATAATCAACATACCTGCTGGCCCTATTTCCTCACCGTACTTAAGATCGCTCGCCACCTAGCCAACGACGAAAACCAAGTTTATCGCTTTCTTCAACGTGTCTACCACCTTAAGTCTTCGTCTCCCTAATTGACTGCCCAAGAAAAGAACAAAAGATCCAAGTCTTTTTATACTAATATTGTCTCTTCTGAGTGATATGGCCTGCTCTCTAATGGTCAGGAACAAAAGAGAAGCCAAACCTTCCTCATCTGCAAGATCGAAATTTTAGCTTTGAATCTACGCCAGAATAGCATATAGTTCTTGGAAACTAAGCGCAGATGCCCAGAGAATCAGACTCCCGCAGAAACCACAGCACAGAGAACGGAAGCTCTGTTCCATTACGTTATTATTATCTGACCATCAACTGCCATCTAGGGAAAGCAAATGGAGCAGTAGATGTTAACTTATTAGTAAAAAACATCAGGCAGTGTCGTGGCTTTAGACACTAAAACAAAGCCGCCGAGTTTACCACGATCTAGAGGATTGTTGTCATCTCTTGTAGTGAAGCCAACATTGATTGCCGAGATTAAATCAGTTCAACGTGCTGACCCTCAATTGCACAAAATAAGAACAAATCCTTAGGGATGCACTTCACTGAGAGCCACCAGTTCACAGTCTAGCCGTTCTTCTGTTGTTTCTTGTCGGAAGGTTGAAGCTTTCAACCGTCGATCAGTCGCTTCTCAAATGGAAAAATGGGTTGTTTACGACTTCAACGGGGTTTCCAAATTCAGGAGGATGGATCCTAGTGTTTTGGCAACAGATTTGTGTGTGCCATACATGGTCAAAATTGTACAGAGACTTAGCGAGGGAATTTCTGGTGGAACAACATGAAAACAGAGACTGCGAAGCAACAGATCAAAATCGAGGATCGGAGGCCATTAGGCAAATTGCGACCTCTTCCAATCCCTGAATGGAAGTGGAACACATTACTATGGATTTTGTGACTTGCTTTCCACGATCACTTAACAAAAAAGATGCGGCATGGGCGATAGTTGATCGATTAATGAAGTCAGCTTCACTTTTAGCCATTAAAGTGCGACTTTCATGTCCAAGTCACGTGGCAAATTTCAATCCTCTTCAGATTAGAGAGGGCTTGTCCTCCAAGGAACGACCGATACGGATGGTGGATGGAAAGATGCAAGAGTCAAGACGACCAACCATGCCTTATGTGAAAGTGCAGCGGGGGAATCACTGTGAGAAAGATGCTACTGGGGAACGAGAGGAAGACACGAGACAGAAGTATGCGCATCTTTCTGAGAAGTCGTGTGATAAATTTGGAGGACGAAATTTTCTTCAACGAGGGTAAAGTACCAATGGACATTTCCGGCGTTGCAAGAAACGGCTACTGGTCTTCAGCTTGGAGTCAATGTAGAGCAGAGCAGCAAAGAAAAGAGAAAGCTACGCGACAAAAAGATTAGTAGTTGTCGAGAAATGCGGCACAAGTCCGTCGGGTACGATTCCAATATCATTAACTTTTAGTCTTCGGGTTTTCTGGAAAAGCAGAAATTTTGATGAATTAAAGAAAAGAAACATAGAATCAACCGAAGTATCCATGCGAAGTAATGATGCAACTCTATCCAATTTCTCTTGTATGAGTTTCTGCTTTTCCGCCTAGATCTCGTCCTTGAAGGGCAGCTCTCGAGTTTTCTCATCAATATGGGATTCTTGACATTGATAAATGGGAGACAGTATCATGTCCCGAAGCAGATTCAACATGGCTAAAGTTTTTCGCATCGTGAGGGTCTTCAAGCATCTATACTGACCATTAATTTAGAAAAGTAGCAGGTCAGCGATAAGAGTGATTATGAAGCACTTCGATACAAATCAAATCCGCCTAAATGCCGTTAATGCATACCTCGCTGTTCCGATGCCAATCTGTTTCCTTTCACTCTAATTCATCAAGCCAAAAGCGACAGCACCCACACAACTAAAACGACATCCGGCAACCCAAAACATGAACTTCACTTGTATCAGTTTCGTGCACCGAGCCGCATCACATGAATCCAACCGAATGCGACAACCATAACGATGCTTATCCGCACTTCTCAAGTAATAAGAATAGAAAACCCAGATCTACCGTCAGAAAAAAGCAAGAACAGAACTGCATCTAGCCCTTATTAAAACTATCCTAGCAAAAAAAAGAGAAGTGTCAAAAGATAATGGAGACTTATTTTGAGCTTGAAAGCTGATTAATCAAGTGACGAATTCGGGCCGTTGGTTTTACGGGTTTTTTGCTGTTTCGATTAATGTTCTGTCCGAGTCTCGCGTCACAGGTAGGTGACTTTAGACAGAGACCATTTCTTTCTTCCTATTGATTTAATCTGAAATCAATATCTCACGTAATTTTAGATGACAAATATCTAATCTATACACATTTTTTGAACCTTTTTTGAAAAAAAGGTTTAATCAAAATATGATGAGATTCGAGCCTATGAACTTTAAAATAAGTGTAGGCGACTCTACGAACTCAACTATGGGTAAATATTCATTATTGCGCTACAATTTCTACGTTACTTATCTTTCAAGCTTTTCGGTTTCTTCAGTTGAACTATGTCACGCCCCGAACCCCGAGCGCGTGCCCATCCCTCTGTGGTTGATAAAATTTTGCGACTTCCCAAGATGAGTCACCGACCCTTTCATTTTATTGCACATGCGGAAGCGGATTATAAATCCCTTGACAGTAACCATCTCGGGATAGAAAAGCATAACAATAATTTCACAAACAAACATGCATTTATAAACATATGCTGAGTCACGTATAAGAGTCTATGGTCAAAAGATTACGAAAAACTGTTCTCCAAAGGAAGCGGTCCTATCCGACCTATACTTCAAATCACCTCATCTCTGCTCCAAGTCCTCCACTCGATGACCCTGAAATGGTTATTCAATAACTAGTGAGACAATGTCTCAGCAAGTCTATGCTCTAAACTTTGACTAAGAGGGAAAGACGCTAAGAAGCATCCTAAGCACACAATCACACAATCAAGGAGACTTACCTCGTCTCAGTTCCACCCTGCAGGTCAGTACAGTTCATATAACAAATCAGAGCATCACTCAAGCTCAATTAATTGGAACGCAATACTCAATCTCAAATAAGTACAAGGGTCCTGATTATAGGGCCAAATCGTTATAATACGTCCCATACTGTATTACACAATTTTGTCCCATAATCAGACATATTCAACTCAATTCATCATGCGTTTCTAGTTTTGATCTCGGCATATAGCACGGCTTACTCTTAGTTCGGCGGTCTTTTGGCATTACCAGGCTTCGTCTCACCCCATTGAGCACGGCACGTCACTTCGTCGACGACTTTCCCGAAGGAGCATAGGGTCCAGAATCTACTGTGATCGGCTTCCCTTTGTCAAGGGGTATCCCAAATAGGGATAACGTCCAGCTCAACAGCCCGGGACGATTTCTCTTAATCATCACACGATCACTCAAATATGGCCCAGGGCACCGTGCATTGCACTCAAATGCTTCAATTAAAATGGTGAACCTAGCATTTTTCTTCGTATTAGAAATAGGCATGAAAATAGTCTTGTGTGGGTACACGGTCAACTCGACCCAGAAAAATTAACATTCTTCCTTTTTTTTTTTAAATCCAACTATTTTATATAGTATATAAAACCATTTTCGGTGTTAAAATCCGACACCCGAGATTTTCTGTGTAAATATTGAAAATTCACAATTTTTGGAATTAAATACCAAAAATCCAATCATCACTCAATTTACATAATTTAACACTCAATTGCAGAATTTAACTACACCATTGTAATCAGCACGAAATTCCGATCACTGGCTATCTCTACCTAATTTCTGGAAAAATAATTAATAAATAATTAATTTCGAAAATTAATTAATTAATTCAATTTAATTTCTAAAAATACTAACCTAGGCCAAAATTATTAAATTAAATACCAATACGGACCCGGAAAATTCCCGAACCCTTCTAGATAAATAATACAATTCAATTGGGCCTTAGCTAAACCATGCTAACCACCTAACATGCTCAATTAAATAATTAAATCACTAATTTAATCTAACTAACCACCTAATTCCTAATTAAATAAATCTAAACACCCATTAGCATCAAAGCCTACTAAGAAGAGTTTAGAGGATAAACTCACCAGTAAATTGCGGAAACCAGTTCATCGCGACGACGGCGCAACGGCGGCCGAAATTTGAATTTTCGACCGCGTCGACAAACTTAGACCGGGCCTAAAACAAGCCCAACAAATCTCAGCCCAACTGAGATTTGTTTTCAACTTGGGCTGGGCTTCAACTGACTTGCTGGAATTGGGCCTACTGAATCTGGGCTGCTGCACTTGTGGGCTTAAAGGAGCTGCTGGGCCTCGCTGGACTAAGCTTCAAATGGGCTGAAGACTGCTGATTCGGTGGGCCTGGCTTTTGATGGACTGGCCTTTGCGGGCTGCTGCAGCTGAAGCCCACAACTGGGCCTGACTTCACTTGGGCCGAAGAGAGAGGGATCGTGACTGTTGAAATGGAGCTGCACGTCGACGTTGGTGGAGACGCGGCTGGATCCGTGAGGTTGGCAAGAAACGTGGGTGCTGCAGTTGACCGATGAAGAGGAAGAAACGGACGTGAGCTGGCGGTGAATTCGGTGGAGCTGCAGCGTGGCGCACAGAAGCTTCAAGGGTGAACAATGGGGAAGGTTGGCGAGGAATTGATCGAGCAAAATGAAGACTCGGACGTGGCAGTCTTCGTGAGTGGAGGGTGTGAGCTTCAATGAGTTGAGATTTCGATCAGCTTTGGGGGCTTCGGTGCTGGTTTGTTGACCGGAGAAGGGAATGCTTGGATGCGTGGCAGCTCGCTTCGTGGAGATGAGGCGCGGACCCGGAGCTGCTTCGATGGAGCAAAACCGAAGATGGTGGTCTTCGGTCTTCGCTGGGCTCACGAACAAGCAGAGGGAAGCAGGACTTCAACAAGGCCTCATCTATTGACTGGATGAAATGAAGACTTGGCAGCTTGTAGGCATGAAGGCCGAAGGTAGATGTAAAGAAGAGAAACGGTGGGCTGCAGGCTTGTCGAAGGAAAAAAATGAACATGAATGAGCTGAAGCCGTGTAGAGAAAAAGAGACAAAGGAGTTGGCGTGCGCAAGAGACCAAGGAGAAGGAGAAAGTCGGATAAGGGATAGAGAGGCCAAAAAGTCCAATTGATTAGCCAAAACTTAAATGCTTGGTCCCCTTGGGCCTTCAATCTTATCCCCTTTTGTCTCCAATAATACTTTCTAGCTCAATTTTCACTAATTAAACCCAAATGATGCCAAAATGCAGCCCTCTCTCTTTGATCCGAATTTTACTCTTTGGTCTCCAATTTCTTTAACAATTTTTCGAAATTCAATGTCCAATTTTGACGTAGAAAAAGCCCACATAATTTCTACAATTCTCCTTTGTCATATAGCTCGGTTTGCAAGTCAAAAATCTCTTCAATTCGGCCAATCCGAATTTCCGTTAATTTTCCGCGACGTCCGAATCGATTTTCCGTAAAAATCCCGGAATCTCCAAAAAAAATTCGGAGGATGAGTCGACATTCCTAAAATAGCTCGTGACATCACAGAACTTTCAATTTCTGAAATTGGGTTCAAATTCACGGTTAATTTCACTCCGGCGCGCTTTTAGCGTGACCTAATCTATTGGGTAACTTTTAGGAATTTTTGGTGCAATTGACCCGTGATCGATTTATCTCGAGTCACAATGTACATCTCCGACACATTGGCGACTCTCGGTTGTCGTGAAAATCTCGAGGTTCCAATTACAGACACGGGTACCCAAAACAACAGAAAATCAATTTAATGCCAATCGATGAGAATTTTGTAATCAGGTGGAATCACCCAGACTTTGATCACATCTCTCAGTCGAATCGACCTATCTCTGATCTCTGATTGATTCTGGCAGTGTCGTAATGACCCTTGTAGATCAACACGGTCAAGCAGTCGATTCCTGGTCGAGTTCTCAAGTCCAATTGCATTGCTTCCCCAGATAGTCCGATTATCTCGTGAGTGATCAGCTCAGAGAATTGCATTATTGGCGCGTCAATGAAAGACCCGATTTATTTAATCGAAAACAAATTCTGAAAATTCGGCTGTCACAAACCACGTACGATTCACCTTGTCAATATAGCCTCTGGTCCTGTTTTTTAAACACTGGTGGCTTACGGGATTCAGGGATGACAAACATGCTAGGTTCTATTCGAAAGCAACTAAAAATAAAAATAAAAGTTTGCTAATAAACTCAAAGATGTCGTGTGCATCTCATCCTATGATAGTATGATGATATCATGACCATAATAATTAGATGACATGAAATTATTTTGTGGACTAGTTTTATTTGGAAATTCAGTTTTCATGTTTTTCTCGCAATTTTAGTCGTATCCTTGTTCAAAAGAATAGATGGGATTGTGATGGAGTCAACTCGATTCCCACAATGATTCTCATTTGATTGATGTATCTCCATATATTGTTAAGGATCAAATAAAAAGGTAGGAGAGAAAATAAAATAAGAAAAAGATCAAGTGAGGCCTATTCATGAAGGACAAATGAATTTCGCGGGGAGAGAAGGGACTAACACCTGTTTTCGTAGAAAATGGATTTATAACTGTCTCCCTAAAACGCATTTTTTTAACTTTTTTTCTTTTAAACCCATTACGATCCATATTTTAAGTTTGAGGCGGCCCGTAAATAATCCATTTTGACGGTCATATTATTATCTGACCATCAACCACCATCTAGGGAAAGCAAATGTAGCAGCAGACGTTATTACTAGAAAAACGTCAGACAGTGTCGCGGCTTTAGACGCTAGAACGAAGCCGCCGAGTTTACCACGATCTAGAGGATTGCTGTCATCTCGTGTTGAAGCCAACCTTGATCGCTGAGATTAAATCAGGTCAACGTACTGACCCTCAGTTGCACTAAATAAGAGCAAATCTGTAGGTTTGGTTTCCGCAGGATGCACTTCACTGAGAGCCACCAGTTCCCAGTCCAGCCATGCTCGTCATGTTTCTTGTCGAAAGGTTGAAGCTTTCAACCGTCGATCAGTCGCTTCTCGAATGGAAAAAGGGGTTATCCAAGACTCCAACCGGGTTTTCAAATTCAAGAGGATGGATCTTAGTGTTTTGGCAACAGACTTGTGTGTACCAGCGTGGTCAAAATTGTACGGAGACTTGCGAGAGAATTTCTGGTGGAACAACAAGAAAGCGGAGACTGCGAAACGACATATCAATATTGTGCATCCGAGGCCATTAGGCAAATTGTGACCTCTTCCAATCCCTAAATGGAAGTGGAACACATTACTATGAATTTTGTGACTCGCTTTCCAGGATCACCTAACATAAATGATGCGGCATGGGTGATAGTTGATTGATTAATGAAGTTGGCTTCACTTTCTGGCCATTAAAGTGCAACTTTCAGGTCCAAGTGCAAGAGTGCTCAAGCACAACGACGCCAACAGGTGGCTAACTTCTTCCGTCTTCGACACATTCAAAAAAGAACCTCCTCCCTGCGTTAGGTTCCAATTTAACCATGACTGTTTAGCCTTGCGGCGTTCATGAGTCCTTGAGCATTTCGTGCCGGTTTCTTGGCTTTTGTGCCGCAGCGAATATACAATATGGAAGCTCAAATCTAAAGTATATAAAGCTAAACAATAATTGACGTTGCAACTACAAAACAGATGAGAACCCAATAGAGCAATTTAGCAAAAATGTTGGGGATAAATAGATGATAGGGCTTATTAGAAAGCTCTTCCAAACGAGCCCGGGAAAGCTTAGTATAATGATTGGTAGCGCCGGCAGGGTAGATAGCTAATACAATTGATTTAGCAAATTGTTATAAAGGAAGTCCGCCAAATCACAATGAAAAATTGACAACGGCGATGAGAGAACAACAACTGAGAACATACATCAAACCACTCAAATTGCTTTTTCGCAAGAGATCTTGGCAACTCTGGCTTTTTCAACGTCTCTCGAATATTGGCTTTCACCTCACCAGAAATTAGAACTAGGGACAATATGTGCGGATAGCTATATGTTATCTAATTCAGAAAAATCAGGAGCCGTCGTTCAGGAAGTCCTCCATCAACTTCGTATAAGGAAACGAAAGAAATCTTTTCAGATAGTGTTAAAACTAAACATGGCAAAGGCTTATGATCGGGTTGAGTGGGACTTTCTTGGTGCTTATCTTCTAAAGCTGGGTTTTCATAATACCTGGGTGAATTGGATTCTTCAGTGTGTGACTACAGTTTCTTACAGTGTGAAATTCAATGGTGAATCTCTACCCTATTTTCATCCAACTCGAGGTCTGAGACAAGGCTACCATCTCTCACCTTACTTGTTTATCTTGTTGCCCAATGTCTTAACAAGCTTAATCAACAATGCAGTCGCAATTGGTAATCTTACAGGGATTAAACTAAATCATTGGTGTCATATCCTATCTCATTTGTTCTTTGCAGATGATACGATCTTCTTCCTGGATGCCAAGCTTACTGAATGTCATAACTTAGCTTCTATTTTGAATGAATATTGCCTAGCTATAGGTCAAGCTGTGAACAGAAATAAGTCTGGTTTTTTTTTTTTTAGTCCTAACTGTCCTTGGAGTTTGAAAGCAAATCTAGCCCATGAACTAAGAGTCCCTATTTTGCAAAAACCTGGAAAGTATCTGGGCCTCCCATCAGACTGGGGGAATTCTAAACGAGAAATGTTCTCATGGATTATGAGTCGGGTCCACTCTAAGCTTGAACGTTGGAAGGAGAAATTGATCTCAAAAGGGGGTAAGGAAGTCCTACTTAAATCTGTTGTGCAAGCAATACCCCAATTTGCTATGTCGATTTTCAAAATTCCTATCGCTTTGTGCAAGACGATTGAAAGGCAGATTGCTCGGTTTTGGTGCAGTCTAATAACAGTAAGCAGGGTATTCATTGGAAGAGTTTGGGAATCTATTAAACGAAGGAAAGATGAAGGGGCTCTAGGTTTTCGTGATTTCCTTGCTTTTAACCGCGCTTTACTGGGAAAGCAAGCTTGGCGCCTTGCTAAACATCCTAACTCCCTACCTAGCAGAATCTTTAAAGGGCTCTATTTTCACTCTAGCAATTTCTGGACTGCTACGCGAGGGCTTCGACCCTCTTGGGGATGGCAAAGTGTTCTGCTAGGTCGTGATTCTATCACTGATAAGGTTATATGGTCAGTTGGGGATGGCACACAAATCAACATAAGGGAGGACAAGTGGCTAGCCAGGGGCGTCATAGGAGGACCTGCTCCTCGGGATGAACCTCAAAGAGTTGCTGATTTTATACTACCAGAACAGCAAACATGGAACCGAATAAGGCTCAGTCAGAGTTTTGACACTCAATTAGTAGAAGAAATCCTAACCATTCCTATTCGGCCGCACCATACGCAAGACCAAATTGTCTGGACAGGACAACAAAATGGACAATTTCAGGTGAAAAGTTGTTATAATCTCATCAGAACTTAGCAATTACCTTACATCAATACTCAAGCCTCTTCATCATATCAACCACCTCGCAAGCTATGGAACGCCTTATGGAAACTCACTACCATGCCTAAGCTACGTCCATTCTTATGGGCAATTTGCAACAACGCGTTGCCGACTCGAGAAAACTTATATCAGCGACACATTATTTCCACCCCTATTTGCTATTTGTGCAATTCACAGGTACCCGAAACACTCGAGCATCTATTTCTATTATGTCCGTGGACTTTTTAAGTATGGTTGCACAAAGAGATCAACTTCAGATATTACCCTACAGACGTTACTCGTATAGAAAGCTGGCTACTCGCAGTTCTAGAGACAGGAAGACGTACGCACTTTTGAAATCAGTGCGACTCTCCTCTGGTTTATTTGGAAAGCCAGAAATAACTTTCTATTTAGAAAGCAACGCCCCAATGTCGAGCATGTAGTTTACTCTACACTGGCAACGGTTCAATCCGCTTGGAACCTAGGCCAAAATAGGCAGCGATGTAGAAGCCAACAACAAGATTCACATCAGACATTTAGCACCCACCAGCCAGGGGATCTATTAAAGTTAATTTTGTTGCGGCTTACTTACCTCAGCATCAAGATGCTTCAATCGCCTGCGTGTGCCGCGATTCATCTGGAGTTCTAATCGATGGATTCGCGCGGACGGTGACTGCTTCTTCGGCATTGCAGGTTGAGGCGCTTGGTTTAACTCACACTCTACATTTCTTGCTTCAGAGAGGACGCCAATTGGATCATGTCCAGGTGGAAACAGACTATTTCACTCTTGCAGAAGCCACTCGTGATCCTACTACGACGCCATGGGAACACAGGAGTATCCTCCAAGAGGCGCGATGTCTGCACCTTCGGTGCCCTAATCTCACCATTACCTATTGCAGAAGGAAAGCAAATGAAGTCGCGGACCGGGCCGCGAAAGCCCACCGGGCCTCCCTTATTTCCTCAGATTGGGCACAACACCCTCCTTCCTTTTTGCGAGATCTATTGTACTCGGAAATGCCGAACATTGTCATCTCTAGTAACAGTTTATAATATATCTTTGCTTTCGACCAAAAAAAAAAGTTAAAGAAATATATATATTAACATATGCAATCAAAGTCGAGGTAGGCAGAAAACTTTCTGTTCTAACGAAGAAAAAACAAACTTATCCAAGGAGGTTTCATCTAGACGACAATACGAGGCAAAATTTAGGATTCAAGAAGGAGATAATATATCACGACTGGACAAATCAATCAAGAATAGCCAAAAACGTGAAAAAAAAAGTTCGACAGTGAACATCTCAACCGAGTATTAAGTACCATCCGGAGGTCACGAACATACAGGAGTATAGAATGTCATTTCTGCACGTCAAGACATATAACACAGTACCCAACGAACTATGTCTTCCGTGTAGGGCTTCAAAATCAACCTTATACTTGCGCACCAATACTCCAAATTATAATTATTTTTTTTCTTGTGGGACACCAATACTCTAAATTCTTTTTTGTCTGGCCAGTACCACATACTTGTACTAGTAATCCAAAAATAACTTATGTTAGACTGTCGATTTATAATGCTTGCTGAAAATTTGACGTGACAGCATCGGTGGACCATCTCAAGCAAATGGATCTAACTTGGCAATGGATGCACGGTACCACGTTGACCAAGAGCATAGCCACATTAGAGTTTTAATGTCCATGCACGCTGTTGCGTCTGATTTCAAATGGTCATATGGATAGAAGGTACTTTTGATTATAGGTACAGATTTGAGAATATTAACTAGACGAAATAGAGTTGGGGGTATTGGCATATGTGGGAAATATTAGTTTTTTTTTTTTTTTTGTCGTTATCCCTGAAAACGAATGCCATTTACTAGTTGTGACTTAGAGTCCAAACGAATGCAACAGCCCAATGACACACCAGGCATGGCGCTTGTGATTTTATGACCTGCATCGGCCCTTCACACCTAGAGATTGTTCCCTGACACAATTCTACCTTATATTCAAATCATACTATCGATATTACAATGGAGATACTAAAAACAGTGCAAGTTACATCCATCCATATAATCAATCTTTATCCAAGGAATTAAAAAATCATGAAGGACTTTACATGGATTTGGACAATAAATTTGTTGGGACAAATATAGGATTTATGAAAACATTGTATATTGACAAAGTTACCATCTCAAAAGAAAAGGTTCTTATAGATTAAAAATTAAGTTCGGAATTAAGGTAGGTCGAACTTATAAGAATTGAGTTTTTTTTTTGTTGGCCAAATACAAATTTGAGGTTGAATCAACTAAATTCAACGTAATACATCAGAAATGTTATCACATCCGACATTGGGCCGACATCACTAGCAAATTGACCAGAGAAAGTTATCTCGAAAAAATTCATCTCTTTATAGTCATTAAATAAGGTTGTCACTCCTGGGAGTGAATGTAGGAAGTGCAGAAGGCGAACTAAGTGTGAACATTCAACCAAAGGTGTCTTGGGAATCGGCAACAGCTAAGCATTGCGGCCATCAACCTGTCCTTTTATCTTTTTATAGTTCAAGTAGCTAGCTTACTTCGCCTCGTGTCAGAAATGATTGATTGGATCGACCTGCCCGAGAAGGCAACTAGACTCAATCACCAGCAACTAGGGGTGTGCAACACCAGCAACTAGGGGTGTGCAACGGAACCGCCCGAACCGGACGGCCGATTTTGGGCAAATCTCACGGTTGGCAGTCCGATTCCTAGTTTCTAATCTTGAAACCGGTGACCGGTTGGTCTGGTTCCTGATTCCAACGTGAGAACCGGACTGACCGGACCAAATCAATTATACATATATATATAATTTATATACATATAATATATAAACATCAAATTTAATATTTTTATATATGAATATTATATATAAAACTTATTACAATCGAAATTGTAATTGACTCTTCTTATTACTCTTTATTTATAAAGAAAACCTACTTATTAATTTCATCTTTTACTCCATGTGGGACTAAGGCTCCAAGAGACTCACAAGGCACTTCAAGCCTCCAAGAGTCCCACATCGACTAAATGTTCAAAGAGCATAAGAGAGAACTTGGCAATTGAGACTAAAACGACTACGATTCATGGCAAGGATTTAGAGAAACCAACTCTCTCCCTCTCTGTGACGGCCTTTGGCTGCGCCGTCAGACAACCTTCATTCCTCAATGAAGTTGCTCGAGGTCGAGGAGAAACTCTACGTGACCAGCTTCACCTTCTGATGGGTGAACTTTTAGAGGTTTGATCCAGCGAGCGATAATGAGAGGTCATCTGAGAGTGTCGCGAGCAGGGGTTGTTCAAATCGATTAAAGAGAACCTTTGGAATGAGTTATCACCTTCTTCTTGGGCTAGCACTAACTTGGCTTCTTCTGTGGTTTTGCAGCAACTTGTGATTGTAGACCTTTATGAAAATTTCTTCATAGCCATTTGGCGGAAAAAGTTTCCGACTGACTTGATCCGCAAACTTCAAAACTTGCACATCTTGAACGTGGACACAAAGCACCTAGACTTCAAGTTTCTTGGCGTTCAATAGGGTGCCAAATCAAGTGAGGAATGGCTATGTAACAGAACTTCAGAGGAGATCTTTTTTCCTGTGACTGGATTTTTGTATTTTTTGTTCTATACTAGTATGAATCACAATGAAGAAAGCGTTCACTTGTACCAGTGATTACTGGAAATGCAAAAAACTGGTGGAGACTGCCTGTACAAAAACTTGAAAACGACAAATGTATCTTAAATTCGTACGGTTTTACATGTCAATGATCTATAGCATGTCACATCAACTATAATGGTAAGTTTTGCAAGATTCACAACAAGAAATTAAACTGAACTAATTTTTTTTCCTCAGTTTTCAATATTTGCAGCTAGCATCAAACAATTCATTGCTCTAAAAACTAGTGTGCATGACCAATAATCATAGCCACCATCGAATAATTATTCATCATTGAATAAAAAGGCATCTCAATTGCCATGAAGGGTTGAACCACGGAGTACATCAAACATTCTTGTTGAGTCATTCAGCATCGGCAAGCCCTTCTTCTTTGCCTCTATTTTCCAAAGCAGCCTAAAAATATCCTCGCCAACACTGCAAGCAATTTTGAAAGACACCACAAAGCAAAAGAGATTTGACAACACAATATTGAGCTAGACAGCATCAAATGGAAATACGGAGTGCATAAACACACAGAGACCAGAATATAAAGAAAGATCGGTCTATGGGGAGAAGCGAGACACAATCAAAGAAAGAATCGAGCTAGACAGCATCAGATTCAGATAAGTGGATCCCTCATCGTTGCAACTCATAATCAGATGTTATCTGTCTTTTTTTCGATGAGTAAGATTTTGTTAAAAAAAAAACATAACAGAAAGGGAGTAGTCCTGTCACAAGATAAAAATACACAAGCTCAGGCATTAGGAAGCACAAGGAACTCATTATCAATAAAATGAAGTTGAAGAGCAGAGTGTGAAAATCTTGCTTATGCCCATACTAGGCGAAGAGAGTCAATCAGCATAAACCCTAAAGCCCCAAATCGGTTCCAGTGGAGGAACAGAGAGAGAAACAGGCAGATGGTGTCGTTTTCGCAACTTCAGCCACACTCAGATAATTTCGCAACCAAAATAGTCTCTTTCCACTTTTAATTTGAGCCATGTGTAATTCATGTCACCACCTTGTGACCTTCATTATCCATTTAAGCCATTGTGTAGGATTTTTAATGGGTTCATTGACCAAACCGTGACGGATGGTAAATGTGTCATACAAATATAGATATAGTATTTTTGGTGAAAAGAAAAAAGAATAGAAGTATATTTTGGGATTTTTGTGGCTTATTCCCTATAAAATAATTGATCTATGCCGCGACATTCAACTTATTTGTGTCATTAAAACATGCAAGTAAGATTTCCTCTTTGAGTTATAAAAGCCACCTAAATGCTTATAGGGTATGGAGTGCTCTAAGTAAGTAAAATATGATGGCAAATACCCTCGTTAAGGGGAAAAAAAAAATCGTAGCGTAAGAATTTGGGATGATCTCGTAAAACATTGGGAACACGATTGTACCTCGTACGCTTTATGCAACGAAGGCAAAAACTCGCGATTTCTTCGAGTCCGTGCTGTTCCCACATCATTTTCCCAAAAGTGTCAGCCAAATTGTACCCATAATCCTTACTTATCTTCCATTCTAGCATATCTTCTGAAAAGTGCACGCTCAGAAAGATCCTCTATCGATGAATCAAACACATATAGTTCCGATAGGTTCTTCAAATATGAGATATCAAGTGTGGTCAGCAACCGGCATCTTCCAATATGAAGTTTTGTGACAGTCGAGGGAATTTGCGAAATGCGTTCCAGAGCACGGCAATTGAAAAGCTGAAGAGTCTTCAAGTAAGGAAGTGCACCCAACTCAGGAGATAGGTTAGTAATGTCTGGGTGACCCAACGTCAAGACTTCCAGTTTGGATAATTTCCCAATCCACCGAGACATGGGAACCTGCACCGACTCAGATTGGCTAGAGATCGTAGGCACCTTGATGATGAACAACAGTTGCTTCAAATTGATCAAGTTGGAAAAATCAGGATCGACTGTTAGTGCATTAAATATGATTAACAGAGAAGTTAAGCTTTCTGGAAGCCTTGCCAGGGCTGGTACAACTAATTCTGCTATAAATAACTTAAATGCTTTTAGATTCTCTAAACTTTCCATAGAGTCAGGTAACTCGATGAGTCTTGAATCGAATAGATCTAACTTAGTCAATGATCGTAATTCCTTAATGGAGGATGGAAGTCTCTGAATACAGTAGCACTTTCTCAACAATAAGCTTTCAAGATTTGTCAGCGCTCCAATGGAGTTGGGTAAGTCAAAAATGGCCGTCTCGTTCAAAGAAAGCTTCAATAGCGAAGTTAGACAATTGAGTGAGTCCCCTGCTTTTGATGACTGTGAAATATGAACATGGGGACTCTCCATGTTCTCGATACCCCACCAATCAGGAAGTTCAAACATAGAAGTTCCGTCAAGGAGAAGTTCTGTCAGAGCAGGCAATGTACCCAGCTCTTTTGGCAACTGGAAGAGCCTTTTACAATTATTCAAGTTCAAGTACTCCAAGTGCTTCAATTGGCCAATTGACGAGTCGATTTCAGCTAATTTACGACAACCTTCAATAATCAATCTCTCCAATGTCAGGAGTCTAGAGAAATCGGGAGTCTTGGACAAACGCTCACATCCCGAAAGAACTTTTAATTTCTTAGCTCTCTGTAATACCAACAAAACAAATGTCAGTAAATCTGTTAAATCAAGAGAATGTCCACACTGATAAAGAAGACTTCTCTAGAGCTGAGGGTACCTTAATATGTCTCCATCCGTCCCAATCATGAGTTAATTTACTTCCTGAAAAATCAAGAATGACCAAATTGCTCAATGAAAACTTGCTTAACGTAAGTATTCTCTGAGGAAAATTATGCCAAGAGAGCCATCTTAAATTGGGAAGGAGTTGGTTCTCGCGCAGTGAAAAATCCGTATGCGAAGTGATGAAGGGCATGTTACGCCGAAGGAGTGTAGCTTGGGAGAAAAAACTTTCAACTCTCTCAAAAAAGAGGCGTTTCCTTTTAACCTGAAGGAACCTTAATTCTGGCAGCGCTGCAAATCCTTCAAGAGTGAAACGATACTGTGACCAACCCTTAAACTGCAAACAAAGGGCTTCGAGCTTTGCATTTCTCTAAATGAGCAAACAAAAAAATTTATCAAAAGAAGGATGCGGTTAGATAATTAAGAGAACAATCTAGGTTATCTTTGAATTTGAGGTAAAGTTCATATTTATCTAAAGATACTTGAGTTCACTCTTATCATTCTTATAGACCAATTTGGAGAGGATCGACATAGGTTTTGAAATTTGAAATTTAACTTTTTAAGAAATGTTCTATAATGTGTGGAAATTTTTAAATTGTATATGTGGAGTTAATTGTGATTGTTGTCGCTGAGAGGGAAAGTGCCCCTGACTACTAAAATGTGAATTCTCGTGCAAAAAGGAAATTAGATCCAGGATTTACCTTCTCTCTCAATAGCATCTTCAATGCGTCATTGTGATTCCACAGCCTACTTTGCTTATCTAATTCGCCCCCACTTTCTTGAGAAACAATTTCTCTACCGAGATCTTTGAGTTGATCATGCATCCACAGCTTATTATCTTCTCCAATTTTAATCAATGACATCAACTGAAGAACTTCAAGACTTTGTATTGGGCATAAACCACAATCTCTCCACATGTATATTGCCGTATTCTTATCATATTCATGGAAAAGACAAGCTATATCAAGAAATATTTGTCTCTGATCGGGATCTAATTCTTCATAACTTATCATCAATTTACTTCCAATCCCCTCAATGTGACCTTTTTTCCACTTCACCAAGTAATCATCCCACATTTCTTTTCTTTGTCCACATATTGATAAAGTCGAACCCATAACCTCTAGAGCCAAAGGAAGACCTTCGGCTATCTTCACAATTTCTCTAGATTGTTCCATCTTCTCAATTGGAGGGTGATCACTTCTGAAAACATGCATGCTAAATAGCCGAAGGGATCTTTTAGGATCCAAACCACCAACTAAGTAAGTCAATTTCACTCCGAATTCACGTAGAACATTCACTTTTCTAGTTGTTATAAGTATCCGACTTCCCAGACCAAAGCAACTTCGCCTCCCCAAAAGTGCAGTTAATTGATCCTTCTCATCAACATCATCGAGAAGAATTAGAACTTTTTTACTGGAAAATCTCTCTTCTATAGCCATTATTCCCTCATCCTTGGAATTTATACCTGGATGTGCCTTTTTAGAGAGGTTTAAGATTAGTTGATTCTGCACAAACACAATTCCTTTTGAATGTGAAGTTTCTCTAACATCAGCTAGGAAACAACAGTCAACAAAGTCTTGAGAAAGTTTGTTGTAAACTACTTTGGCAAGAGTAGTTTTTCCAATACCACCCCTTCCATGGATTCCCACGATCTTTACATTGTCAGTGTTGGTGCCTAGCATTCCCTCAACTTCTTTCACATAATCGTCAACACCAACCAAGAAATCACTAACCACCAGATACACTTTCTTCAGCTCACTTAAAACCTTGGTAACCACCTCTTTAACTAGTTGTCCTTCGTGCCTAATGAAAAAATGACGAGAAAGCAAAGTAGAAAATGTTAGCTGAAACCTACGACAAGAAGAATTGATAGTATTCTGTGGAAGCCAAAGGATGCAACAAGAGGTGCTACTGCAACTGCAAATGGAACAGACCACATTGCATTGATCTGGAAGAATAAATTTATGGAGATGCTAGGCAGATGCTCCAAGTTGTGCAGCATTCGAACAGTTACGCAACCGTCAAAGTACAGTAGGTGATCGCTATATCTTGTTAATTAGAAGAAAAGAGGCTGAATATATTTACCGTATATCTGATGCAATAACAAGCTCCTCCTTCTCAAAATAGCTTTACCATTACCATATAGAACACGTCTTAAGTGTTATGAATAATATATAAGAGAACCCTTAACTTTCAGCATACAACATAAGTTAATTTCGACCAACATTAATATGCACTCGCATTACATAAATACACGAAAAATTTCATACTTTACGTCATAAATATTTAACTGTCACATTAGACTGTTGACACACTACTCAAACAAAGGGAACCATCGTAGCCACAACTTTTCCATGTCAAAAGAAAAAAGGAAACTTTCAACGGAAAATTCTTCGTACTTGAATTTCATGGTATCCTGTATCATGGCGTCGATCAAGGGTGGAAGATAATAAGTACCTGTTAGCCACGTTTTCTATGTCCCATCCCTTTAACCTTCCAACCTCATCGAGAGCAGCTCTCCACTTGCGGATGCTCTCATCGTCCACTCGCTTCTTGTTTTCATGCACGAGCAAGGTCCACCGTAACCTCCGGTTTGGTATCTAACCTCAGATGGTTCGACAGAGTAGAAAATGGGCATGATTACCTCCCTTCCTCTTCCGACACTCCATCATATGGGCCAACTCCTTCAGACACCACTTACTGGAAGCATAATTTTTAGAAAAGATGGGTATGGAGATCTTCGACTGCTCAATGGCTCCAAGTAGATCCGGGCCGATCTCTTCACCTACACGGAGATCTTCGTCGTCTCTGTACGTACGGACTCCCGCGTCTGTGAGACGGGTATAGAGATGATCCGTGAAGCCTGTGCGCGTGTCCGGTCCTCTGAAGCTCAAGAAAACTTCATAGTCGCACCCTTCCATCTCGACCAGTCGCAGAGAAAATGAAGCACCAAAGTCGCCCCTGCTTTAGCAATAGCAGATTTCTGAGCTCTATGAAGCCAAACGATATGGGACAAGTAGAAATGTTACTGCAAACTGAAACGGGTTCGAACGATTATGATTTATCTCGTCGATCTCAACACCAAGTTTCTCAGGATAGCCAACATCAAGGAAGCAAGTTTCGGAGAACTTCGCCTGTGTCTTGAAAGGCTGAGCAAAATGCAAATTCTCTCTGACTTTGGCTTTTTGCAAGAACATTCAGCGGACGCGTTTTTTCCTCTCTGTTTTTTTCAATGGTCTATTCTGGCTGCGGTACCATGATGGCCGACAGTTTGCAATGGGGGTAGCTCTCACGTGGGTCAGTGATTGACTCGATGTAGTGACGAGCCCTCAAAATTTTTTTATTTCATTCTAGTAATTTTTTGTAATGATGAATATCCCACCATTATTAAATTATTCCAAAAAAACAGTCGTACTAATCTTCAATTCAAAAATTCAAAGGTCACATAAAGTTCGGACGTGAGCGCGTCATGTCATGGAAATTATCCCACTTTTTTGACTCATCTCAAATAAGCAAAGATCCAGGAAGCTTCGCAATTGTCTAGAGAGGCGGAAAGCCTTCCTATTGACCTAGCAAAGAAGCAGTCAGCAAAAGAGCTAATGAGCCCTTTCATGTACAATATACTTTTTTTTTTTTTTCAGATTTAATGAAAACTGCTAGGAATAAATAGTGAACTGAAATTATCTCATGTTTGGTTATATCTTGAGCATACTTGAAAACTCTCTAGATTTCTATGTCTCTTCAAATTATTCAAGAAGCAGATTTGTCGATGGTATTCATGTCCCACGTCAAAACTTTGGATGCACTTTCCTATTTTGGAGACCAGAAATCATCTTAAAGATATTCGATAAATAATGTTCCAAGTTTCAACTGAATGATACGACTGACATGTCCAATTCACTTACCTGGCATGCATTTGAAAGTACGCATATACGCATAGCGCATTGCCACGTGTCCAATTCAATTCAAGGGCGTGACGATTTAGTCATTTAGTCATAAGCCTACCAAAGTAGCCAATCCTTCGCCATCAAAGCACCATTCACATCAGAACACAGTTTCTCCCTCCATCAGGTTTCTTTTTTACCATCACAGTTTCGAAAGGGCATGCGAAACAGATATCATCTTTCCTCAAGCATGTTTGGTACGACTTCCTCACAGCCGCACAAGTGAAAAAATCTGCAGCTTCATTTCACTTCCATAATCTCGATTGCTGTCAAAGCCAAACCAACAATATATTTGTGGCATTCAAACTACTTTGGTAACATCTGTGATAATTTGGCTGCTGCAATCCAAGTTGGGAGATCATCGTTGGCAACTCTTTCCTTCCTCAATCCTTGGTCTATATTTTGATATCCGGCACATAAATTCAGAGACCGATTCTGGTACAATCTACTTTGCTAATCCAAGTAAGAGCAAATGTTCCAGCAATTCTCTCTTACCATCGCATGATTTTCGCTAACAATAGCTGAATTTGTTATGGTTCATCTTAGACCCACGAGAGTAAGTCCCTTGTCCCACTCATTCTCAAGAAACTCATCAGAAAAAATCATTGGAAATGGGTAAACAGAAGTGAGAGGCTAGCTTATGTTAAATAGAATTGTCAAGTAACATCTAGAAGAAAAAATGTATAAGTTACACCCCCTATATGTGAAACACATCGCGCAAAAAGTGCATATATAGTACACGAAGTTCTCAATTGCCCTAAAAACTACACCCTTTCCTGTGGAAACTATTCTAAGCTTTTGTTTTTCACGTAAACAAAAAGCAGAATGCTTCAAAACTGAAAGATCATTCACGAGAATATGACTTCACAACTGGAGAGAGCCACATCACATGCAGGAATCCACATCTGTAAAACAAACTGAGTGAGCATTCACCCCGGAAGAAAGCCGCAAAAACAATTCATATTGTGCAACTATCGATGCAATGCTTGCACAAAGTTCCAATTCTCATCTATGACCATGTGAACATACAATGAACCAATGCATTTACAACCGCATTTGACCAAATAAACCACTCGTGCTATATTTGGAAATTGTGCAATTTCTCAGTTATACCTCATGCTGCTGATGAAGAAAGAACCAAATGCCTCTCCATACTCTACTTGTCAGGATGTCCGCGTTTAGCTTTACGGCGCGCATTATTCTTATGAGCATTTCGTGCAGGTTTCTTGGCTTTTGTGCTGCAGCAATTATACAAATGGAAGCTCAATTGTAGTGTAAAAAACTAAACAACACTTCATCTTCCAACTACAAATAGTCGACAACCAAATAAAGCAATTAAGCAACCTTGTACGGAATAAATAGATGGTATGAAGCTCACCCAAACAAGGCAGAGAGAAACTTCGAGAGAATAATGATTGGCAGAGCCAACAGAGCAGATGCCTAAGCACAATTTTTTTAAGAAAATTGTTAAAAAGGGAACTCAGTATAACAATAAAAATTCAACGACGATGATAAAGAGAGCAACAACTCTATGAGAACATACCGCAAACCACACAAACTCCTTAGTTGCAAGAGGTCTTGTCAACTCATCCTTTTTCAAGGTCTCTCTAATACGGGCTTGTACCTAACCAGAAATTAGAACTAGTCATAATATGTGAGGATAGCACATATTATACAACATAGAAAAACCAGAAGCCATTGTTCAAGCAGAAGATAAAAATAAAAAATAAAATTGATCAATATAATCAAAGTCGAGGTAGGCTGAAAACTCTTGTTCTAACAAAGACAAAACCAATTCATCCAGAGAGGCTTCATCTAGAGGAATGGGAGGCAACATTCAGGATTAAAGCAGATAATATCTCACACCTGGACAAATCAATCAAGAATAGCCAAAAATTTAAAGAGTTCAACGGTAAACACCTCAACCAAGTATAGAATACCAAATCAAGATCATGACCATACAGGAGTCTAGAATGTCATCTCTGCACATCAGTACATACACCAGTACCTGATGATGATAACTTGAAGCAGACTTTAAGAACTTCCCGTAGACACGAACTACTTCCTTTGTGTAGGGCTTCAAGGTCAACCTTAGTTTATCAACATGAGGTTTTGTCACAGTAACAATGTTATCGATATGCGGCTTGCTGAACTTCTTGACTTCCTGCAGAACAGGACCACAGCCTTAACATAGATGTTCAAAGGAGATGAAGAGACAAGGGATCTCATATCTTATCCACCTGGTAGTAGGGATCGACAACTTCCTGAACCTTAATCAAGTGTGGAGTGAGAGCACTCTTAGATGACTCATAAACCTCAAGGGTTTTTGTAGTCAGAGAATGCACATGTGGCTCAAGAGATGTTTTTACTGTCAAGCAGTGCTCCTTCATTGCTGGAATCCACTCCTTGAGAGAAAAAAGGAATAACTATAATTTTAGACCATAGCAATGATATTAAGCATATATTAAGCATGTATGATAAGTAGATGATCCACCATACTCATTTAACTTTCAAGCATAGCTAGATCAGTGATCAGATTGACACAGCATCAACATTTCTACGAAAAATATAGCTTACCTTCTTCACCATCTCTATGTGAGGTTCAGCCCACTTTGCAGCTTGAGATTTCTTCTCCAAGGTCTAGCACGGTTTAGAAAGTAACACAGTTAAAGCAGCAGAAGACACAATAAAGTCGGAATGTCTGCTTGAAAGAGTACCATGAACCGTGGATGACCCTTTCCATTTACAATACTCACAACTTGGCAATAGTAAACAGTACCTTCTGAATAATAGTATTCATTGCAGGTTTTCCATGTTCACTCCAGTGCAACTCAATGAAGGACTGCAATGAATGATCATCACATCACAATAACAGCTTTTACGAACAAAGATAGCACAAGAAGAACTACCTGAAATTGCGTAAGATGTATAGCCAACCAATGCGGGAGCCATGCACCATGAACCTGACATAAAATAAAAAGCATCAGCTTCTAGAGAAGATGGAAAGACTAACATGATGCGGAAAAACATTGATCATATCATACAATCATTTGCTTGCGCAATTTAGCACAAGATGTTTCTTGAATCTTCAAAATCATATTTCCAAGAATAACCAAGTATTATCTATTACATAGGCTCTTAGGCACATCATATAATGTGAACAGCAGTGAGAGATTGTGATTGGGAAATTTTTTTCAAAGTAAATCAATTTCATATTATCTTTTCCTAGTCTTTTTTTCAGAGTAAATCTCCTAGTCTGTTATAGAAATATTTTTCAATGACAAAAATTTTCAGAGAAGCAAGGGAAATCACCATTGTGCTACTTAGTAATGGAGATTTTTCAAAAACAATCTCATTGTCAAGATCAATTCTGAAAAGAGTATCTAAAAGGGGTCTGTCAAATAACAAAAACACTGCCTTCTATTTCTGAATACAGAAGATACTGTTTTAAGAGTTAATAACAGTTCAGGTCTTGTACCTCTGTTAGCTCCTTATGCTTTGAAGCAGCTTCAATCTTTGCCTTCAATAGTTCCTCCTGATTACCCAAAAAGGATATCACAGGAGGGTCATCCCAGAGTTTCAATTACATAAAACGGGGCATGCAGATATACATACCTCAGCCACTTTAAGAGCTCGTTCAGTTTTACGTATCTTTGACTTCTGCTCATCATTGATCTTTTGGAGCTGGCAAGGAAGTTTATAAACTGATGTTAGCACACACCTACCAAACAGCATGAAGCTTGACTTTCCCAGCATTGCAGAGCAACAACTCATTCTATATCTAGATATGCACAAAAGTATGCTTGAATACATCTTTCCAATTCATGGATGAAATCAACTGTATAGTTTGTATGACACCTAAAATCAAAACAAACACTTCAAGATATTGTCTTGAGTCAAGTAACCAAAGAAACATGATATGGATTTTAGTGTTGATCAGTTTCAAGCAGCCAAGCAGCATTGATTCAGACACCAAAGACTCATCTCATGCACATGGATTGCAGTTCGACTAAATCCATCTTCCAGGGCAATGTTTAAAGGAAAATCAATTGAGTCTCATCTATAAATGCATCACTTTTGGAGAGTCCCCATAAAATCGAAAAAAAGCAAATGGTACACAGCTCATGTCACGATGTTCAATACATCATTGAGATGCTTTCATATTTTTAAGTGGGAAAAGCAGCAAGTGGTTGCCTGACATTATGACCACAAGCAGTATCACCTGTTTACTTCTTTTTGTTAATCATTAGCTATTCTCATATAAACATTGTTCATATATTCTACAATGAATTATAACCATATTTGTTGTGTACATTTTTTCCACCTTCTAAAAATGCATGCTAATTATGAAAACATATAATTCTAAATGGCAAGGTAAATCACCTTTGGAAGGACAATTTTCTGTCCATTTTTCTATGAGTCTATTATCTAATATGTGCAATTAGAAAAGCATCAAAGCAAGTAAGTTTGGTGAGACAGTGGTTTCAATAACCACCCTAGATAACCTATGGGTACATAAGAAATGTATGGAATTGATTCTTTTTAATGAATAGATCCGATCGCAACTTCGAATATGGAATTCAAAGGGATCAAATAGGATATGATACTTTGAATCATAGAACGATAATGAAATATACGATCAACCAACGTTTATCAAATTTGAAAAAGAGTTAGAAGAATGGAGGTTATGCACAATGCCTAATCCAAATGGACAAACTGTTTCCACAAATCTAAGATAAACAGAATAAAGTAACAGTATCATCCTTCGCTAATCCATCTTCACTTTAGAAAACGAATAACTATAAGTACCAACTAAAAACCTTACAAAACGCCAAATGCACATATGCAATGCACATTACTAGTCTTTTCTTCAATATAAGAGATGAATTTTATAGTCTAACAATCATGCAGTGTACCTAAAAGGTATATGTTATAAATTATTATAGAAATAGTCCACAATAAAGAGATCAACATGTTATATAAAAAGATAATTTTGACAGTACTCGCGCGAAGTGCATTGATAGAGCCAAATTAACTAAGATTAAATCCATATATGGGAATATCTCCAAATAGGAATGTTTCAACCCGTGCATTCCATGGGTGTTTCACTCATTTCTTTAGAAGTTTGACAAAAGTGCTGTGTGCGAATCAGCACTACAGCATCACGTCCAGGAAAGCTACACTAGAAAAACTAAATTATCCTAAACACGGTTTTTACATGATAATGTAGTTGTAAATTCATCAAGACGCTATATTAAGGTGGCCACTGGCAGGGGAAAAATGTGACTCCTTCCCAGAAGACTAGCTAGAACGGTGGGTTAACTGTGAAGTTTCATGTCCAGCAAACACAGATAGTGAAAAACCCGTGACATCATCTGTCAGGAGCTTTCCATGAGGCATCCATAGATGGTTCTATTCATTACAGTAGAGAAGTTAATTATAAGCTTTATTCCAGACCACTATACCATCACAAGATTTATCTCACATACATGTTGCTCCAACAAACCAGAGACAAGCATCAATTAAGAACAAATGAAATGTACAATGCAACAAGAAACAACAGACATAGATTAAAAGAAGAGAACCAAAACAGCATGAGACTTTGTTGGGAATCCCATCACTGGAAACTTACATTTTCCAGTTTTGCATTTAGTTCATTCATCCTCTTCTCAGCTTTACTCTCACGGGACTCCAAAACTCCCTTTTCCTTCAGCTGCGATTGTACATCTGTTTTGAGCTTGTCCACCTGCATAAATAAGCATTCCAGCATTAGTTCACAAAACATCTGAACTTCTAGAGTTTCCATATCTTTGGTCCATTTCCAACCTGTTTCTCCAATTCAGTGGCCCGAGATTGAGCCTTCTCTATCTCAGCTGCAGCATCTAGTTTCCCCTTTTTCTATGAAGCAGAAAACCAATATCGTCAAAGCAAATTCTAAGAGTTAAAACAAAAGCAACATCAAAACAACAGAAGATCGCGTGAGAAATACCTGCAGAGATGATACCTCACTCTGTAACGATGCAACTTTATCCAATTTCTCCTTTATGATCTTTTCCTTTTCTGCTAAGATCTTGTCCTTGGTTTGCAGCTCTCTAGTTTTCTCATTAAGAAAGGAATCTTCACATCGATAAACAGATGTAAGAGGCGTTAGACATTAAGCAAATCACATAGCAGTCCTTGTAAGACAATCTCATGCACAAAAAGCAGATTCAAAAAAAGCCAAACTTTTCCACGTCCTAAGGAGGTCAGTAGCCATTCCACAAGAATGATTACGAATCACTTCGACACAAATCGAATCCGCCTAAACTCCGCAAACGCACACCACATTCTACGGATGCCAATCCCTTTCCTTTCACTCCAAGATTCGACGAGCCCAAAACGCGAACTTCACTGACTAACATAACTCCAGCGTGCCGAGCTGCATTACACGAATCCGACCGAACGAACATTCGACAACCGCAACGACCCTCACCCGCACTCACGAAGTAACAAAACTAGAGAATCCCGATCTAGCCACAGGAAAAAGCAAAAGAACCAGAACCGCATCGCCATCGGAGGCGACGAGCGACTCACCGAGGACCTGGATCTTGGACCTGAGCTGCTCGACCTCGGCCTTCAGCGCCGACGATTCGGCGCCGCCGATCGCCGCCGCCGCCGCCGCCGCCGCCTTGGCGCCGCCGTCGTCGTCAGCCCTAATCGACGGAACCCAGATCAGAGCGGAGACGAGGAAGAAGAACACGAAGGCGGCGCCGATCGGGAGCTTTGATGCCGCCATGGAGATCCTCCGCCCCACCACCACCGCGACGGCTGCGCGAACTCCCTCCCGAAGACGGCGGAGCGGTTCTTCTCTCTCGCCTTCGATGAAAATAAGGAGCAGGAACCTCGGGAAGGGAAGGAAATCGAGAGCCGGAGCGGAGGCACGAGGGGAGAGGTCGTATTTAATCCGGAATCGAATCCGATTTCCGGCGAATTAATTAATGTTTTTTCTCGAGAAATTTAATTTAAAGGGCGGTCCGCCACGGGGGTAGGTGATTGGAGAGCCACCAAATTAAAGCGAGCATAGCTTGGTCTTGACGAGGGGAAAAGCTACAAAAAATAATTTTAAATCATTACTATGAGGACAAATTTACCTTAAAAAAAAACTTGTATAGCATTAAAAATTTTTAATTCGACACATTTGTCTTTAATTTTTACTCCTATGTAACACAATTACTCTCCACTAAGATTTTATTAGATGATTCTTCGATTAAAATAATGTCATTTTTATTTCTTACTTTTTGCTTCATGGTGTCCATGTAGATAGATTTTTACCAATTCATAAATACAAGTTTAGAACTTTTGGTATTACCAGAAAAATATTATGACAATTTGTATAATTTAAGATTTTTGGTGGCTTTTGCTCTTTTGACAATTAGAAAGACATAAAATTTTCTAATAAAAAAGGCAATGGAAATTTAAAAAAAAAAAAAATAGATTTTTCATGGGATTTTATTATTCGGATTTGTGGATCCCACCGCCGTGGGGAAGTCAATTTTGCAGGCGATAAAAAAAAAGGAAAGAAAAAGAAATCGGGAAAGCTCTAAAACGACGCCGTAATCGGAACATCGCGCGAGATCTTTTCGGGGAGCCAGCCACGTGAGGAAAGCTGGTAGCTGCGTCCGTACGCACGCAGCAAAGCTATATCGGTGCGAATTCTCCGCCGTCGGATCAGATGGCAATCGACGCCGATCGCCCGACGAAGCGGGGGCGCTCCTCCACCGTCGGATCCAAGAACAGATTTCGCCGGTCCGGAAGGAAATTCGTCACGTGAAGCCACGTCCGCACGGGAAAAAGCCGATCGGGAAAATGCACGCGGAGCGGGGGACGCCTTTCGAAGTCGCTTTCCTTTTTGACCTTTGAAATTCGCAAGTAGATCTGCGAACGGCTCGTGTTACGCTATCCTCTACTACAAGGTATCTCGTAACGAGATACTTTCCGGCTCAATAGTAACTTGATCGGGTCAGGGCGACAGGCTCGCCAATCTCGGACTTTCGAGTAGTAGTGCGAAATAATTATAGTCCAAATTGAGCATTCCATAAAGGAGGCAACACCGTCATGATAATGCACCTTTTTATAGATTAAAAAAGATGTCACTTTGACTGTGTTCATCTCTTCCCTTTTTCTCTCGTCAACTGTTGCTTTTCCCAACCTTTCAAGTTGTTTTCCAATTAAAAAAAAAAAAGTTGTTTTTCCAATTAATTCATCCTTTTTAAAATATAAAAGAAAAATTATACTTTCAAGTCTTAATATAGACGTCATGATATAGGTTATGATTAACCGAAGGATGCATATAAAAGGTTCTATTTATTCTAGAGTTAACACGATAAAAAATCGTAAATTAATATATCTGTAATAAATTTATCTTAAATTAATTTTTCGACCATCCAAAATCCCAAACTACTATACCTGTGAGTCTGTGACAAATTTATTTTCCGTTACTGTCAAACAACTGAATTAAATGACACGTAATTATTAACAGGTATACCAATTTGGGATTTTATCCTCCATTTGTCACAAATATTTCAGTTTATGAGATTTCGTGGTATTAATTCAATTTCAAATAAATTTATCACAAATATATTAGTTTGGAGTTTTGTTGTGGTTGACAAATTAGTTAATAGTAAATTTGTTACAGTAATACTAATCTAGAGTTTTTTGTGATCATAAAATTAATTTAAGATAAATTTGTCACGAACATATCAGTTTGAAGTTTTTCATGTTATTAATCATTTTTTTAGACATAACTTATAAAAGGGTGAACATGCATGCAAAAGGGATATTAACATCAAATTCAAAAATTTAAGCTATTAGATGGAGGAAGATTACACGTGTGTATTCATTCTTCGCTTTGCCACCGATGTAAAAGATGAGCAAAGTGAACCTCCCACGGAAGAAAACGAAGCCAAAAAGGAGGCGCGACACGAGGACTCGTATTTAGATCGAATATAATTTATATTTTTAAGTAGTTTTATTTTCCGGAATTAAATTTAAAGGTCGGTCCACAAGGTGGGTAGGTGATGGAGAGCCACCAAATAAAGAGAGAGAGAGAGAGAGATCGCATGGGTTCGTTTGACAATTTAAAAAGATATTAAATATTTCCGGGAAGAAAAAGGGAAAAGATAATTAAAAAAAGGACATTTTTTAATGGATTTGGATTCAGATTTCAGATCCCACCGTGAGGAAGTCAAATTTTGCAGGAATAAAGAAGAAGGGGAACTGACCAAAAAAAGAAGAAGGGGAAAAAATGGAAAAAAAAAAAAAGAAGAAGGTAAAAACGACCCGTCGCGCATGTCGTATTTGGAATGTCGTTCAAGATCCTTTTGTGAACGTCCAGTCGAGGGTTTTTAGTAGAGTCGGGCACGTGGGACTGAACTGGAAGACGTTTCATACCTTCGTAGGAACACTGGCGGTGCTGCGAACGTGCACAAGGATAGAGAAAATGATATAAAAAAATTAAATTTATTATAGTTTTACCAATTCAGTTATAAGCATTTTAATTGTATTAATTGAGTATTAAATATTTTTTTATTTTGTTAATTAAGTCAATCTAGTCAATTTTAACCGAAAATCATTAATATGGACACCAACACTGACATTGATATTTTTAAATCATATTTTGATAAATTTTTAAATTTTTATAATTTTCATTTTTTTTTCTTTTTTTTTTGTTTTTCAGAGTAACGGTTGGTGCCCTCACTAGTACTGGGTGACGGCATCGTACCCTCACCTTCTCTAGATGCCCTCACCAAGCACTAGGAGCAATCAATTCACAATCCAATTTGGTCCCACCTAGAAATCAAGAATTGGAATAGGAAGACTAATTTTCGGTTTATGGAACTAGGAACCAAATGAGATTGGACTAGTTCAATCGATCTGATCCAGTTTCCGTATGGTCCAACAGAACTAGTCAACGTCAAGTGAAAGTGGCCATGGATCTCTACCACCGAATGCTGGATCGTTGGTCATTGGCGGATAGTCCCCTACAATAAGAGTAGATTCGAGAGGGAAGTGGTAAGAAGGGCATCGAATCGCGGTGTCTAGATTAGTGGAAGCCATTGAAATCGACACATATAGAGGTGGAGACTCGTGGAGACGAAGAAGATATGTTTATTTTGATTTTTCTATGAAAAAATCTATCCAATTCAAGCAATCTACTTCCCGACCTAGAATTTGGAATCGAACCATCTGTCAACAATTCCAATTTTATGGAATCAAGAACCAAAATGATGCCCTTGGAAAATGCTTAAAACCGGCCAGTCCGAGTTGTTCCCACTGTACATTCTTGCTAGGCAAGGGCTTGAAGGCCATCAAAGTGATCAGGTGGTTCCCTCTGCACATTCCTGCTAGGCAAGGGTTTGCAACCCTTGTTGGGGGCTATGAGAGCCATCAAAATGGAGATGGATAAGCCCTTACCCAAATCTAGTAAGAGTTGCCAAGCCCTCGCTTGGCTTAGATCTTATGAGGGCGTTGCGACTCTCGCTATACCTGGGTGAGGGCTTGCACAAGGGCCGCCAAGCCCTTGCTCAGAGGCAACGAGGGTTACTAATCCAAAAACCAATTAAAAATAAATAAAAGGAAAGATGAAAAATATAAACAAGTAATTTTAAAATATTATTAAAATATTATTTATAAGGTTTAAAGCTAAATTGGTAAATGCATAATATATTTAAAACGTGTTTAGTAATTTTGTCGTGATGAAATTGTCGGTGCAAATTGTCCACCGTCGGTTTAAATTAATTCCATGTCGATCATGGGATGAAACGGCACTTCTCGCCATCTGATCAAAATGATTCAGTGGGCACAGGTAGTTTTGTCACGTGAAGGCATGGCACTCGAGAAAAAGCCCTAGGAATGCATGTAGAGTGGAGGACCTTAATGATTGTTCTTACGGTAAAATGATTATTTATTCTTTGCGAGACCATGATTTTTTTTTTCTTTTTTTATATCGTGGGTGAATCTCTTATTAGCTTGTGTTGCATTATCAAATCATATCGTATATTTTGTGAAGACCAATTATAATATATCATCAATTCGAACTTTTAAATATAACCAATCATAACTCAAATCGAATGCATGGAGGACTCATAGCGATGATTACTCGTTCCATCCTTTTGCTAATACAAAAAGAAGTTACTTTTTATTTTCTTCATGTCTTACAGCTTTTTCTCTAGTTAACTATTAGTTTACCTGAAGAATCGCAATCTTTGAAGTTGTTTCAAATCATTCCATACTCTTTCAAATTTGATTTCTTTTTCAATTTTCAAATCTTAAAAGAAAAGTCATGATATAGGTTAACATTAACCTAGAATGATGCGTATAATTTTATTTTATTTTTTGCTTACAATAAAGCCTGCATAGATATAAAAAGATATCTTTAGTAAAGAATCAAAAAAATCTTTAGGATCGATAAGCCATGCTCCCAAGATACTCTCTAACCACATTTAGTAAGAAAATGTATGATTGTCAATAAACTGATTACTAGGGGAAAATTACCAAAAAAGTCATAAATTTATTACAATTGATCCAATTCAGTCATAATTTTTTTTTAATCAATTAAGTCCTAAACCTTTTACAATTATTCCCGATCAGTCTATTCGGTCAAAATTGGCCAGCCGGCGCTGACATGGCAACTGGCCGACACTAGCAAGCTTTTTTTTAATAATATTTTTATTTTTTTCAAATATTTTATTAAATATTGTATCTTCTTTTTTTTTTTTTCCCTTTTTCCTCCCTCCTCCCTCCTCCTTCCTTTGGCTCCAGCGATCGGCTAGGTTGGCTGGTCACGGACTAAGGCAATCTCGCCAGATCTGGCGAGAAGGCCTTGCCAGACGCGACGGCGAGCCCCCCTCGTCAGATCTGGCGAGGGCTTACCTCGCCAAATCCGACAGGGTTTCGCCTTGCGACCGTGAGGCGAGCCCTTGCCAGATTCGGCGGGGGCTCGCTAGACGTGACGACAAGCCCCCCTTGCCAGATCTAGCAAGGGCTCGCCTCACCCAGCAAATGCAAGGCGAGCCCTTGCTAGATCTGGCAAGGTGAACGTCTCGCCAGATCCGAAAGGGTTTCGCCTTGCCATCGCTAGGCGTGAGCTCGTCGACCGGCGAGGCTCCCCTTGCTAGATCCGACGACAGCAAGGCCCCCCTCGTCGGATCTGGTGAGGACTCGCCCCACCAGTGGCTAGGCAAGCTCGCTCTCGCCCAGCGACGGCGAGGTGAGCTAGCCTGGGCATCGGAGCCAAAGGAAGAAGGAAGGAGAGGGAGAAGAAAAAAAGAGAGAGGAAAAATGGATACAAAATAATAAAATATTATTAAAAAAAACTCGCTAGTGCCAGCCGGTCAATTTTGGCCGAATGGACTAATTGAGAATAATTGTAAAAGGTTTAGGACTCAATTGGTCAAAAAAAAAGTTTAGATTGAATTGGCACAATTGCAATAGATTTATGATTTTTTTGGTAATTTTCCCGATTACGAGTAACACAATAAATTATCAGCTTATAAAATAAGGCTGCCGCTTAATGAGAAGTTTCCAATCTTTCGAACTTGTTTTACGGGAAAGAATGGCGTCATGGGCGGGTTTAAAAAAGAATGATCTGAATTAATTGCTGTTATGGAGTCAAACAAGCTCCAATTTTCGCAAATTAATCGATGTCGGACAAAGCCAATGTAAGATGCATAGAAGACAATTGTCTCGCGTTGCTTAGACCGTGAACTTCTGAAGAGCAGATTAGCTATGAAACCGTGGTTGTCCTTGATTTGCACATAATCTTTTGAAAGCCCTTTGCCACGTTCTGGAATTAAAATTAGAGTAATACTACGAAAAATCCTAAATTAATATATTTGTGATAAATTTACCATAAACTAATCAAATTAGTACACATGTAACAAATTTATCCTCCGCTAATTTACATTAAATTTTACTATCAAATTGTCAAGTTGCATTACACATAGCAATTGATAGGCGTTTCAATTTGAGATTTTACTTTCCATTTGTCACAAGTTTATTAATTTATGATTTATCGTTGTAGTAATTTAACGGAAACTAATAAATGACGAATTTATCACAAATGTATCAATTTAATGAATTTTTCATAATAAAAAAATTAATTTCAAATAAATTTATCATATATATACTAATTTTAGAATTTTTCATAATATTAATCTTTGAAATTGTCACCCAGCGAAGCTTTTAAAGCATAAAACTTTTCTTCTGGTTCTGTTTCGTCAAACAAATACATTTTAGAACAACTTCTAATTTTTTTCCATAAAAGTTAACATGTAACGGTGCCGTGCCATGCTGGTCCTCCACCGGAGGTATAATGATTGGTCGTACCCCCACAAATGTCGGTCGTCAGATTGAGATGAAAAGATCTTGGTCATTGAATTCCAACCAGTTGCATCCAGTTGGCAATTATTGCACAAGGTCGGCTATCCCACTCACTAGAAAATGGACGTCTGACATGGTACAAGTAAAATTTAATGACGTTTTACAACGTTATGCCTCTAGAATTCAAGGAGTAATTATAGTGGTATATGACTATGTTTGATGAATAGGATAGAACTCTGAATACGGTAACTTTTATCATATTCAATATTCGAATGTTGCAAAATCTGGATAGAATCGAATATGGTCCGAATAAAAAAATTCCACTGAGGGGGTGGGATAGACCTCGATAGGATATCTATCATTTAAAACAAAAAATAGTAAAAGAAAAATGTGCTCCAAGTCGAAGCTTTCCTGAAGCTTCTCTCTCACATGCTCAGCCATCGTTGCCTCCAACCGTCATCTCACTACAGCCACCTTCGTTGCCACCATCTCACCGCCGTCTCACCTCATCGCCCTCTCCCGCCGTCGTCCTCGCCAAGTTTGCACTTCTCAGTTGATGTCTCTTCTCGCCACAACCGCCCTCAATCCCAACTGCCATCGCCTTAGACAGCCTATTCTAGCTTTGTCACATCCAGCGCCAAGCAAATCTAGGATCGACCTCGAGCACCAACAAGCCAGGGTGGACCCGAGGGCAAGGATCGAGCACTGACGAACCGAAGTTTGAGACTGGTGCTCGATCTAAGCCCCGAATTTTGTGTTACTATACTTATTGCGATTTCATCGCTAGCGTCATCGCTTAAAGGAAAATCTGTCCACGGATATCTGGTAAAACTGGAAATCTTGTGGGATCTTCAAGTAGAGAACAGATGATCCGTATGTATATCAAATCTGGATGCTTCGACTATGCTCAGCATTCTGGTTTGGTTGAGGATGGATGACGGGTGCGATCAAGAAGGTCAGTGCAAAGTGAGAGGCAAGTTTGTGATGACGGCGTCAGTGGATGTTCCGGATGGTGGAGGTGGTCGTGGTAGGTCTGGACAGCAATAATATACAGTTTTCACGACTATGATAATTAATTTTTTTTTTCCAAACCTCAACAAATTGATTTTTCGTTTTTTTACGTTTAATCCGGTTTTATCCATGTATATCCGGACATTACCAAACGATGCATAGGATATTTCAAATCCCACCCTATCTTTATCCTATCCGACCTTATCCTATCATGAAAGGACTTACTCTCTTTGACTGCTAATGTAGCTTTTGACTATTGGGTCCTAAATTAGATTGGATAGCTCGATAGAAAATTAAATGAGTGATTGTGAAAAAGGCTGAAGATACTTTCTATACAGACTTGATTACGACAGATCATTACAAATGTCGTAATTTAAAAAGATTGCCACGGTGACAATCCACACAAGAGCCGAATATTATTTTACAAAATTTTTTACTTTTCAGAATTATTCTTTCATTTTACTTTGTTTTTTTACTCAAATTCTTTTAATTTGTCCAATGATATCCTTCTACTTTTTTCATAATTTTTTTAGTCAAGTCCTTTTGACACCAAATGCGGCCAAAGCCCAGCTAACATGACCGTCGAGTGATATCGTAGTGAATATGACATGATTAAATTTTTTCCAATCTAGACGTCCACACGAGTGTCAACATTGGGTAACAAGTAATACTTCAATATTGTCTATATCGGCTATTTTTTTCACACACACATCCATGTGTGCATTCATATATATTTTCTACATCATACTTTGGGGTCATTTGATGCCACGTTCACCAAATTTGGTCTGATTTTGTGTTGGATAGACTTGATTTGAAATTTTATGAAACTAGAACAACTTGATTGGACAAACTAAATGTACATAAATTTGATTAGAAAATGCATGGAGTATGTAGATGATACATAAGATTTTTCATCCATTTTATATGAGGTTTGGAACTATTAATGCATTTTCTTGCCATTTATTGCTTTTTGAGGTTTTGAAATACATGTGTTATTTTTTTTTTATATTTTTTAATTACATGTGGATTCATACTTTCAATTCCCAAAGCCACTAGCTCCAATGAGAGAAAATTATCACCTATACGAGATATGTCAAAAATTACACTTAAAAATCGTTAATTGCGTGGTTAAACACTTCAAAATAATAGAGTGATGTCTATTTCAGAGGTAAATACTTGCAAGTAGAGTGACATTTCTTTCATAACTGAGAGTGTTACTTCATTGAGATTTACTTAATCTAAATATTTTTCTTTAGATATTTAGAGTGCATATGGAAAAAAATTACTAGCTAGGGAAAGAAGTTGCTGAACTACTAACAGGTTGAAAGGTACTTTTTGTTGATGAAAGTGTCGACAAGGGCTGATCACCGCGCCCTATTGGCCCAAGCGTGTGCCTGGGCCTTTTTTTTTTTTTGAACTCTAAAAACAAAATTTTTGGAAAAAAAGTACGAGTTAAATTTAAAAATTGTGATATTGAAAAAAATTGCACGAAATTGAAAGATAATATTTGTTCATGCAATATCAAGAACAAGACATAGAACATTTAAAGTATGTGGCAATAGTATACTACAAAATTATTTAAATTTTGATATTAGGAATAATACGAACAGTCCTAAGCCCGTCCAAATTTGATCCTCGTAACCAAGACAGCGGGGACAACAAAAAAGACAGGTGGAATGAATTTCTGCTTCATGGCCAACCCCCTCTGGCCTGAAGAAGGTACCACCGTGGGAAGTGGCCAAAGGGTCAAAAGCACATTACTTAGAAAGTACTCCCGCAAGCAATTCCTCCCTTCTGCAGATTTGGGACACTACTCTGTATGACTCAATCAAGAGTCTGGGGAATCGTATAGCGAAGTAAGCATCCAAACCATCAGCAACCGGTCCGAGGATCTCCTGCCAGAATCATCAAAGCAACGACACATTTAGATCTTACCACAATTCCAGATATAGAGAGAGAGAGCGCACAAGAGAGTACTTTAACTTTTTCTGGAAATTCCATGCGGTGGCTATACACATTTCGCACGGCTCTCAATAAGTGTCTAACAAGGCTACCGTTGTAGTACCGCCGTCTCCATAGCTCGGCCCTAACTGCAGGCTCTATTTTGTCTTTCCAATTCCCAACAAAAACCGATTGTGCAGTGCTCTCCAATGCATTGAGAAGATCTGGATTGCCTGCCCCGGTTTCAAATTCTACTAAATCGCTGACGTCACTAAGAAAGGACAGTCTCGTCTTCGAACTCCAAAAAAATGGATGGTGAAGCACCTCCGATGCCTCTGGCCTGTTAGTCATTAAAAATAATTTACTACTGAACCAATATGCTCAAAGAAATCAACTATACAAACAATTCTGAAATTGACTGACTTCCCGATTTTAAAAGCATCGCAAGTTCGGCATTCATGCAATCTCTAAAACAATTAAAATTGCATTAGCTCAATGAAAGAGCAACCAAAATGTCTAAAATCTCCCATGCACTTCACAACTCACGACACGATGAAGGCGGTTGTTTGACTACGAAAAGAACCCAGCAATTATTTACTCCAAGTACCTTAAATTAGCAATCTAATCATCCAGTCTCTAGGATTCTTATTTCACAGTGAGCACTATATGCTAAACCCTTGGAATGTTCGTACGAAATCCTCTTCGATGTATTTATAGCAGATCTAATATTGTGCTAGGAATGATTGGAATTTATTTGTTCGTGTGTGGGTAACAAACTTATAGCCCTGATAACTAGGCCTCCCACAATGATCATCTTCCATTTGAATACCACAATTGTCAAAGGCATTTAGGCTATCACATGGTCAACCTTTTTCCCGGCTACTGTTGTCAATTGTCAAAAGAAATGAGTGGGATCTACACTTTTTTGCTCATTAAGTAGAGCCTCATCGGCAGGACAGATATTTAAGCCATGTTGGACGAATTTGAAGCCACCTTTAGTACTCACGAGATTAAGTGATGTTGGAAATCAGTCAACTGGCAATGGCTATAAAATCCATCAAATGGCAGAATGAAAATGGTAGTGATGCAAATTAAGGATGACAATACACTCACCTCAATTTGGGGTCTTGGTTTAGTAAACACGAAAATAGATCATGAGCTTCTGGCATGTCCACAAAGGACAGGTCCATTTTGTTGTAAACAATGTTGTAGTCACGTTCTAGATTTTCACCAAATGGATGCCTTCCGCGAGTGAAGAAAAAGCACAAGACACAACCTAAACTAAACACATCCACTGCCCGCGTTTGGCGCCCACCATGACGTAGCAGTTCAGGTGCTCGCCATCCCGAGGTTCCACAACCTGCAAGACAGACATCTAAGATCAATAAAACGATCCTCATCACTTGGACCATATATAGATGAATACGATAGATTCATTAGTCAATGAAGGGAGGCCATGGTTGGGACTACTAAATCTCCACAAACTTTACCACTACATAAGAAGCGATACAATGTAGTATGGATCGTATATTGGTTGGGTCAAGTATGGGTCATCAAATTTACATTACATGAAAATGGATCAATATGAGTCTGACCATTTTTTACCCGACCCGCCCATTTGACAGCCTTTTACCACTGTATAAATTCAAATTATGCATAAATCAATCTTGAGGAAAAGAAGATTAAAGATCTCGATTAAGCTGTCATGAGCACTTACCAGTGTCATGACATCCTAGGGAAGATTTATCTTCAGGAAGGTATTTGCTAATGCCCATATCAGATAGCTTAGCACAAAATGGTTGATTTCTAGTAATCAAGACATTTCGAGGCTTCAAGTCCCGATGGATTATTCTCGAGTTATGCAAATAGATGAGTCCTTTCACCACATGTCTGTGTCATAAAATAGAGAAGACATCATGACTTAAATCAACAATGTATTTGGAACCAAGTAGCATCCGAGCCACTTGAAGGCATTATATACATATACTAAGCCATATCTTATTCGAAAATAATGAATTTCTTTAACATACTAAGACCCAATAAGGATGTCACAAGTACCCTGGAGAAAAAAACTGTTATAGGTTTCTTTACATAAACTCTACAATGAAAACCCTGGTATAGAATTTGATCGCCGTATCAATCACATCAACATTTACCAATTTGAGTGCGTGAGGATTCTACAGCATTCGCAAATCAAAAGGGAAGAAGGCATACCGTTTTTAGCAAGATGGGAAAATTAATGGAATTATTACCACGTTATTGATAATACCTAATTGATTTCCATGGAAAGAAAACTGAGAATTTAGCCTTGATGGTGAGATTGAACTTAACAGACTCTAGAAAGGAAGCTGCAAGGTTCAAAACTTAGCACACGATGGTGATTGCATTGGGCTCACCACAGTCAAGGTAGTGACCTAATAATTCCCCGTATCATGCATCACTTGGAAGTTTTTGTAGGAGAGCTATTATGTCCTTCAACTAGCACCTGATACCCACATAAGCCAGCAAGGAAGAGTACATGAAGCTAGTGATCTCTATGAGATGCTTCTGAGTCATGTAAAACATATGTAAGCAAGCTCACTACAAATACAAATATGTGACAGTTGATTTTAGGAGTGCCGCAATAAGATACTGCAGTTATCTCTCTATTCATACCCTTTTGGCAAATCAAAACATAGAAATTACCTCATCAGCTTCCGTAACAAAGGTGAGGGATAACCATCTGCCCGCCACAAGTTAACATCTTGCATCATACCCCTAATAGAATCCAATTTGATTTTATAATCGTTCGTTGATGGTGGATCACCGGGGAACGCAGAGTTATTTGAAGAATCTGAATGCACTTGAATTAATTCGTCTAAGCTGCAAGCACAGCGCTCCAGAGCAAGATACACGAATTCCGTGTTGGACTCCACTCCATGATACCGAATGATATTTTTATGTCCGTCATGTGCCCTCAAAATCTGAATCTCGTTGGAAGCAACATCACAATGAGCCCGAACAAGGCGTTTCACTGCAACAGGTCTACCTTCATAGATGCCCTCAAGGACGATGGTCCCATTACTTCCTTTAGCTATTTCTTTTCTTGAACAGTAGTCGATTTTACCAATTTTTTGCCATCCAATGCCACCATTAGGAAGGCTATCCTTTCTGTCAAAACTTCCATATTTGATTTTCTTCGTGTGATCTCTTGATAAAGTGCCTACATATACGTCGAAAAACAAAACTGTGAGACTTGATATGAAACGGGTTAAAACGAACAATACCTCAAGTGAATTAATCAAGGGGCAATGTGGCATGAAAGCAACAACCCCTCTAGTAGCCGTGTGATTTGAGGACGAACTACTCAGAAGCTGACAGGCCTATAATGACCCAGTTCGACAGGGGCAGGGAGTAATTGTCGGGATGAGAAACAACTTAGTATGGGATGGGTCAAAGCAACAATACTCTGAGTGAATTAATCAGGGGTGTCACTCCTAAGGTAAACATAGATGAAATTTGAAATGACGTTCACAACATTGGTACATGAGATTGAATTTAAGCTGATGCTTTATGTGTACTGATATAATTGTCCATCTCCATGGTCAGCCCACCAACAAAGAAGGTTCACTAATCAAGTGAACTTATGTGCAAGAAGCAATTTGTGCAAGTTTTTTTTTTTTGCCTCAATCTTTGCATGTGATAGGTTGCATTTGAAATGAATTGACGAGTTATAATACTTTGATTTAAAGCATATACTTTAATTTCTGCGGAACGCACGGGCATACCCCTATGTCCCAGTCTCCAAAAGATTAGGTGGAGTTCTAGCTTCTCTGTTTCACATTGACTCTTTTCATTTGTGATATGAGGGAATAAAGAGGGCTATGGTTTTTCAAGATTTGAATGTCACATTTGTTTGTTCATGTTTTCTAGGAACTATTAGTTATCATTCACCGACTCTTAAACTCCTCTCTTCCTATTAATTACTGCCTATTTTGTGTTTTCAGTTACTAGCGAAAATTTGAGCGTCCTGCCTACATCCCCTACTCCTAGGTAAGGCTTTAACATATGGTGAAATTGGAGATGCACATTACCTTGTGGAAACTCGATATTGGGTTCCGCTTCCGCATTCACTGGGCATAGCATGACTGTCAAATCTTCAGGTGCAAGGTCTTGTTGGCTGACATAACTCAATTTCTGCGGCTCAGGGTAGGAATCATCAAGTGGAAAGAGTTGTAAGTAGGTTAATTTGTCTTCATCTGACATCGCGGTTTCATCAATAGAAGGACTCCTAAGAATGGGTGGAGAAATGCAAGAAGGGCTCAGGAATGAAAGATCTAGAACTTCCTCATACATCAGTAGAAATTCTTCATCATCGTCCATGCCGGCCCACTCCTGCACTGACATGGCTGTTGGTTGATTTAACCGCTCTTTTACGCCCAACGTTGCGTGGGCTTCTGATCTCACTTGGCTATCAACGCGGTTGCAGCCATGATCAATAGAAGGACTCCTAAGAATGGGTGGAGAAATGCAAGAAGGGCTCGGGAATGAAAGATCTAGAACTTCCTCATACATCAGTAGAAATTCTTCATCATCGTCCATGCCGGCCCACTCCTGCACTGACATGGCTGTTGGTTGATTTAACCGCTCTTTTACGCCCAACGTTGCGTGGGCTTCTGATCTCACTTGGCTATCAACGCGGTTGCAGCCATGATCAATAGAAGGACTCCTAAGAATGGGTGGAGAAATGCAAGAAGGGCTCGGGAATGAAAGATCTAGAACTTCCTCATACATCAGTAGAAATTCTTCATCATCGTCCATGCTGGCCCACTCCTGCACTGACATGGCTGTTGGTTGATTTAACCGCTCTTTTACGCCCAACGTTGCGTGGGCTTCTGATCTCACTTGGCTATCAACGCGGTTGCAGCCATGATCAATAGAAGGACTCCTAAGAATGGGTGGAGAAATGCAAGAAGGGCTCGGGAATGAAAGATCTAGAACTTCCTCATACATCAGTAGAAATTCTTCATCATCGTCCATGCCGGCCCACTCCTGCACTGACATGGCTGTTGGTTGATTTAACCGCTCTTTTACGCCCAACGTTGCGTGGGCTTCTGATCTCACTTGGCTATCAACGCGGTTGCAGCCATGAATCTCATATCCTGCAACTCTAGCAAGGGAGGCCCTGATCCTTGTCGTTCTTCCGCCGTACTTACTCCCACGGAACCTACAAATCCCCAGTAGTTGTTAGAAGCTCTACAGATCTGCGAAAGGGGTCCAGCTCTCCGGGCATTCCCCTGGATCTCATAGTAATCAGATATGTTTCAAGGAAGACCTCGGATCCTATCTGGAGATTCAATTAACCCTTTCTTTTTTGATCTATTGGACAAGTTCGCAGGATATTTCTTCCGAAAGAAAAGAGACGAATCATCATCCGAGAAGACGAAGACTTGCATAGGCCAGAAAGAGAAACGGAAAGGAAGTGGTGGCTGGTGGGGGCTTTTGGTTAGACCTACTAGTTAACTCCAGCCGTACAAATGGCTTTAGCCGAAAGCAAAGAGAATCCGAAGACGAAGAAGACTTCATGGGCAAGAAAAAGAAAAAGAAAAGGAAAGGAAAAGGTGGGGGGGCCTTTGGTTAGACTTTGCGAGAATTCTAAGAAGCGAGAAAATAGGGGGTGCATGACAACCACCAATTTCTGTTCCATAAACAATTTTTCTATTCCAGACCAATTTCTGGAACAGAAATCCGTTTGATAAACTTATTCCGTTTTTCTATTTCTGGAATAGATTTCTATTCTAGAAATATGTTTGGAATAGAAATCAGAAGTTGAAATTTTCTATTTTTGATTTCTGGAACAGAAATGAGAAATAAAAAATTTTTTCATCGTTCGTCAACCGGTCCTTCATTCGTTACCGCTGACCATCGTCCATCAGTTGCCGACCGCCCGCCGGCCGGCGGCGGCGATCGCCAAATAAATTATTTTTATAAATATCATTATAAAATGAAATTTATTCAAATAAATAAAATGATATTTATTTTTATTTTTACGAATAAATATTTATTTTACGAATAAATTTAAAAAATCCTTAAAAATAAATAAATATCATTTTAAAAATTAATATCTTTATAAAATATCATTAATAAATAATTTTATTTATTAAAAATAAATTTAATTAAATATCATTTTATTAAAAATAAATATATTCATTTTATTCATTTAAAAATAAAAATAAATTTATTAAAATAAATTAAAAATAAATAAATTTTTTTATTTATCATTTTAGTTTTAGTTTATTAAAAATAATTTATTTATGATAAATAAAAATAAATTATTTTTATTAAAATAAATTATTTTTATTAAAATAAATTATTTTTATTAAAATAAATTATTTTTATTAAAATAAATTTATTTTTATTAAAATAAATTTATTTTTATTTGTCTTGAGTGTTTTGCCAAATAAATTTATTATTATTTTTTATTCATTTTAAAATAAATTTATTCGTAAAATAAAATAAAATAGAATAAATAAAATAAAATTATTTTTATGGATATTTTTATTTTAAAATAAAATGATATTCTTATTTTATTTTATTTTATTTTATTTATTTTTGTTAATAAATCATTTTTTTATATATATTAAAGGTCGCCAGTCGTCGCCGCCGCCGTCCGAAAGGAAGAAATTTTGTGTCATTATCAAACGAATTTCTATTTTTAGAGTAGAAATTTTGTGTCGTTATCAAATGGTTATTTTTACTTAGAAACTCTTCTAAAAATAGAAATAGAAAAATCTATTTCTGTTCCAGAAACTATTTCTGGAACATAAATTTTGTCATGCACCCCCTAGGAGTGCACATCTTAAAATTTCTTACCAGAAATTAATTTTTCAATTTCTCTTTTAGACGAGTTTTTAGATAAAGAAATGTGTTTAATAAAAATTTAAAATTTCTATTTTTAAAATAGAAATTCGTGATTTTTAGGATAGCATCAAGCCGTCAACAGTAGGAGCTCGACGTCCCACAAATGACAAACTAACAATGAGAAAAAAATTTCATTTTTCATTTTTGTTCGAGAGATATAAAAGCCTAAAAATTTTAGTTTTTAATTTTTGCTACAAATATATTTTTTCAAAAATAAAAAAGTAAAAATGTGTTATTAAATAGATTTTTATTCTAAACTTATTTAGAGATAGAAAAAAAAATAGAGGGACATAAATTTTGTTACACACGCCCTGACTTTTCACTCGGCAATGAACAGTCCCACTCATTGTATGCCACGTGTCAGAATTTTTGGAACTCTCTCGTGCCTCTCTCTCTCCATTACTTCTCCGTTGGCTCGTCCTGTTATCTCTGCGCGCGCTCGTCCTAGAACTAACAGTAATAATCTAAGATAAACAAAATGCAAAAGGCGTCAATCTAATTAATTAAACAATATTTCTTTCCCCGAGCAACGATTTATCACCGACCAGGCCGATTTCGATTTTCGATTTTCGGTTGGATACACGGAATATCCACTAAGAAAAAGTTAATATGTTGAAAAGTTTCTAACTGATACATATGTGATAAATTTATTTCAAATTAATTTTTTGATTATTAAAAATCATAAATTGATACATCTTTGATAAATTTATCTCAAATTGATATACTTATAACAGATTTAGTATCTCAAAATTGCTAAATTGGATAACATTTGACAATTAATTAGTATCTCGATTTGAGATTTTATTATTTGTTTGTCACAATTAATAAATTTCTGTGTTTTTTTTTTTACGATATCAATCCAATTTAACGGAAGGCATATTTGTTACAATTATACTAGTTTTGGGTTTTTGATAGTTAAACAAAATAGTTTGAGATAAATTTATTAGAAGTGCACTAATTTGGAGGCTTTTATAGTCGTTTAGGGTAAATTTATTATATGTATACTAATTTAAAATTTTTCGTGATTAAAAAATTAATTTAGAATAATTTTACTGTATAGTTGGGGTTTTTTAGGATTTTGATCGTAAGTAAAAATGAGGAAAAAGGAGAACGACGAGAGAGGAGATGAGAAAAAAAGAAGAAATTAAAAATAAGAAGAGCCGCTTCCGCCTAGGGCTTTCAGAGCTGCCCCTTCGACGAGATGTAAAGAGCCCGGCCAGTACGGTGTTTGCGGGGCCCACTAGATTTTTGTTTTCGGTCGAGGGGCCCACTCTAGATTTCTTTTTGGTCGGTAAGGGCCCACTCTAGATTAGTGGCAAGAATTCGTGGCATAATTTCAGCGACTTTTGTCTGTATTTTCCCCCCCTAAAATGCCCAATTAAAATTAAGATTCTAAAGAATAGCGTGCAAATTAAGATAATGGCGCCTATCGAATATTAATGCAGGACTAATGATTAGAGTGAAATCACAATAAGGTAGAGATATTGAGGGTTCAGATTGAATCTATTTTTTATTTATTTTTTTATGTGTATTTAAAAATAAATTGTGTTGGTTACAATGAAAAGAATTGTTAGAAATGACCATCGCTCGCGGTGCATAACGATGGACCAAATGAACTGTAATTTTTGAAAAAAAAATACATGAAAAAATGTGTTTTTATTTTCATTGTTACCCTTTTTCCTTTTCATTTGATTAGTGTCGCTTGTTCCCATTTTTTGTTTGTCAATTAAAAGGTTAACACTCTCTGCTCATGTGTGACTTGATGTGTGCGACTATGATGATAATTCTATAGTTGGTAATAAAGCATAGATATACTATTTCATAAAAGCCATTGCGATTTTCCTCATTTGCCCTTCATTTGGGGTGAGAGAATGGCATGCGACACTTTCGTACTTAGCCAATGGTGACCTAACGTTTGCTGAGATAAGGGGCTATTGACACGAACTCGTGGAGTTTAGGGGAGCGAATTGAAAGAAAAAAACGACGTTTGGTTTGAATATTGATGTGCAAAACAGGAGGAAATCTGGAGATTTGCGAAATTTAATTTAGCAAATCGTGACGTATCATATCATATAAGAAAATTCCACAGCAATCTCTAAAATATCACTCCCGACCACGCCTCCACCTCCCCCTCCGTCTCCACTGTTGCCGCCGGGAGCCCCATTGCAGCTCCGATTCGACGTCCGCGTCCGACGAGTTCAGGTCAGGTTTTTCGCCTTGCTCTGCTCTCTCCCTCTTTCCATCCCTCTTCACGACCCCTCTTCCCTTCATTAGCGACCTCTGCTCCGTCCCTCTTCACCACCGAAAGCTCCCTCTTTTCATTTCGAATCCAGATCCTCGTCTCTCCTAAATCTTCTGTGCGCTTCCCTCCCCTTACTGCGGAGGCCTCTTTCTATTCACTCTCTACTCCGACACCGCCTCCGCCTCCGTCAACGAGCCCCATTGGCGGTTCCGGTTTGTCCTCTGCGTCCGACGAATTGCGAATGTATTCCATTGAGCTGGAAGTAGTTCCGGGTTGTGGGGCTCCGATCGGGGGCATAAGAACTTTTCTGGGGTGGCCATTGTAGATTCTCAGGTTTTTGAGATGAAACTTTCCCACTGTGTTGGTCCTAAGGCTATGCATATTTCGATGTCCTTCGTCTGCAAAAAAATTTCAAACTGAAGTAAACTCTAAATCTGCTTTCTTTGGCTGGCTCAGCTTGTTCCAGCACTTGGAATCCGTCTCTCTTCCTAGTGTGAGTGCGATCCTCCTTAATCTCTGCTGCTCAAAAAAGAATTAGTTTGATGTCAGCAGGCTTATACATCTAGGGAAAATTTTCCTCAAGCAGATTAAATGAATCTGTCCAACTGCTCCCACCTGTACAATGGCTTTGTTAGGCAGATTTCCTCGTACTGCATGTAAGATGATTATTCTATTCCTATCTTTTCTTTCTTCCAATATAATCGATTCTTGCATATTGTAATTTAAAATTATGTTTTGATGCATGCTCCCTGGGTTTGATGTTGGAGAGATTTCAGAAGATGGTCCAGAAGACTGGGAAGGCTTAGATGCTTCGCAGGCATGTTGCCAATCTTTTGTCAACAGAACCAGCTGATCATAATTAAGACCAGGGGAAAATTTTCTAGAAGAAGCATTTCTTTAATATGTGCAGTCTTTAACGTTTTCTATTCTGAAATTACCTTCTGGGACTAATTTCCAGACTCTGGTTGTCAATTAAGCAGAAAGTTGGGATAAAAACTTCACATTTTCGCAACTTTTGAAGTAGGAAAGATTACTGATAGATAGTCCATATACCCAAGGCAGTCACAATCATTGGCAACACCACTCGTCTTTTTGGCTGATAGTATGCTTCATTGTATGTGCCATGTGCTTCTCTGATATTTACTAGTAAAAAATTGCTGATCAATCAACAATTCCATCTCAAATAACATTTTGTGATTTAGCAACTGCTTTTCATGTTTTTGCGGTGAAAGTTGGCATCGGAGGCTTCAGTGCAGGTGCTGCCACAGTTCTTTACTCAGCAACTTGTTTTGCCCTGGGTAAATACACAATTGGAAGTCCATACCTATTAACTTAAGGGCAGCTATCAGTTTGAGTGGTTGGTTTCCAGGCTCAAGTTAATTATTCAAACCATTTTATATTTTTCATGTAAACAGTTAGCCCACTCTTTTTCTCCATAAGTTCTGTTTAGAAAAGAAAAAAAGAAGAAGAAGAATTTGGGGAGCAATCGCATCAAGTGGTCTCTTTTGGTTTATGAGACTCTGCGTCTATTGTTGTGGAAAGGATATCACGAAGTCGCTAGTAGCCATAGTTCTGTATAGTTCACACCAAACCACCTTTTTAGGAGAGAATCAGCCTGTGGTGAAAGCAAGTCTCCTAAACGTTTCATCATTGACGCCATCAGGAATGACTTCCACCAAGAATTTTTGCAGAGATACATGAAGTAGTTGTTTAAAGCTAAGAAGCTTCCAGAAAAGGTATGCATCTTATTTGTGAGAACTTGCAAATTGCTTGTATTTGGATTATCTTGTGCAAGCAGCAATGTGAAGTCTAATTCTCAGATATGAATTTTCCTTTCCACCGCACTTCTTAATCCTGGACTTTGAAGAGGGAGGGAGCAGAGGTCGTGATTGAAGGGAAGAGGGGTAGTGAAGGGGGATGGAGAGAGAGAGCAGAGTAAGGCGCAAAGCCTAACCTGAGCTCGTTGGACGCAGACGTCGAATCGGAGCTGCCAATGGGGCTCCGGGAGGCGACCGCGGAGGCAGAGGTGGAGGCGTGGTCGGGAGTGAAGCGCATGGGAAGTTGAAGCCGAGCTTGTTGGAGGAAAGGAGGAGAAGTTGGGAAACGAAGATGGCGAGGGAAAGTGAGAGATGTACTACCTTTTCTGTTATGAAATCGTAATCGTAATTAGAGGAAAATTTCTACTTCAGTTCACAGATTCCAATCTTAGACTTCTTAATTGGTTCAATGCACTACTTATCTCGTACGTGAAATTTAATATGGTCATTTCAGTCAATTATTGTTTGAAATTACTGAGTGATCATTCAATCATCTTGATCATCTTTTGTGACATGGTCCAGTGACCTAATGTGGACAGACTCAATAAAAAGACATCGTTTTTTGTTTCATCAAATCTAACAAAAAAACAAAGCAAAAGCCATCAAACCCTCAAAATTCAATTCCCTCAGTTTGCTAGAAACCCCAAAATTGACCTCTAACCCTAATTCACGAAAAGAATCCCCAATTTCCACTTTGCCATATTAAAATCCATGAAGAGATAAGCGAATTTGTCGCAATAAGTGATTGTGGTTCCTCTGATCAAGAATGATACCTCAATGTTTTGCTCTTGGGACTTGAAATCTCCTCTGCAAACAGCAAGACCAAAGGAGTATGGGGAAAGAAGATTTCATAACTGCCCAAGATATCAATTTGGAGGAAGTTATAGTTTTTTTAGTTAGGTTGACACATAAATCAGTCAATTGACGAGTGTGTTAAAATTTTTTCAAGGGAGCAATTGATGAAGAAACAAAATCAACCCATCATGAGGATTATGGCAACTCGATGGAAGCCAAGGCCAAAGCTCTTAATGTAAGATCTTTTATTTTATTTTTTTAATATGGGTTACACTAATTAATATTGTAATTTGCCGTTTACAAAATTAGTCTATTAAGGTGAAACATAAAAATTCTTAATTAGTCTAACATGGAACTAGCTATTATGGAATGAGTAAAGCCCGGCCTCTAATGAAAGGTTTGTAGCTTAAAATTGTATAGATAGAGCTCAAGTTTCTTATCTAATCTTGATGCACAAATAACCTCACATAATGAGTGTTTATTGAATGATAAAGGTGAGAGGCAGTTCCACATAACTAGCTACCAATCTTGGTTAGATTCAAACATGAAATGACCAAATTAGTGAACATGCAATTGAAAAATCAAAGATGGAATGCCCTAATCAACTTGATTCAACTTGATCTGTAACATCCTGAAATTTGAGCCCTATAAGGGATGAATGAATGTGAATTTCGTCAATGCATTGTTGGTTGATCTCACTTGGAATTGATCACTTCTGAGATACTGACCTTGAGGGGAAAGGTTAATGAGGATAGAACTCGTATGACTAAAGGACTTGACCTGGGAAAACGACTTGACCATGAGACTTACGTGAGGACGATCCTGTAGATAGACAAGCCGATTCTTAGGATGACTAGAAGTCGATTCGCGGACAGAATATAATGGAACGACGGGTGATTCTGTTTACCATTATTGAACCCGCGAACGACCTTATGTTGATCCTCAATGATCGTGTACTTTGAAATAAGAATCAATCCTCCGTAATTTCATGCAATCAAGGACATCCATGCGTCGAGATGTCTTGAACATGATTTGACACGAGTCAATCACGCGGGAATCCTCGGAGCCGCCCGTCAATTTGAGTTGTACCCAAAATGGCATTGGACGAAATTTACATGGCATGAGAACTAAAGATTGGGCTTCGAATTATCGAAAATGTCTGGGACAAACATTAAATGAAGCTGCTTCAATAGTCGACAGAGCCAGTGAAGCTGAGCAAATGGAAAAAGGATTTTCGGACCGAGAAAGTAAGCCCATGAGGACGTGGGCCAGGCTAAGCTAGTATGGGCCTTAGGCCCAAGTTGGGATAGCCACCAAATGGGCCTAAGACAATCAAATGAGTCATTGGGCCTAAACCAACTATTCATCTTCTAAACCCATGGACCAAATCTTAGCCATTTCAAGCCCAATCAATTTCTAAGCCCACTTCTATTCATGGCCAAGCCCAATTCCTAGGTCCATCCACCAATTTCAGCCCAAGGTTAGATTGGTAAATTGGTGCAAGGTGAAATGACTATTTTGCCCCCAAAAGTAAGTGGATAAGGGCAAATGAGGAGAGAGAAAATGATGATGTCATGCATGGGGACTTAAAGCCAGCCTTAAATGGCTTTGATGAGGTCTTCACATCCCTCACTTCACTCTCTCTCTCTCTCTCCTCATTCGGCTCTCCCTTGACGGAGCTCTCTCTCTCCTCGTTCTCCTTCCTCTAGTTTTGCTCCTGCAGACCTTCCTCCAAAGATCCAAGTTGATTGTTGGCTTTCCGGATGAATCAGCCTTCATGCCACCCACTATTGTCTTCAGGAGATCCAGACCATGCAGGGGAACTTGGCCGTTTGCCGAAACGATTCTTCGGCTGTCCCAAATTCTGGCCAGAAGCCAGCGCCATTCCGACCGCCTAAAACTGTTCTGCTCCAGACTGACCTTTCGTAAAAAAACTCGAGTTACAAGTAGTCTTCCAGTAAGAATCAGGCTACGCTCCACCAACCACCATAAAGAAGACTTCGACTTCGTACCGAAGAATCCAACCGCTCGCCGGAACGATTCTCCGGCCATCCTGAAATCCGGCGACAAGCCACCGGCCGCGGTATCGCCCGGTTCCGCCTAATTCCGCCTGGTTCGCGATTTCGGCCCGTTTTCTCCCATTCCGATCCTTCTTTCACCAAGCCTAGCTACCAGCCACTCCCCCTTGACCCCCAGGTGCCGCCGGTTGCCGGCCAACCCCCTCACCGGAGCTTCGGCCAAGCCGTTCAACTTGTTTTCTCCTCCGGCATGGCTGTTTTTCAGAATTTCAGAGGGAGACAGAGGCTGTGGTTGCTGTGTTGAGCTTGGGACCGTCTTGGATTGTTGTTGTCGAGGTCCCGGTGCGTAGCCACCATCGTCGCCGTCGCGTCAGTGCCTCCGGCCCGCTTAACGAGTGAGTTTAGCTCCTAATCCTTTTATTAGAGCCTAAACTTGCTTAGGGTTAGTTTAATTATTGTTAATTCTAGTTTAGGGGATTTAATTAGGTTATATTAGTCATAAGATAGGTGGTTAGATTAATGATTAATATTAGTTTAGCTTAATTATACTTTATTAGCCTAATGATGCTTATGTGGTTAATTAAGCATGTTTATCTTAATTGATTGGTTTCCTTAATTTAATTATTGTTTTAATGATTTATGAATATAATTTATTGTTTATTAAATTCTGGAAAATTACTGTTCACGTGACACTATTCACGAATTACTGTTCACGCGCACTATTCACCGAGTACTGTTCACGTGCACTGTTCATGTGCACTATTCATTCGAATGCAAAAAATGTCCAAAATTCATGTGTGTTGATTTTATGAAGTAAATGAATGTGTAAATCCATGGACATCCGCATGAATTGAGTGATGATTGTGCAATTGTGTGGTGATTGGAAATTTAGTATTTATTCAGAAAATCCCGGGTGTCGGGTTTTGATACTGAAAATGGATTTTTAAGTATTATATCAAATAATGGGATTTGGAAATGTAAGGTATCAACTTTCTTGTTTGAAATGACGTGTACCCACACATGACTACTTTCTCAGATGTTTTTAATACGAAGAAAAGAGGCCAGGATGACTATTTTAATCGAGACATTTGAGTGAAATGCAAAGTATCTTGGACCGATGTTGAATTGTCGTGTGTTGGTTAAGAGAACTTGTCCTAAGCTGATGAGCTGGACGTGCCCCTATATGGGATGCCCGCACAACGGATGCCGGTCGCAATAGAGGCTGGGCCGATTGGACTGATGCTCCTTCGAGAATGTCGTCGACGTAGTGATGAAGCCGTGCTCAAAGGGGTGAGACGATGCCTGGCTACGCCAGAAGACTGCCGAACTGCGAGTAGGTCGTGCCTGTGATTAATGAGAAGATGCCTGGCTAAATGCCAGTAGATAGCCGACTACGAGTAGGCTATGCCCATGTGTGGCGGTGGTTAACAATTGGAACGCGTGCTAAGTGTTATTGACACGCCAGATTGTGGGACGAAATTGTGTGGCACGGTATGAGATGTGTCATAACGATTTGGTCTTAAAATCAGGACCCCTGTGATTGATTGGGTTGAGACCCCTGTGATTAATTGAGTGGATAAGGCATTTCAATTGTTGTATGCATTGAGTATATGCATTGTGTTTTCGAACTGTGCCAATGTGCAAGAATGCATGAGAATCATGGCATCTGTGATTTCGGTCATACATGAATTAAGCACATTACTTATGGCACGCACGCATGAATCGATAACGTGTAGGGTGTGGCAATGGCTAAGTGAGATCACTTGTGATGCGACTCGTATGTGATTGATGAGATGCATCATCTAATGGCCATATGCATTGCGTGTATCGTGCTGAATTATAACGTGCAGGGTATGTCATACCAGGTAAGGTTGTATGCAAACCGACTATTGATTGTTGGTTGTTAGTTGTGGGTCGTTGGTTGTTTGTAGTGTGATTCTGGAGAGATACCTCGAGTTGAGTTGGTGTACTAACTGGGGCTTATGGGTGGAACTCGCTGAGATTTATATATCACTGGTTATTGAATAACCATTTTCAGGTCCCTAGTGTGAAGAATCGGGAGCTTGAAGCAGAAGGGTCAAGAGCATAGGTGGCTCAATAGTTCTTGTTGGAGATAGGTCTCCTGTACTTGGACCTTAGAGATGGACTCTATTTTATAAACTGTCTTGTTTATGAAAGTGTGGCTTGTAATGAAATTGTTGTCCTGCTTTTCTATCCCATGTTTGTTATTGTCAGGGGATTAGTTAATTTGCTTCCGCATGTGCAATAAAATGAAAATGGTCGGCAACGAGTCCTGGGAACGTCGCAAAATTCTATCAACCACCGAGGGATGCGCGCGCGCTCGAGGTTCGGGGCGTGACATGATCCATTTTAAACTAACATCCAATTTGATCAATTGAATTTCAATTTGGCCAATGGAACCTCAATTGTACACATTGGTCTAGTTCATGGTGCAATTTTAATAGAAATTGGGGGAATTTATGGCATTTCATGTCGATTTAATCAAATCAAGTCAAGTCAATTCAGTCTAATTGCATTTAATTTGACCCAATTCATTTGGGAATTTTCAATTTAACTTAGATTAGACAAAATTAAGAAAAATGGGAACCAAATCGGAGCCTAATTGAGCCGGCCAAGGCCCAAGTCAACTCGGTCCGACTGGCTCAACCCAGTTCGGTTGATTTTGACCGGTCGAGGCCTATTAGCCATCTCTGACTATTTTTCATCCAAGTTTCCAGCGTTCGGCAAGTTTATTCCGACTAGACAAGCCTTGAAGCCCTTCGCATATGTGAAAATTACAAAAATGCCCTCATGTGGCAAAAATTTCCAAATGGCCAGTGATTCTTGTCAACTTGAACGAACCAACGGGAGCTTCTTTTAGCTTTTCTTAATAGCGAAGCTAGTGATATTGGTCATTCATCATGAGATCATCCAAGCCACCCATTATGCTAAGTCATCAATCCATGTGAATTGAAATGGGCCAATGAGGAGCTTGCTTAACCAAGAATAGTAATTTTGACATTTTTTAAATAGTAAGCAGTGTTGGCTAAATTATCATTTATTTCAACTAACAAAGTATGAAATAAAAATATGTGATGTCATGCGAAGTTCTCATTATATCATGATTGATGACCGATTCAAAGATATTAACACTGTAACATTGATGACAACATTGAAGGGGTGACCTCTTCTTTTAAGGTACAACGATTTAAATATTTTTAAATTTGATTTCAAGCAAATATTTAAGGATAAACTTGAATAAATTAATTTTAAGCCTTAAAAAGGGACATGTAAATGAATCAATAAGGAAAAATAAAATAACATATGATAATAATGTCACAATAGTACCTTTTATCTAAGACTTTAGAAACATGTGACAATTTGATTGCACTTGAATTTTACTAGAAAAATGATTGATTGAGATAAATTTAAGTTGCAAAATAAACTTTAAGCTAATTAATGGACACGATTAATGGATTGAAAAGAAATAAATAAAATATATAAAAGAGAAAATTTTCTATAAAATCAGTGATAATTAAAATTTAAAAGTATATGAAAGATAACAAATACACGAATTTTTTAAAAAAAGGGAAAGAAATGTAAAAAGGGAAAAAAGAAAGAACCATTTCGGCGGGGTGGCAGATTCCATTCCATCGCCCCCTTCCCCGTAAATTGGGTGGTTTATCACTATGGCATTCATTGATTACCTTATTTTATGCGACGTATAGGGAAAATTGTCCAAAAAGTCCTAAACCTATTGCACTTCTGCCAATTCAGTCATAAACTTTTTAACTTTGCCAATTCAGTCCTAAACCTTTTCACTTCTTGCCGATTCAGTCTATCCGGAGAATTTTGGCTGGAAAATGCTGACGTGGACATCGGCGGTGCCACGTAGGACCCGCTTGCACTGACGTGGACAATTTTTAATAATATTTTAATTTTAATTTTATTTTTTTGATTTTGATTTTATTTTTTCTGTTTTTTTCCTTTTCTTTTCTTTCTTTTCTTTTTGGCTTTTTTCTTCCCTTTTCCGGTGGCCGGCCACCGGCCATAGGCGACGGCTAGCCACCAGCCATAGCCAGCCGGCCACCGGAAAAGGGAAGAAAAAAGCCAAAAAGAAAAGGAAGAAAATAAAAGGAAAAAAAAAGGAAAAAATTCAATAAAATAATAAAAATTCAAAAAAAATTAAAATATTATTAAAAATTGTCCACATGAGCGCTGGCGATCGTATGTGGCACTGCCGGCGTCCACATCAGCATTTTCCGGCCAAAATTGGCCGGATGGACTGAATTGGTAAGAAGTGAAAATGTTTAGGACTGAATTGGCAGAAGTGCAATAGGTTTAGGACTTTTTGGACAATTCTCCCGCGACGTATATATGGTCCGTGTGTAGAAAAGTTGACATTGTGAGATCAATTGTTAACTAACACGTGGCGAATCCGGGTAGTTGAAATGCACGCCCTCGTGAAAATTTGTTATTCTGGAACATCAACTTCAACTTCAACTTTTATGTTTGAGGCTCGCTAAGCTTTGCGCGGTGAATGTGATCAGAAATCATTTGCAAAAGAAATTATGCCATGCTCTATAATCACGATTACGTGATGACTAAGGTCAAGTTATAAAACGGAAGAAAGCTATTTAAGCTAGAAAATGAAAACGTGTTAATGATTGTGGTTCCTATATTAGAACTTTTCTTTTTTTTTGGAGTCGAACTATATTAGAACCTCTCACACGCGACAATTTCAAAAGTGACTTAATGATTGATGATAGTTTTGGATGGATTGGTTGCAAATAAATGTTGGCGTGATTTGTTTGATAATAATATTATTTATATGTCTGTAACCTTTTTCCTGGACTCTCGAGATACTATGTGGTTAGAATAAAACAAAACAAAATAAAATACTTGCAACATCTGAAGCAATCAGAGAGAGAGAGAGAGAGAGAGAGAGCCTAACACGCTCCTTTAACCACAGGAAATCCAATCTTATTCTTATATGGACCACACTAAAATCCTATCTCTCCAAACCAATAAATATTGGGAATACCTATCTATGATGAAAGTAAAATTATAAAGCCAAATACAAATAAAAGAAAATAAATTATAAGCCAAATCATCTTATGTCGGAAGTGAAAAATAATAAAGCATATAAGTGTCTGTATAAAAAGAATGCCATAGCGACTATCCCTGCAAGAGCCAAATATTATTTTACAAAAAATTTTACTTTTCGTCCTTATCATTTCATTTTTACTTTGTTTTCTAATCAAAGTTTTCTAATCAAATCATTTTAATTTGTCTAATGATATCCTTCTACTTTTTTCACAAATTTTTTTAGTCGAGTCCCTCTAACACCAAATGCGGCAAAATCCAACTAACATGACCGTCGAGTGATATCGTAATGAGTATGACATGATTAAATTTTTTCCAATGTAGACGTCCACACAAGTGTCAACATTGGGTAACAAGTCATAGTTCAATACTGTCTATACCGGCTATTTTTTTTTCATACGCACATCCATGTGTGCATCCATATATATATTTTTCACATCATACTTTGGGGTCATTTGATACCACATTCGCGAATTTGATCTGATTTTGTGTCGGATAGACTTGAGCTGACATTTTATAAAACTAGAAAACTTGATTGGACGAACTAAATGTACATAAACTTGATTAGAAAATGCATGGAGTATGTAGACGATACTTAAGATTTTTTATCCACTTTATATGAGGTTTCGAACCGTTAATGCATTTTCTTGCCATTTATTTCTTTCTAAGGTTTTGAAATACACGAGTGTTATTTTTTATATATATTTTAATTGCATGTGGATTCATACTTTCAATTTCCAAAGCCATTAGCTCCAACGAGAGAAAATTATCAACTATGAGATATGTTAGAAATTACACAGAAAAATCGTTGACCATGTGGGTAAATACTTCAAATAATAGAGTGATGTCTATTTCATACGTAAATACGCGCAAGTAGAGTGACATTTCTTTCATAACTGAGAATGTTACCTACTCCATTGAGATTTATTTAACCTAATTATTTTTCTTTAGATATTTAGATTGCATATGGAAAAAGTTACTAGCTAGGGGAAGAAGTTGCTAAACTACTAACAGGTGGCGGAAAGGTACTTTTTGTTGATGAAAAGTGTTGGCCCAAGCGTGTACCCGGGCCTTTTTTTTGTTCTGAACTCTAAAAATAAACTTTTTGAGATAAAGTACACAAGTTAAATTTAAAAATTGCGATATTGAAAAGAAAAAGTTGCACGAAATTAAAATATAATATTTGTTTATGCAATATCAAGAACAATATATCAAGCAATTAAAGTATGCGGCAACAGTATACTATAAAATTATGTAAAAACTTGATATTAGGAACAATGGGAATAGAGACCTACGCTCGTCCAACTTGATCCTCGTAACCAAGACAGCGAACGTAGCAAAAAAACATGTGGAATGTCCTATAATATTCATGGCCCACCCTGCTGGCTTGAAGAAGGAATCATCGTGGGAAGTGACCGAAGGGTCCAAAGTACATTACTTAGAAAGTACTCCAGCAAGCAATTTCTCCTTTTTGCAGTTTTGGGACACCACTTTGTATGACTCAATCAAGAGTCTGGGGAATCGTTTAGTGAAGTAAGCATCCAAACTATTAGGATCCGATCCGTGGATCGCCTGCCAAAATCATCAAAGCAATAATAGATATAATCCTTGTATGCACGCAGTTGTAGATATCACCACTGTTCCAGAGAGAGAGAGAGAGCGAGAGAGTACCTTTAGTTTTTCTGGAGCATGCCTTAGGTGGTTAAACTTATTCCGCACGCCTCTCAATAAGTCTCTAACACGGCTACCGTCATAGGGCATACGGCTGTGTCGACGTAGGTCATCCATAACATCTTTATCTATTTTCTCATCCCAATTCCCATCAAAAACCAATTGCGCAATGCTCTCCAATGCATTCAGAAGATCTAAATTGCCTTTCCTTGCTTCTGATTCTACTTCATCGCTGATGTCATGAAGAAAGGTCAATCTCATCTTTGAACTCCAGAAAAATGGATGGTGAAGCACCTCCGATGCCTTTGGCCTGCCAGCCACAAAAAGTAATTTACTATTGACTTGACATGCTCAAAGAAATCAATTACACGAACGATACTGAAATGGATCGACTTCCCGAGTTCAAAAGCATTGCAAGTTTGGCGTTTGTGCAATCTCTAAAACAATTAAAGGAATCATCGTGGGAAGTGACCGAAGGGTCCAAAGTACATTACTTAGAAAGTACTCCAGCAAGCAATTTCTCCTTTTTGCAGTTTTGGGACACCACTTTGTATGACTCAATCAAGAGTCTGGGGAATCGTTTAGCGAAGTAAGCATCCAAACTATTAGGATCCGATCCGTGGATCGCCTGCCAAAATCATCAAAGCAATAACAGATATAATCCTTGTATGCACGCAGTTGTAGATATCACCACTGTTCCAGAGAGAGAGAGCGAGAGAGTACCTTTAGTTTTTCTGGAGCATGCCTTAGGTGGTTAAACTTATTCCGCACGCCTCTCAATAAGTCTCTAACACGGCTACCGTCATAGGGCATACGTCTATGTCGACGTAGGTCATCCATAACATCTTTATCTATTTTCTCATCCCAATTCCCATCAAAAACCAATTGCGCAATGCTCTCCAATGCATTCAGAAGATCTAAATTGCCTTTCCTTGCTTCTGATTCTACTTCATCGCTGATGTCATGAAGAAAGGTCAATCTCATCTTTGAACTCCAGAAAAATGGATGGTGAAGCACCTCCGATGCCTTTGGCCTGCCAGCCACAAAAAGTAATTTACTATTGACTTGACATGCTCAAAGAAATCAATTACACGAACGATACTGAAATGGATCGACTTCCCGAGTTCAAAAGCATTGCAAGTTTGGCGTTTGTGCAATCTCTAAAACAATTAAAATTGCATTAACTCAATAAAAGAGTAAGCAAAATGTCTGAAAAATTCCATACACTTCATAACTCATGAGTCTGGGATGAAGGGAGTTGTTTGACTACAACAAGAACTCGGGAATTATTTGCTCCAAGTACCTTAAATTAAAAATCTAATCACCCAATCCCTAGGATTCTTATTTCATAGTGAGCGTCATATGCTAAACCCTTAGAATGTTCGTATGAAATCCTCTTCGGTGTATGGATAGCAAATCTAAAATTGTGCTAGGAATGATTGGAATTTATTTGTTCGTGTGTGGGTAACAAACCTATAGCCCTAATAACCAGGCCTCCCACAATGATCATCTTCCATTTGAATACCACAATTGTCAAAGGCATTTAGGTTATTACATGGTCAACCTTTTCCCCGGCTACTGTTGTCGATTGCCAAAAGAAATGAGTGCGATCTACACTTTTTTGCTCATTAAGTAGAGCCCCACCAGCAGGACAGATATTTAAGCCATGTTGGACTAATTTGAAGCCACCTTTAGTACTCCCGAGATTAAGTGATGTTGGAAATCAGTCAATTAGCAATGGCTATAAAATCTATCAAATGGCAGAATAAAAATGGTAGTGATGCAAATTAAGGATGACAATACACTCACCTCAATTTGGGGTCTTGGTTTAGTAAACACGAAAATAGATCATGAGCTTCTGGTATGTCCACAAAGGACAGGTCCATTTTGTTGTGAGCAATGTTGTGGTCACGTTCTAGATTTTCACCAAATGGATGTCTTCCACGAGTGAAGCAAAAGCACAAGACACAACCTAAACTAAAGACATCCATTGCCTGCGTTTGGCGCCCGCCATGAAGAAGCAATTCAGGTGCTCGCCATCCTGAGGTTCCAGAACCTGCAAGACAAACATCTAAGATCAATTGAACAATCTTCATCACTTGGACGATATATAGATGAAAACATAGATTCATTAGTCAATGAAGGGAGGCCATGGCCAGGACTACAAAATCTTCACAAACTTTACCACAACATAAGAAGCAATACAACGCAATTTGACTTCCAACTCAACGATCTTCTTTAAAAGAAGAGATTTCTCTAACAAGTAAATTATTAGAGGTGTCAAAACGGGTCTTAAACCCATATATGACCCATTAAATTATAAATGGGTTACTTAGGGCGCGTTTGGTAACCATTCTATTCCGGGAAACAATTTTTGAATAGAAATAGTTTTTTTCTATTTCTGTCATCGGGAACAATTTCCGAGTATTAGAACGCGCTTAGTAATTGCAGAAAATTTCTATTCCAGGAATAGAAATGTGTTTGGTAAACTTGTATAATTTTGTTGTTTCTTTTAATTTTTCAATATTTTTATTATATTTTTCCTTTTTTCTTTTTTCTTTTTTTTCCTTCTTCCTCCTTTGTGGTTGGTTGCCGACCACGATGGCAGCTGGCAAGTGGCTGGGCGAGGTTTGGCGAGCTCGCCGAAGCCTTGCCAGGCCACCGCGAGGCTCGGCCTCGCTAGATTTGGGCGAGGCCGAGCCTCGCCGGTGGCCTCGGTGGCTAGGTAAGCCTCGCCAGGCCATCGGCAAGGCTCGACCTCGCTTAGGCGGCGCGTGGTCGGCCTTGCCCTAGCTTAGCGAGGTTGAGCCTCGCCCAGCCATGGCGAGGCTTAGCGTCACCAACGACCAGCGACGCTCCGGCAAGGTCGCCAGCCCTAAAAGAAAAGAGAAGAAAAAAGAAAATAGAGAAAAATTGATTCTCGAAATTGTTCCCAGTAATAAGAAGCTACTTTTTTTTTTTATTCCTTGTTTCTGTTCCCGGGAACAAAAGTTTTACCAAACATGTTTCTGTTCTTTTTTTGTTCTCTTGAACGAAAGAACAAAATTTTTTGCTCCGAGGAACAAAAACACTTTTTAACAAACATGCCATTATATTTTGAAATGGGTCATATATGGATCATTTACATTTTGAAGAGACTAGTTAAATGGGCCTTAAATGGTTTGGACTTAGAAATTCATTTCCAACCCATGTCTCACACTCTCTTTCCCCCTTTAACTTTATAAAAATGTTTTTTTTAAATAAAAATCGAAATTATGATATTTTTTATATTTCTTTTTTTTTCTTTCTTCTTCCTCATTCCTTAGCCGGTGGCCAGCATAGTAATGACTGGCGACCGGCGACCGGCTAGGTGAGGCTTGAGCTCGTCGGTTTTTTTTTTTTTTTTTTCTTTCTTCTTCCTCTTTCCTTAGCTGATGGCTGACATGATGACAGCTAGGCAAGGCTTGAGCTCACCGGCCCCTAAGGTTGCTGACGATTGGCGAGGCTCGAGCTTGCCGGACTCAGGTGAGCTTGATCTCGCCGATTTGGCGAGTCAAGGCCTCGTCGACAATGGGTGAGGCTCGAGCTCGCCAACGTTTGGCAAGGCTTGAGCCTCGCTGATCTGGCGAGATCAGCATCGGGCAAGCTCGTTGATCTAGCAAGGCTCGAGTTTGTTGGTGTCAAGCGAGTTCTAGCTTGCCTGTGGCTAGTCGTCAGCCATTGTCATGGTCATTGGCCAGCCGAAGAAGAAGAAAAAGAAAAAAGAAAAAAAATTATTATTTTTTTTTAAAATAATCAATTTTTTATTTGATTTTTTAAATATAAAAATAATTAAAAATTCGAATTTTTAAAAATAATTTTGTAAAATTATAAAATTGTCCATTAAATTTGTATTGCATTAAAGTGTTTTAGCAATACATTTTTTTTTTTAAAATATCATAAGAAATAAGCTTTCTTAGGTTTAGTTAAAGGTTTTTCACATTTTTTATTTATTTACTAATTTTTTATTGTTTAATTTACTTTTTAAATTTGATGTGAATTTTTTATTCAAGCAACATATATGTGAAGAGCTTAAAGTGAATTAAATAGGTGGGAGTAGATTAACCTAAATTGAGTTAAATGTCAATGTGTTTCAATAATATGAGTTGGGTCGAGTATGGATCGTGTATGAGTCGGGTCAGGTATGGGTCATCAAATTTACATTGCATGAAAATAGGTCAAAACGAACTAAATGAGTCAATATGAATCAGGCCATTTTCGACCTAACCTAACTCGACCCGACCCACCCATTTGACGGCCATTTACCACTGTATAGATTCAAATTATGCATAGATCAATCTTGAGGAAAAAAAAAAAGAAAGATCTAGATAAAGCTATTTGAGCACTTACCAGTGGCATGATATCCTAAGGAAGATTTACCTTCAGGAAGGCATTTGCTAATGCCCATATCAGATAGCTGAGCACGAAATGGTCGATTCTTAGTAATCAAGACATTTTGAGGCTTTAAGTCCCGATGGATTATTCTCAAGTCATGCAAATGGCTGAGTCCTGATACCACATTTCTGTATCATAATATAGAGAAGACATCATGACTTAAATCAACAATCTATCCGGAACCAAATAGTATTCGGGCCACTTGAAGGCCTCATATATATACACTAATGGTCCGTTCGTTTCACGGAAAATATCACATTTCTGGAAAACATTCTCCTGGAAGTCATTTTCCAGGAAAATGACTCTATTTTCCGGTGTTCGCCCAAAACCTAAAATTTGAGTGGAAAATATTTTCCATCGTTCGTTAGCTCATTTAATTGTTTAAGAAAAATTATCAAAATTTGAATTTTAAAATTTTTAATTGACCAAAAAATAATTTTTTTTTTTATATTTTTTAAAAAAATGAATTTTTAATTATTTCTATTTTTTTAAAATAGAAATTTTTATTTTTTTTATTTTTTATTTTATTTTATTTTTATTTTTTTTTCTTCTCCTTCCTCCTTCCTCCGCCGTCGCCTCCTTCCTCCTCCTTCCGCCGCCGCCACCTCCTTCCCGCCTGACGATGGCCGGCACCTGGTGGCCAGATCCGGCGAGCTCGAGGCTCGGCCGATCTCGCCCGAGCTCGCTGCGAGCTTCGCCGGGCTCTGGCGAGCCGCGAGCTCGCCGGATCTGGCGGCAGAGCTCGGGCT